>JAJQQW010000006.1:106725022-107027522 GCA_025583905.1 Ia io
TGGTTTCTCTCTTCCTGGAAACAGCCCTAAGTTATGGGTAATTTTGCAAAACATCTTGGCATCGGAAGAGTCGCTTGTCTCCCATAATGAGCTCACCTCCGAGGGACCATGTCCTGTCTGTAGCGCAGGGGGCGTGGTCTCTCTTCATGGAATGGGGACCTGAGATATTGGTGACTCTGATCCCCTGTTTTTGTTTCATTTTTAGTCACAAAATGATCTTATGTCATGAGATAGTCTTTCAAAAAATAAAATACGTCTTTTCTATGATATTGGGATATTGTTGGCCTTTAAAATACAACTTCAGATTAGGAGTAGGAGTGAAAGGTGATTACAGCAAGAGAGAGGAGCAAGTATATGAAGTTTGTGATGTTAAAAAATTGTGCAGAAACAGGGAGTGGGATGAGGGAGTCTAAGGATTAGCAAGAAAAAGCTTTTTCTTGTTTGCTTGTTTTTGTAGTACATGGTAGACAGAAACATGTTGTTATCGGAAGAAATAGAACCCGTAGAGAGGATATCATTGAAGAGACAAGTCAGATAGGAGGTCATTGATGGATGAATGGCTTGGAGAACTCAGAGGGGACGGGTAATGAAGGTACAAGGTAGGATTAGCTATTTCCACAAAGTGGGCTATTTTCCCAGTGACTAGGTTAAAGAAATGTGTGCATATAAAGAACAGAGGTGGAAGGAGAAGTAAATTGTATAGTTTTCTCTATGTAGAGTATTTTCACAGTGATCATCACCAGTAAACCTTGATTTGCACCATAATGCTTGATGTTTAACGATGTTAGGCGCGGCTGAAGTTCACACATGAGCAGTGACCTGCGCTGCATGAATTTCCACTCACCACGGCGATGTGAGGGTCTGCAGGCCGTGAGCCTCTTTGGTATCAGGAAATGTAGAAATGTTAGTCATCCTTTACGATAGAGAGGAGGAAGGAGAAGGCATATTCGGAAATATGAAACTTTCAGTGCATTTGTCAAGAACACTCTAAAACTTTCCTTAGACATGACCCACTGATAATAATTTCAACAAATGTAAAGAACATGAACAGTCAACGTTGAGTGGAATGGAGAGGAGTGTGCAGGCTGCATTGTTGTTGTTTTTTAAATCCTCTTTATGGTTTTCTTTATGTTTTGTTTCCTCTTTTTGCTGTGTGGTCCTGAGAAATCCCCTTGTACCCTGAGATCAGGGTACTGATCTTACTATGAAATTTTTAAAGTTTTGCCTTTTATATTGTCATCTATAATAATAAAAGCGTAATATGCTAATTAGACTGGACATCCTTCTGGATGTCCTTCTGGACAAAGCCGGGGCTGTGAGGGCCCAGGCAAGCCACTGCGGCTGTGAGGGCTGAGCCCCTTGCACGAATTTCGGGCATTGGGCCTCTAGCAGTAATATAAAACTGAATAAATTAATATAAAGCTGGATAAAACCAGCAACCAAATATCATTTTGTTTTTATTAACTTCATTAAGGGATAATTAACATGTAATAAAATGCACCCATTTATCAAGGGCATGTACCTGGGTTGCAGGTTTGATCCCCAAGCCACATTGGGGCACGTGCAGGAGGCAACCGATCCATGTGTCTCTCTTACATCCACGTTGCTTGTTCTGTCTTCCCCTCCCTACCTCCCTTCCTCTCTCTCTAAAAAAATCAATGGAAAAAATATCCTCAGGTGAAGATTAACAACAATAAAAAAAATGCACCTGTTTAAAGCACTCACTTCTATGAGTTTAGGCAAAACTACACACCCATGTGACCAGCACCACAATGAATATATAGAACATCCCACCTGCCCAGACGTTCCCTCTCCCCTCCCCCAGGCCCGGCAGCCATGGCTGCTTTCTTCCCCTCCAGACTAGATTTCCCATTTCTTGGATTTTATGCAAATGCAGCCAGAGGGGATGCGCGCTCAGGGCCAGCTCCTTTGCTCAGGATCGCGGTTTGGAGACGCACCCACATTACCATCTGTCTCAGCACTGCTCCTCCTGCTCCCGCGTGGTAACCGTGGGTGACCGCACCCACGGCTCTTCACCCGCTGGTGGAAATCGGGGCAGTCTCCAGTTCACGGCTCCTGTGGATGACACTGCTACTCATTTCTATTTCAGATGTTTTGTGGACACCAGTGTTTATTCCTCTTGGCAAAGACCTAACAGGGGTCTGCAAGGTCGTGGATGAGTGTATGTTTAACTTTAGAAGGAACTTCTGAGAAGTTTTCCAAAATCGTTATTTTATACAAACACCAGCAACGGATGAGAGGGCCAGTTGCTATGCTCATTCTCATGCAAACTCACTAACCTTGGCATTGAGATCGCTGAGATGTGGCAGTGTGTGTACAGACATGCGTGTGTGTGTGTGTGTGTGTGTGTGTGTGTGTGTCTGTGTATACAAACTGTATGTTTCTCTCTATCAGACAAGCCATAAAGCTGCTGGCTCTGACAGGCCACAGCACTCGGGAGGTTCTTCGCAGCTGGTTTAATGTAAGCGTTTCACCCGTCAGGGGTCAGGGGTCAGGGTGCAGACCTCACTCTGGAAGCAATGCGTAAACAGAGAGCATGTGGAGCGGCCATTACTAGTTGAACCCCCGTCTTATTAGTACAGAAACCCCTTTTTTTATTTTCCCAAGACAAAAGGCCGGGTTGAAAGGGCACAGAATGGAAGCCCCACGTCTACGTATTTGGAGGGTTGGGGATGGCATTGCTATCTGTATCGCCCAGAAAACCAATACTGCTTTGGGGAAGACTTTGGATAGGGAAAGGTGGCCACATGCGCTTCCTCGGGGCACCTCATCACACGGTCTGCGTCACCGGGCAGTGAGCCGGCGGGTTCCCCCCGGTGCCAGGTCTTCCTGCATTCGAGTTGCTGTTCAGTGGGTAAGAGTCAGGGTTGCAGATGAGACAGTCCCGGAGGTGCGACATTCCCCACCAATGCGAATGTGCTAAGCACTACTGAGCTGCACACTCTGAAACGGGCAGGATGCTAAATTTATGTTGTGTGCGTTTTACCACGATCAAAGAATGAGAAAGCTCACTGCCTTAGCTGAGGCCCGGGGGTGGGGCCGTGACGCCTGACCCCCATCACGGAATCCTGCCGGCAGGACGCAGGTCTCCGGGGAAGACAGGTCCGGCTCAGGGCTGTGCCTGCGGAGGAGAAGCTGAGCCGCAGGCGAAGGCCTCGCCCGTCTCCCTCCCAACCTCACCTGTCTCCCTCCCAACCTCACCTGTCTCCCTCCCAACCTCACCTTTCTCCCTCCCAACCTCACCTGTCTCCCTCCCAACCTCACCTGTCTCCCTCCCAACCTCACCTGTCTCCCGCCCAACCTCACCTGTCTCCCTCCCAACCTCACCTGTCTCCCTCCCAACCTCACCTGTCTCCCGCCCAACCTCACCTGTCTCCCGCCCAACCTCACCTGTCTCCCTCCCAACCTCACCTGTCTCCCTCCCAACCTCACCTGTCTCCCGCCCAACCTCACCTGTCTCCCGCCCAACCTCACCTGTCTCCCTCCCAACCTCACCTGTCTCCCTCCCAACCTCACCTGTCTCCCGCCCAACCTCACCTGTCTCCCTCCCAACCTCACCTGTCTCCCGCCCAACCTCACCTGTCTCCCTCCCAACCTCACCTGTCTCCCGCCCAACCTCACCTGTCTCCCTCCCAACCTCACCTGTCTCCCTCCCAACCTCACCTGTCTCCCTCCCAAGCCCACGCGGCTTCTGAGAGCAGAACGAAGGCAGAGCACTGCGGCCAGCAGAGGATTTAAGGTGCTTTCCTTGCTGGTGCTTGCTTCTTTGGCTGGACTCTTTGGCGACGCCCCACTTTGGACGCGTCCGGCTGTGACCGCAAAGCTGCCGGGTCCTTGGAGCGCAGCCACCAGCACCAGCTCTCCGTCTTGTAAGCCGCGGGCTCTTCCATCGCGCAGTCACGCGAAGGCCGGTTCTCTCTGAGATGAGGACAGTGGAGAATGTGTATGAATGTCCCAGTGCCGCCTGTCTGTTTAAACCCCTGTCTCTCAGAGCTGCCTTTGTGGGCAGGACCCTGGGCCAGTACTCAGCGGGCGTGCCGGTGGAAGCCTGTGCCCCCAGGGGCACCCAGGCGCCCGTGCTGCCCACTGTGCCGCCCACTGGGTAACCCGGAGAAGCTAAGAATGTTCTTTCCTGGGGGGTTGTGGGAGTCAAATCATGGGGTTTAATACTGGCCTGGAATTCGGGTCCCTGAAAATGTATCTGAATGTCAAAAATAGAAGTTCTGTGAATAATTTCCTGGAGAAATTTTAAGAATCTCTGGATGTTTAATAGGGGTTGCTCATGACTGATGAGGTGTTCCGTTGTGAACTTGGACCAGGTAGGCCCCAAGGGTGCTTTTGTGCAATAAGGTGGGAAGGAGGCCATATCGCTCTGTAGCCTCAGACTTGGGACCTGAAATGGAATTACTCCCTGGACGCGGATTTGTCTGTCATTTACAACTAAATAAGCTCAAAGGTCCGATTCTCCTCCTCTTGGTAAAACTAATGCAAAAGACAGAAGAAAATGAACTATTTTTTACTGAATTCAGAAAGTTCTGGAAATAATCCAGATACCCCAATGATTTCTTTGACGTGTGGCATGTATGTTGGTTCTCTTTACCAGTAAACTCAGTGTTTTGGGGTCCAAAGCCTCCTCATTGTCCTCTGGCCACTCAGACCAACACACGGTACCTCCTCATGTGTGCCTGGGGGCCAGGGCAGCGGGAGCCTGCTCTGTGGGGCAGAGGCATTCATGTTGCTTCATCCCCATCTCAAAGGTCAAGAGCAGAGTGTCAATAAAAAGCATTTGCCATCACCTAGCTCAGATTTAAAGTCCTCATAAAAACGTAGAAAGTATTATCTATACTAATAAAAGGGTAATATGCTAATTAGACTGGACATCTTCCGGATGACCTTCCAGACAAAGCCACAGTGGTGGGGCTGAGGCAGAGGCAGTTAGGGGCGATCAGGCCAGCAGGGGAGAGCAGTTAGGGGGATCTGACTGGCAGGGGAGAGCAGTTAGGGCAATCAGGCAGGCAGGCAGAGTGGTTAGGGGATCAGGCAGGTAGGCAGGTGAACAGTTAGGAGCCAGTAGTCTTGGATTGTGAGAGGTATGTCTGATCCCACAGGGGTTAGGCCTAAACTGGCAGTCAGACATCCCCTGAGGGGTCCCAGATTGGAAAGGGTGCAGGCTGGGCTGAGGGACAAACCGCCCCCTCCATACACAAATTTTGTGCACCGGGCCTCTAGTATGAAATAAAGGAAATGCTTCAAAACAATGGGTTTTAATTTCATGGGTTTCTTTAAGAGTAAGAGAGAGTGTTGGAATTTGGTTTCATGTTTAAGGGGAAATGCTCCAAAAGCAACTTCCCTTTCTTCAGCAGTGCCCGTAATGTAAAGAATCAGTGGCTAGGTCCAAACAGTTCAAGGCTACGTATGCATGCTCTATGGCCACAGTCGCAAATGTTTACTTGGTTTTAATTTTCTGGGCATAGTTACTGGGGAACTCTATTTCTTCCCTGAAGAAATGCATATTCGGATCCTTCCAAGTTTAGAGTGAAGCCACATCACCTAGTGTCAACAGTAAACTTCTGTTTGCTCCCAAGTCCTCCCAAGGTCAGAGTTGTTACAAAAGTGGATGGTGGTCTCAAAGAGGGTGGAAAGTTCTCCCTCCATGGAGAACAAAGAAGGAATGACCAAATCCAAGGCGCTAGGACCTTCCTGGACATATGTTTTTCTACTTCAATTATGATAGCCGCAGGGATGCCGCCGATGACCACAGCGGCAGCAGCAGCGGGGCAGTGCCTACGCGTCACCGAGCTGTCGGCACTCACCAGGCACAGTGCTGAGCGCTCGGCTAGAGCGCCACCCTTAGCCGTCATCTCGCTCTGCGGGGCCCACATAGAGGAAAACTCACTCACAGAAACACAGTTCTCCAAGCAGCCACGTGTGGGGGCCTGCAGACAGACTCCGGTGTGGCTCCCCCTGTGAACAAAAACCTCTACAATCTCTTGTTTCACCATAGGCATGTAGGTGAACTTCACATTCCATTGCATAAGGCATTAAAACAATATTTCAAATAACTTAACAATATAAAATCTATATTTCCTAAAACCAGTATTCTTTACCTGATGTTTGAACCTCAAACATCATTGAAACAGTCTTGCTGTAGGAAGTAAATGCAATCAGATAGTTAAAGAAAAAATGTGTTAAATAAACTCAAAGAGCTAACCATGCCCTGGCCGGTGTTCTCCAGTGTTTAGAGCATTGGCCCATGCACCAAAGGGTTGCAGGTTTGATCCCCAGCCCTGGTCAGGGCAGGTGTGGGAGGCAAACAATTGATGTGTCTCTTTCAACTCTCTCTCTCTCTCTCTCTCTCTCTCTCTCTCTCTCTCTCTCTCTCTCCTGCCCCCTCATTCCTTCCACTATCTCTAAAAATCAATGGAAAAAATAAATATTCTCAGGTAAGGATTTAAAAAAAGAGGTAACCATTAATTAATTCACCTTATTCAAGATTTTTGTCCTCTGTCTTTTCCTCTACCCCTAACATTTCCCCATGAGAGTGAACTCCGTGGGCCAGCCCCTCCCGCAGCTCAGTGGTAGAGAGGGACCGAGGCTAGCCACACTGGGAAAGCTTTTGAGGCCACAGCCCAGTGTCTTCCCCCGGCACAGTCTCTGAGGACATCCCCAGTGGGGATCTAACGAACACTCTCACAGTTTCCGTAATGGAGTCATCCCGGGCATGGGCCAATGCTTACCTTTATTGCCCTCAATTTTGTGAGTTTGTAAGATAAAGGCTGTGCACGCCCAATTCGAAGGATGAAGGTTTTCATTTTCATATTCACCAAGGCCAACGTTCACGTCCACTCCACATAGCCCAGCAGAGGAAAGGTACAGACTTGCTTGTAGGAAACTTTCCTGGGAGGCTCTAACATCAAAACTCCTTTTCCTTCAGACCTGTGAATAAAAGGGACATGCTGGAGGGGTTGGGCATGTCCCATGGATGTCCTGGATTCCAGCATTTTACTGCAATACCTGGAAGGTTCTAATATGCAAATTAAAGAGTCAGGCCAAATTTAGTTGAGAAAATTGTCAATAACACCTGCTAAGCATTGGTCAATAGGTAGGTCAGAGAAAATGGCATAAAATAATAGAGACACTTGAGGAGAATTCAGTGGAATTAAGCACATAGAGTATTGAGCTACTGCTCTTAGGACTTGGACAAACCCAGGCGCATAACAAGATAAGGTTCTGAGGTGGCCAGGACTCCTTCCATCTTCTTGCCCCGGTACACCACGAGTGACTATAGAAAGATGTTATATGTTGTATTATTGTCATATGGGAATTCATTGCTTTCAGGGATTAGCTGGACAATTATTAGCATGATACAACAGCCTCTGAAATGATTTTGAAATCACTAGTAAAGAAGGGTGGAAGGTACCTGGCCAGTGTTGCTCAGTGGTTGAGTGTTGTCCCATGCACCAGGAGGTTGCTGGTTTGATTCCTAGTCATGGCACAGGCCTGGGTTATGGGCTCGATCCCCAGTAAGGGGCACGCAGGAGGCAACCGATCAATGACTCTCTCTCATCATTTATGTTTCTATCTCTCTCTCCCTCTCCCTTCCTCTCTCTGAAATCAATAAAAACATATTAAAAATAATAAAGTGATTTAAAAAAGAAGGGTACAAGGAAAGCCAAACTGGGGTGACTCAGAGGAGGCCCCTCCATGTTCAGGGCAATGGCTCTCAGTCAGGTCCCAACAGAAGAGCCCCGGAAAATGAGAATGATCGCCATCCCACCGAGAGGACTCCCCCCTGTCCTGAGACTGCCCAGCATTCTTGGGAGTTAAACTGGTCCCTTACCCTGGAAAGAGGGAGAAACAGGGACACCAAGGAAATAGAGGCAACGTGACCTAAGTCCCTTGCCTTCAGTTATCTTGGCAAGCAAAACTGGAAGCAGCCTAAGTGCCCATCAGCAGATGAGTGGATTAGAAAACTGTGGTGCATCTACACAATAGAATACTACGCTGCTGTAACAAGGAAGGAACTCCTACCATTTGCAACAGCATGAATGGAACTGGAGAGCATTGTGCTAAGCGAAATAAGCCAGTCAGAGAAGGATAAATATCACATGATCTCACTCATTTGTGGAATATAATGAACAACATAAACCGATGAACAAAAACAGATCCAGAGACAGAGAAGCATCGATCAGATGCTCAAACCTCAGAGGGAAGGCAGGGGAGGGTGGGGCTAAGGGGAAGAGATCAACCAAAGGACTTGTATGCATGCATATAAGCATAACCAATGGACACAGACACTGGAGGGTGAGGGCATGAGTAGGGGGATGGGGGAAAAATGGGGGGATAAAGACACATTTGTAATACCTTAATCAATTATGGAGAAAAAAAAACTGGAGCAGGAAAATCCCTGCTCTCCATCCTTCCCCTCTTCCCACCCCTCCCATGACTGACAGCTCTGAGGTCCACCTCCAAGCACCATGACTGACATCTCTGCCAGAGGACCCACTGAAAGAGTTCTGCTACTTTGATGCAATGCCCCCTGTCACTGTGCTTTGTTCTGTCGCCTGTATAGCTTGAACTTGATTAGTATTGGAGAAAATGGTGCCAGATGGCTTAGAGGCAAATAGCAGAACAGACGTGTGTAGTCAACGATTCAAAACCACACCATCCCACCCAACTGAAGACAGATATAACTTTTTCCGATATTCCCCATGGACCCAGAGCAATGGAAAGCTGTCCTTAACACAACACAACCAATAAGGTTGCTTTCCACATCAATTCTTTGTAAAGGTATCCACGCCTCCAAGGTTGCCGTGGGGCCTGCACCGTATTTTCCGTGTGTTTCTTTCTGTCAGTCATCAGTGACTCTGCACATGGTTTGTCATCTGAGGAACTCCGGCTTGGGGTCAATGTTGCATGGTATTCTTCATCGTGAATGGAAGGGACCGTCCAGGTTTGAGGAAATATTTTCTTTAAACTTCAAGTACAAACTTTATTTCTATTACAAGGATGCTAATAATTATAATAATAATAAAATAAAAAGAGGGATGAGGAAAATTTTTTACAGAAAATAAATCCTTGAAATATTTTTTCCAATGTCCTATTAGGTATGGAAACCCTCAGACTGTGTTCATCCTTGTGCCAATAAGAATAGTATCTCTGGCAGTTACTGAATAAGCCTCTTAAGAATTGTGCCTGTCCTCTGCAGCTATCTATCAATTTCCAAATATAATTTAGTAAGTGATGGGGTGATCCAAATACGTGCACTTCTCACTGAGCCTCGGTCCATTGGCATTTCTCTGTCAGGAAAGACTCAGGGCTGCAATAGACCCACTTCCCTGGGAAACTCCCAGCATGGAATGTAAATGTCCACAGGCTGCTCAATAGCCCTACAAAAACACTTAAAACCATTAAAGTTCTTTTACGAGTTCATAATGAATTTATTGTCCAGTTGTACTGCCAAATGCAACCAGAGACCAAATAGTCCCCAGATCTGATTTATAGAATTTTCCAGAAGGACAGTCCCTGCACCGGGAAACATAAGCCAAGGCAGCTCCTCAATCCCCTGGTTCACTCCAGGTCATGAGCTTCAAAGTCACATGCACTTTTTGTGCCTTCCGTCCCGTGCCTGCACTTGTGCTTGGTTGACAGAGCAGACGGCTCAACGCCAATCATTAAGGGCTCTGCAATTTGGGGTTCTCTTACTTTCTTTTCTACTCAGTTTTGTTTGACCTCAGTGACCCAGATCCTGCGTCATACCGAGCTTACGTGCTTTAACCATCCTCAGTATAACTGAAAGGATAACCCGCCTCCGTTTGACACTCACAGACTAATTAAGAATTTGGATAATCTCTGATCATTGCTCATCATCCTCCAAGTCATTGAGCAGGGACTATTACAGCCTCTGGTAGAGCACTAGCTTTCAAATCTAGTTTTAAAATGCTATCCATCCATCCTTTCTTCCATCCACCCATTCACCTCTCCATCCATCCATCCATCCATCCATCCATCCATCCACCCATCCACCCATCCGTCCATTCATCTCTCCATCTCTCCATCCATCCATCCATCCTTCCTTCCATCCACCCATTCATCTCTCCTTCCTTCCTTCCTTCCTTCCTTCCTTCCTTCCTTCCTTCCTTCCTTCCTTCCTTCCATCTATCAATTCATCTCTCCATCCATCCTTCTTTCCATCCATCCATTCATCTTCCATCCATCCTTCCATCCATCCATTCATTTCTCCATCTCTCCATCCATCCATCCTTCCTTCCATCCACTCATTCATCTCTCCTTCCTTCCTTCCTTCCTTCTTTCCTTCCTTCCTTCCTTCCTTCCTTCCTTCCTTCTTTCCTTCCTTCCTTCTTTCCTTCCTTCCTTCCTTCCTTCCTTCCTTCCTTCCTTCCTTCCTTCCTTCCTTCCTTCCTTTCTTCCTTCCTTCCTTTTCCTTCCTTCCTTCCTTCCATCCATCAATTCATCTCTCCATCCATCCTTCTTTCCATCCATCCATTCATCTTCCATCCATCCATCCATCCATCCATCCACCATCCTTCCTTCCATCCATCCATCCACCCATCCATCCATCCATCCTTCCATCCATCCATTCATTTCTCCATCTCTCCATCCATCCATCCTTCCTTCCATCCACTCATTCATCTCTCCTTCCTTCCTTCCTTCCTTCCTTCCTTCCTTCCTTCCTTCCACCCATCAATTCATCTCTCCATTCATCCTTCTTTCCATTCATCCATTCATATCTCCATCCATCCATCCATCCATCCATCCATCCATCCATCCATCCATTCTACATTAGTGGGGCACCTCTCAGTGAAACGGAACTGTGTGTTAGGTGTTATGGGTTTTACCATAATATAGAAGATAGCTGAAGAGAGCATGATTCTTAGTTTATAAACTCAAGTAATCGAAATTAAAAATTGATTCTTTATTTTCTTTAAAGCCCTCATCCTTTCAAGGTGAAAGATAGTTCAGCTTCAGTCATTACTGGCTACTACATAGAGGAAAAGTTGGGGGAGAGTCTTAATGTGTTTCATTACATGGTTTAAGTCTTTTCATACCCAGACCTCATATCATTGTCTGGTACTCTGTGTGGAGGATGATTAAATGCCAATTTCAACTTTGGTGGCTGTCCTGCGGAGACAAATGAAATACAGGAAACAGCAAACTCAGGAATCAAAGATTCGATGACTACCCACCCCATGACTGAACAGACACATTGCATTTGTTTGCTGTTTTCTGGGCAACCAATATGTATCCAGTTCTGTGCTGGGCACAGAAAATACAACAGTAAAAGACACATCCCTTTCCTCCAAGAACCCAAGGCTGCATTCTTCTCATCGACAGCCTCATATTTAGCATAGCTATTAAAGTGTAGCCTATGTAAGTCTGTGTGCCTCTCGCAATTGACACAATGAAAATGTTTATAAAGGGTAACAAACTTAAAGAGTAGGGAGATATGTAGAAGCTCACAAGGGCATTCCTAGTGTAGGCAAATGAATTCTCTAATCCCTTTATTCTCCACTCTAAAACCTGACGTGCTTACAACAGCTCTGACCACTCTAAGCTATGTAAGATAAACGTAAATTTATGCAACTACATGCAATTGTACTGGTGGCTGTCTCTTTGCGGTGTGTGGTTATTTCATTATATATTTCTGAATAAGTGTTCTACAATAAACACTTACTCAGCAAAAAATTACTTAAACAATTAAAATTGATCAGATATACTTATGGAGTTATATTTTTAAGAAGGAGAAAGCACCTGGACTGAAATGTGCCCTCACTCAGACTGCTCAGTGGCCATTCGTAAGGAGTGGTATTAATTGCAGCCTAAAGGCAGGAAGCTGGCAACCCTGTGAGTTACTCCCAGGAGTAGTGTTAACCAAGTCAGTAGCCCTAACCTCCTCACTTAAGCTTTTCGCTGCCCTTTGTGAAGAGAGGATAATAGCCATTCTTGGGGAATTAGATGGCAAATTAGCTTAGGTTTGTAAAGTGTTTTAGAGATGAGTTCTCATAGTAAATTGCTTTGTACTTTTTGGTATGATTTAAGGACATAATGAAGAGAGTAATTAATTATTTTAAGTGTTGTTATTCTCCTGGTAAAAGAAAGCAGAACTTAATGTGTTGAGTAAAATGCTTGGTTAAGGCAAAATGGCTTGGTGAATGAGCAGGCATGTTTGAAAAGAAAACATTAGAGCGTGTAGCCTGTATCCACACAGTGGGTTCCTTTTAAAATTTTACTTTTTATGTGTTTTTGAGGCTTAGCAGGAGTTGGGGAATCTTGGATGAAAGACAATATTCTTTGCAATATAATTAAAATATGAATGAAATGTAGGAAAAGTCTTAGAAAATTGAGAAACGATTTTAGCAAAAGCCTCTTCCATCTGAGATAGCAAGCAGACAGCATGCTGTCTGTTAAGTAAACATCTCTCTGCAGATCAAAAATGAAATTCTCAGAAACTGACTCAACTGAAATTTAACTTAGTTCGGGGCAATGGTACCCTGGTAATTTCTTAGGCTTAAAAAAATTAATGGACTAGATTGAAATATTGATTAAAGTCAAACAGTTTTGAAATAACTTCTAGAAGCAAACGCTGCCACTTTTTATCTTTAAAAGTCATTTGCTTGTAGCAAATCAAAATATATGAGAGGGGAAAACATGTAAAAAACATCATCAAAAGTGTAGGCAAACAAAACCTTATGGAGTGGGGGAGGGGAGCCTTCCCCTGAGGCGGAAGGACCTTCTGAAAGGCTGACAAAGGCCTGCTTAATTGTCTACGAGAGTAGATTATGTCTTTGATTTTTTTTTTTTTTTTTTTTGGAGGAACCCAAGTTTGAAATCAGAAGTGCACATGTGGTTCGTGTTGCGTTCCCGTCAGTGCGATTCGTTCCAGGGCCTGCATCTCCAGCTGCCCTGTTGTTGTCAGCCCCCGACTCAGATGGAGAGAAGTCTCCCAGCTCCATCCCTCAGGGCAGAAGGTGGTGCTGGGACCTCTGTGGCCTTGGTCTGTGCTGCGTGGTGGTACCGTATCCCCATACCAATCCTCACGCCTCCTGAGGTCGAGGGGCTGTGGCCTTGTCTGCGAGGAGCGAGGAGCAAGGAGCGACAGCGGTGGAGTACAGCGCTGTGCAGGCAACTCTTGTGAAGTAGGCATCACCTTCCAGACCAAGCCTGAGGCTCAGCAAAGCCCCAGGATTTTCACTCTCACCTGCGCCCGCCTGAGGACACTGGCCGCCCTACAGGGTTAGTGCGGGTCTGCCTCCCAACGACCTTCTGGCCCTGATTTTGTTCTTATGAACATTAGCTTCAGCCTTTCAGGTGCCTCCCAGGTTTTCAGTGTTCTTGACCTTGCTCTGCCCTTCTAATGAAGGAGAGCGGAAACATGGCCCAGGGTTAGGGAGTGTGACTCACATGTCCGCTGAAGGGATGCTTACATGGCTCTTTCAGCTCCGTCAGGAAAGAACATGGCTGTGACAGGCCGAGGACCTGTGGCTTTCATTCTGTTGTGAAAGAAACATGCACAGTGGGGGCCTGTGCCTCGTTTCAGGATCATGAACTCCATGTCCGATGTTTGCTGTCAAAAACGTCCCAATCACAGAAATAAAAGGAAAATGTAAGCCTGGCAGAAAAGGTTGATTCCAGTGTTGTGGCAGAATGCATGGGAGAAGGATCAGCCAGCACTCACAGGGAGGAAAGTTTAACCTTTATTTTGCAGATCTGCTAGCCCAGGGGATTCCTGATCCAAAGCCTGAACTGAACTCGTAAACAGGCCCTGACCTCTATATCTCCTCCTGTGGCAGCCCCTGACGGTCCCCCCAGTTCCCCCCAAGTCAGCTGTGGTGGGGGCCCTGGGGTCAGGCTCTGCAGCTCCGCCCAAGTCAGTCAGAGTGAGGAAGTCAGACTACAGTTTTAACCAGACACTGAACTAGGTTGCAAGCCCCTCCCCCCATTTTCCTTTTCACCAGTATTTCTTATTGTTCTTGTTACTGAACGCCTTGTCTCTGGGGTATAGCCTTTTGGCCAGTTGGTCATTAAAGAGAGAGTCATCTTACCTAATAATAGAGAAACATGTAAATTGACCTTACCTCTGCTACGCCCACAGCCAATCAAAGTGAGTATGAAAATTAACCCAACAAAGATGGTGGTTAATTTGCATACATACCTGGGTCCCGGGAACCTCCTTGGCACCCAGGTCACTCCCAGCTGGCCATCGGAGGGGCGGGGGTCCCCCTTCCCAAGCCTAAAGCCTGGGGCAGAGGCTTTAGGCTTGGGAAGGGGCCGAGCCTGCCATCAGAGTGGCGGGGAAAATGTCAATGGAAACATATCCTCAGGTGAGGATAAAAAGAAAAATAAAGAAAGGTCATATCCTATGAAAGACACATCTTGAAAATGCCTAAAGAAAGTTGTCATTTTTTCATCGTGAAGGGACTGGAGTCCGTGTTGATGAAAACACCTTGGTGGCTGCGGTGACTGGCAGTGGCTGCAGCAGCGGGGTGATGGGGCTGGCACCTTCCCCTGATCAGCCCGGTGGCCTCCCACAAAGGGAGGCCAGACTGTGGCTTAGGTCTTCTCCCAATGGGGAGCGGGCCTAAGCCATCAGTAGGACATTCCCTGAGGGCTCCCAGTATGTGAGAGGGGGCAGGCTGGGCTGAAGGACCCCTCCCCAGGGAACAAATTTCATGCACCGGGCCTCTAGTTAATATATAATGAATATGAATAATAGCAAAAGTTTAAGTATTGAGATAGCATTAGGGCACAGTATGATGTGTCTTTTAACAATCTAACATCTTTCACAGTTTAGCTTTTATACTCTTTAGAGCTTGGCCCTCTGAGACTTCTGTCTTTCAGAATATTTTTATGCATTTTACATAAGCAAATAAATTTGAATAGCCAGTTAAAATTGAATTCAACTCTGGGCATTTTTCACACCTTTTTTATCACTAACTCTGAGTCAGTGGTAGACTCCCTGAGAAGTTGGTTGGGGAGTTAAGGAGGGTATGGCCTCACTGCGTGAATGAGGTGTAGAGAGCAAGAGCAGGAGGGGCCCACAGTCTCAACATTAGCTTGTTTTCATTGGCTCCCTGCTCAAAGATGCAGCCTTAGAGTATTTTCTTTGCCTTATTAATTCCTTTAGCGTCATTATCACATAGTCCTGTAAACGTAGTCATTGGCTGTTGATTGCAAAAGAGTTGAAACTCTGGGGCTCCCACTTAATTCAGCTTTAAGAAACATCATTTATTTGTTTATTTATTTATTTTTTAATCCTCAGCCAAGGATATGTTTTTATATTAATTTTAGAGAGAGAGGAAGGGAGATAGAGAGAGAGAAAAAAACATCAACCTGAGAGAGAAACATTGATCAGTTGTCTCTCATACGTGCCAAGATGGGGGAATCGAACCCAAAACCTAAGTATGTGCCTTGAAGCAATAGCTTTTAATGCCAAACTTTAGGCACTGAGCCTGCCTGTCCCTGCACACGTGTCTCAGTGCTGCCCCTCAGTGTGGAGGCCACATGATTTAGGGATTAGCATCCGCCCATCACTCTTAGGCAAGGACCAAGCACAGCTGACCTTTCCGAGGGGAACTGCACGGCGTCTGACATTTTCCATGTTCCTTTCAGACTTACTTCTGCGTGTTATTGTGGGTCACTAACACTTGCCTGTGTCTCCATTGAGCTCCAGCCAGTCCCGCTCCTGCCCCTCCCCTGGTCATTTGCAGTGGACCAACAGTGAGTAAATGCTCGTGAGTAGAGCCCTCGAAATTTTTCTCAAGTAAATAGTACGACTCTCTTTGGAAGAGAGTGTTATCACATTCGTGTAATTTGAAAGAATATATGCACCCCTCTGTTCACTGCAGCATTGTTTCTACGAGCCAAGGTACAGAAGAAACCGAGGTACCCATCACCAGGTCAATGGATAAAGAAGTGCTACCTGGTCACGATGGAATATCATGCAGCCATAAACATAATGAAAGCTTGCCTTTTCTGACAACATGGATGAACCTGGAGAGTGTTATACTCAGTGAAATAAATCAAAGACAAGTACCATATAATTTCATTTATATGTGGGCTCTAAAAAAATACAAATGAACAAACAAAACAAAAAAGAAACATGCCCATGGAACTAGCTCACACACTGGTGTTGCCAGGGGACGAAGGGACTTGTTCTACTAGAACGAGTGCCGGCTGGTGACTGCTGCCTTGGGGCACCGTGGGGAAAGGAGGCTGTGCCTCAGGTTAAATGAAGAAGCAAACAAAGATGTGGGGCGCAAGCAGCTGGAATAGGACAGGACACCGGCATGAAAAAGAAAAGGTTCAAAAATTGGAACCAAATCCCAGGAGAGAGAGAGCTGTTCCTCAGGGCCGTCTCTATTTATTTGCGAGAGGTTGTGCGCCATGCACATAGATCCAGTTCTTACCGTGAGAATGTCACTTGCTCGTGGAATGTGGAATATACAGTGGAGCTCAAGGAAGGGCACTCGCTTCTTTCTGCACAGTGGCCTTGGCACTGAACCCGCCGGTGCATGAAGGAGACCTGGGCTGATGAATCGAGGACTTCGGGGCTCCAACTGGAAAAAAGACCCGAGTGTTCCAGACTGAGGGCTGTAGATGAGCAAAGGCAGGAAGGAGGGCGCATGGACTGAGAAGATGCCTCTAAGGAAACAGAAGTGGAGAGAGGGGTGTTCAGAACCAATGGGAGAGGCTGTGCCTCCAATGCTGGTCATGGGGAGCCCTTTAAGGGTCATCATGCAGTGTGTACAGTGATGTGATTGGAGAAGAAGGGACTCAGTACCTATGTGCCATCCTATCTAATAAAAGAGTAATATGCAAATTGACCATCACCCCAACATACAAGATGGCCGCCCCATGTGGTCAAAGATGGCTGCCCCCATGTGGACACAAGATGGCCGCCACAAGATGGCTGGCAGGGGAGGGCAGTTGGGAGGGATCAGGCCTGCAAGGGAAGGCAGTTGGGGGCAATCAGGCCTGCAGGGGAGGGCAGTTAGGGGCCACCGGGCAGGCAGAGAAGAACAGTTGGGGGCAACCAGGCCTGCAGGGGAGGACAGTTGGGGGGGACCAGGCGGGCAGGGGAGGGCAGTTGGGGGTGACCAGGCTGGCAGCAGAGGGCAGTTAGGGGCAATCAGGCCAGCAGGGGAGCAGTTAAGCATTGATCAGGCTGGCAGGGGAGTGGTTAGGGGTGATCAAGCTGGCAGGCAGAAGCGGTTAGGGGCAATCAGGAAGGCAGGCAGGTGAACAGTTGGGAGCCAGCAGTCCTGGATTGGAGAGGGTGCAGGCTGGGCTAAGGGACATACACCCTCACCCTCATGCACGAATTTTGTGCACCAGGCCTCTAGTTATTGGATAAAAAGGTGATAGACATGCTTTCTCCTTGGCTCTTCATTTTCCCAATGTTCTAACCCCGCACATGTGGAAGCGGTGCTTTCCGGGATCCTGGGAACTGGGAGACTATTGAAGTGAACTCAATGTAGCTTCTAGAAGGCTTTGTAGGGAAACACCCTGGCTGGCGCACCAGCCCTGTGAGCAGCAGGAAGAAGCCTTGGGGGGATGTTCTGATGCAAACCCATTACCTTAAGTGCTGTATTTACTGAAACTGCTTCTAATTGCCTGGAGGGAGTAGGAGGGAGAATTTAACTTTAGTGATAAAACCTTGCCTAAGTCTGGTTTAATGACCTAATCTAATGAGTGATTTACTCTGAAAGAAGGCCATTCACACATACATAACAAAAAAAGTAATCACTGCTTTTTTTTTTAATCCTGCATTAAAAAAATGGACAGGGACACCAGACTCTAGAGAGAGTGGAAGAGATGGAGAAGTGGGGAGAGAGAGAAACTTTGATCTATTGGTTGCCTTCAGCAGAAGCCCCTACCTGGCTGGAGAACTTGTAACCGAGGTACGTGCCCTTGACTGGGAGTCGAACCGAGATCCTTTGGTCCACATGCCGACACTCTAACCACTGAGCAACTGGCCAGGGCGAGTCCCTGCTTTTTTACATGACCAACCAATGTTTATTTTATTAAAGTAAGTATAGAACAACACACAGCTATAAAAAAAATTCTCTATGATATATCACTTCTAAAGATGAGCAATTTCTTGCCTGGCCCGAGTGGCTCAGTGGTTGAGCATCGACTTCGCACCAGGAGGTCGCTGGTTTGATTCCCGGTCAGGACACATGCCCCAGTTTTGGGCTCTGTCCCTAACAGGGGGCATGCAGGAGGCAGCTGATTCTTGCTTATGTTTCTCTCTCATCTATGTGTCTATCTCTCTTAAAAAAAAAAAAAAAAATCAATAAAAACATTTTTAAAAAAGAGTCATTTCTCTAGTTGAATAATTAAGTAATAATAAGTAAGAAACAGTTGACTATTGTGTTTTTCCAAAAGGGGTTGCAAATTTGTATTTTAACGCTTTTAGGAGCAAAAAAATATTTGAAGATGAGAAGGGAAAGCAAGGACAAGTGTAATAGCTTCCCATGTACTGGCAGGACCGGCCATCACTTCCCGGTCATCTCTTTGCCGGTGCAGAAGGAAAGTGACATTTAAAATCGTTGCACATTTTACGAATTGAAAGGTTTTAATCAGCAAAGAAAATCAGCCTCAAAGCTTTCCTCAGCAGGTAGTCCCTGAACAGTGGGCTGGGAAACAGGCAGGCACGTGGTTTTAAATGTCTGGTGATGTCTTCCAGGGGGCTATGGTTTGTTTGATTTCCTATTGAAATAGAAACACATTTATTGGTGATGAAGCTATTTGAGTGACTTTGCACTTTTACACTTTAGTCCTTCAAAGAACAGGTGACTTTTAGACCATTCACAAAAATTCAATAGGCACGGACTTGGTTGGTCAAAGTGAACGCTGAGTTATGTACTTGTGCCTGTGAGAGTCTGTATTTTGCTGTTTATGAGCTTCTTTGCATCCAGGGCGATGGCTTAATAAAGTCAGATGAGGGAACACTGGCACCTTGACCCTCCTTGTGTGTGGTTGGCTATGAAGCGCCTCTCCGCTTTCCTAGGACAGTGAAGGGCCGGCGTGGGGAGAGGGCTGGGCTCTGTGATGGCGGCAGGACTCCAGGGAGGAGCGATCTGGGACACAAGTGAGACCATGGGGTCTGGACCCCACTCCCTAGCCATGGGCTTCCTACCTGTTGCATCTCGTCCATCGGGCACCTTCGAATATGGGGACATTAATTTTCAGAATCTGACTCAGAATGCAGGATTATTTTCCTTAAGAAAACACTGACAATCTGTCTTGGCTTCAATAAGCGTTGCACAGGACTGGACAAAAGTGTGCCAACGTGTGCACTAAGGTGGGGCTGTGGGAACACCAGCAGGCTCCTCTGTGTTACAGCCTGATGTGGATTCATTAAATCCACAGTTTAGAGACGGGCTTCGGTGAGTTAGAACAGAGATGAAAGACAGAAATTACGTCTTCTGACAATAACTTTATTAAACATCCATCAATGTTTCATTTATTACTCGAGAAATATACTTGATATAGTGTATCTGGTTTAAATCCTTCTCAAATCTTCATCAGCAGATTAGCGCCACGAAGATATTGCATTTTACAAATTCCAAGAGATTAAAAAGAGGCATGGGGCTGGAGAAGGAAATGCGATATGACTTGCTTTTCAGAGAGGATCAGATATTTCCAGGGGGGTCTTTTGGTTGAGTGTCATTAGGGTTAGGCTTAATATCGGGATCCATATTAGTAGCCATATTACGCCGGCCTGAAAGAGTTAATATCTCTTTGAAATGCAAATTGTTGTGTCTGCTTATTGGCAGGTCCTGATAAATGGCCCCCAATGTGCTTTAAAATCTTTTTGTGACATTGTTCTCACTGCGTTCTTTTGAGACAGGTGATTATGGCTGACTGACACAGTAATATGGCTACTTATGTGAGGCATAAGCAACCTCCGCAGGCAGGCAGGGTGGTGAGGTGAAGGGGGCAGGTTTCAGGGGAAGGCGGCAGGAGCCCCCGGGGTTGGGCCTGAAAGCAGAGTGGAAATCTGGAAAAGGGGAGGGATCCATCTGATGGACAGAGCAGGCTCCTCTGGGGGTTTCCTAGTGGGTAAAACTGCAAGGGCAGAGGCCACGCGGCCGAGACGGGGCGCAGGGAGGGAGGGCCGTGCTGCGTGGACAGGGACACCAGACCTCGCTGAGGAGGGACTGGCTCGAATGCTTGCCCCAGGGGTCCCTCCTGTCCGAGTCCATTCCCTCTCTCCCTGGCAGGAGCTACTTGCCGATGGGAGATTCAGATTTGATTATAACCGCATCTGGGAAGGACGCTAATTGTCTGCCTGCTTTTGATTTCTCAAACCTGGCTGTGTAAGTGAATGCATGTGTGCTCACCTGTGCGTGTGCACAAGAGGGACCTCGGCGTGAAGCCCCCAAACATGACACATTTGTTCGGAAAGGGTCAATCCAGCCCTGGTCAGTGTGGCTCAGTTGGTTCAGCATCATCCCATGCACCAAAGAGGTCACCAGTTGATTCCATGTCAGGGCAGGAACCTGGGGTTTGGGGCTTGATCCCCAGCAGGGGGCATTCAGGAGGCAGCCTATAGAGGTCTCATGGAGGTTTCTCTCTCCCTCTCCCTTCTTCTCTCTCTCAAATCAATAATAATAATTAAAAAAAACCCAACATATTTTTTATAGAAGTGTCAATCTATTCTAGCTGATCTCATGCCTTTCTGGGCATTAGAATGTTGTAAAAACACCACTAAAAAGTGAACCACAGTTCTTAAGGGGATTGTGTCTGTTTACCCCCGCACGTCTCCAAGGGGAAAACATTTTTAAAGTTTAACCTGTGCGAATACTCAGCCGCCATTTTTATTGCGGCACTAAGAGTTCTTGCAAGGTCCATAGCACAGATTTGATGTTTGCTGAGCTGCCTTCGCAAGCATTCCTTACAGCACCTGGATCATGGGGCCGGCCCTGGAAAGCGATGACGCCGCGTTTTCGCACATCTGTGCGGGTCATCGTAGGTGAGGTGTTAATGACTCATGATTCTGTAAGTTGTTGTGTGAGGAAAATGACTAATTTTGCAATCAAGGCCTAATTGAACTCAAGGGAAAGCAATAATACTCACTCTTTATCAATAACCACTTGTCCTGCCTCCTACCCACCCCCCCATTGTCAAAGATTTCACAAATATTAATTTTTCCTCATTTTTTCAGACTATTATCTTTGTTTTTTTAAATAAAATGTATGGGTCAAAATAAACCAAAAATGTTTATCTTGCATCAATAATTGCATGTAGGCGTGTAGTTCTTCAGGCCCAACAGTTTGCTGGACATCGTATGCCCACTGTGCCTTGTACACGTATGTGCGTGGTGTTTTCAGGAAGATATTATTGCTCTGTGGAATTATGTGCCCCAAATACTTGCATTAAGTCAAATTAAAAATGCTCACAAATAACCAAGAATCGATTTAGTCCCCAGTGTTTATCTCTAAGTGACAGATGTTTTCTTTCTTCCTCTTTTTGCCTTAGAATATGCACAATCGGAGTTAAATAAATCAGGGTTTCCTTAGGGGAGATCGCAGACTTTCCGCAGCTGCCAGCTTCCCTGCATCTGTAAATCGATGTTTATTCTGGAGTAAGCAAGAATCGGGGCCCTGGCCCTAACTCTTGGGTGAAAGGTGATCTGTTTAATCGGGCGAGGTCAGCCCGAGGCCTGACCTTCATAAAACTGCACCCCGCTTTACGATCCCAGCAGCCTTCCAGAGTGAGGGGCATCGAGGTCCAAACTGGGAGCAGCCACAGGATTACTCAGAAACTGACCCCCGACTGCGGCTGCTTTACCTTTTACAATGGCATAGTTAATTGTACGGGCCGAGCAATATTTGTCAAAGAGGCAAAAAGTGTTTTTTCAAAGACCTTTGCTCCTGTTTCCCCAGGTAATTAGTATAATAATGTTTCAGTTCCTTTAGCTAGAAAACAAGTGTTTTAAACCCGTCAGAGGCGGTTTAAAGAGGCCTCGGCTCTGGTCATGTGAAGGAAAGTGTTTGGATTTAGGGCGTGGTTCTCTCCCATCCTCCTGGTCAAGTGCTTCTCAGGTACAGCGGACCTGGATGTGAAGCACACCCTCTGGCAAAGGCTAAGCATGAACTGTGCTGGTCGTGTTCTCATTAAATGGAAAGAGAAGGAACTGGCATTTTTTTGAGCATCAACTACAAACAGACAAGTACTTACTCTGTGTCACAAATATTAACTCACTCAATACTCTATATCTCTGTATATGACATATCTCTGTGATATCATAGATTTTTACATATAACATGACATATGATTATATTACATACAATATGATATGTAATAATAGATATATAATTATATTTCACTAGAGGCCCGATGCACGAAGATTCATGCAAGAATAGGCCTTCCTTCCCCTGGCGCCGGCACTGCCTTTGCTCCAGCAGGGAGTCACCTTTCCACTTTCGCTCTGGCCAGAGCCGCTTTCCGCATCTTGCCTTGTCATGTCAATTTGCATATTCCCTCCTTATTGGCTGTGGGTGCCGCCATCTTTGTTGAGGAGTTATGGTCAATTTGCATATTCCATCTTTATTAGATAGGATTATAATGTGTTATATTATACTATATCCTAAATTATATTGTCATACTGTGTAATGCTGTATATATTATTCACTACATATTAAATATAGTTATATTTTAGATTAAAGTTTATATATTAATACCCTATTTAGTAAAAGAGGAAACTGATGTCAGACCTCAAATAATTTTTCCATATGAAACTGGAATTTTCCAATGATCTCTGTGGCTCCTTCATTTTCACTTTTTGAAATTATATATGTAATGAAAAATCTGTTCTTCTTGGGAAAATCTAGAATATTATGGCTAAATTAAAGTTCCCTTTAAAACCAACTCTATTCCTGGTCTCCTTCCCTCAACAGAGATATTAGTAAACAATTTTATATACTTAACTAGAGGCTTGGTGCACGAAATTCGTGCTTGGGAGGGTGGTCTCCTCAACCCAGCCTGCACCCTCCCCAATCCGGGACCCCTCGGGAGACATCTCTCTCACAATCTGGGACTGCTGGCTCCTAACTGCTTACCTGCCTGCCTGCCTGATTGCCCCTAACAGCCCCCCCTGCCGGCCTAGCTGCCCCCAACTGACCCTCAACCCCCCGCCAGCCTGGTTGCCCCATGCAGTCTGCTGTTCAGTCGTTTGGTTGTCCCTCACTAACCCCCCTGCTGGCCTGGTCACCCCACACAGCCTGCTGTTTGGTCATTACTGTGATGGTGTCCTGGACAATTTGCATATCCCTCTATTATTAGTATAGATGTGTATTTTTCAGACCTTTACTTACATATATGTACCTGTAAAAATGTATTGCACGGTTGGGTGTGTTTTGTTATTTTTCAAGTAAGTAAGGCGCTGCCCACATAATTGTTCAGGTCGCTTTTCTCACTCAGCATCGTGCCTGGGAGGCACTTGGACCTCCCTGGTCCATTCCACCTGCTTCATCCCTCCGTGCTTCTTCCTATTTGAAGGTGTAGCTGCAGCACATTCTCCCCAAGCAGAGGTGCTGGCATGTCTGGCAGGGCGGGAACCTATAAGCAGAACTGCTGTGTTAAAGAGTATGTGCACCTTTAGGGTTACTAGATACTGTTCTGTTTCTCCCCAAAGGGCATCTCCCAGTTCATCCTTGAAAAACGGTGGGTGAGAGCACCCATCACCCCAACATCACCAACACTGGGACCTGTGCTCAGCTCTTACATTTTTGCCAAACTGATGGGATTAAAGCTTGATGTCATGTTGCTGTGATTTGTCTTTCCCTGCTTACCATGGAGTTAATCATCTTTTGAATGGCCATTTATATTTCCATTCCCAGTTATTACTTTTTTCCTTCTTGTCCATTTTTCTATCAGGTATTTGTCATTTTCTTACTGACATGTTGTCTGTTACTTATATTGCAAATAATTTTCTTAGTCCATAGTTTGTCTTTTAATATTGTAGTGATTGCTTAAATTATTCAGAAGTCTTAAAATTTGTATGTACTCCATTGTATTGTTATTTTACATTAATTTTTTTTATTTTTTAAGAAGGGGTTCTCCAATCCAAACTCATGGAGATACCTTCTATATTTTTTTCTGTAGTAATTTTAAAGTTTTCCTTTTTATACATGGCAATGTTAGATGATGGTGTGATATAGCAATTGAAATCTTTCCTGTCTCTTGAGGCTACAGTGGAGACAGATCCCTGTTGACAACAGAATTACTAATTTCTCCAAGGTTGAGTTCAAAGAGGGCCTGGTCTTTGGCATAAGATTCCTAGTCTGGTCCCAGGTGCCAGTAAAACAAAGTGCTCTGTTTCCCTGAAGTACAGCATTTTGTTCTTATCCCTGTAGATTGGAGCACTGAAAGAGATGTATGTCGATTAAAATTTAAGGGCATGCTTAAGCATAAAGACATGAGCCAGTTTCTTGTACACACACACACACACACACACACACACACACACACACACAAAACCTACCATTTGCCATGCTGATAATGTCTAGAATTACAGGTCTAGATTGATATTTTAAATAATTTTTGAAGTTTTACTATCCTAATGATATAAATTCACTTTTTTTTTCATAATTTATTATATCTTGCCTCAACCGAGTTTTATTTTTCCTCTTGCTAGATTAGATCTTTCAGAATCTTTTAGCCTTTTGGGATAATAAATGTTGAGATTCCATGTATATTTGAAAATGTCAGTATTTGCTTTTAGGTTTGAATGATAGTTTGGCTGGATATAAAATTCTAGGTTCAGATCTCTTTTCCTTTACCAGTTATCAGTTTTAAGATTTTGCTTCATTGCCTTTCTGTGTCCAGTATTACTAATGCGAGGACTCATGAGAATCCAATTCTCATTCCTTTTGAGCTCTGTGTCCCATTCCTCTCTTAATGTCATTTCTTTGCTCATTTTTTTTTTCCCCTGACTTTAACTCTGATGTGTGTAGATACTCGGTGGGCCTTTCTAGTCTGAGATTTTATAGCATTCACATGATTATCTTGTTAGCTACTGACAAAATCATCTCTCTTGACTCAGCCTCCATCTCTTTATATTGGTTACAGAGGTAAGGAGATCTTATAAGTTTCATTTAAACATTTTAGTCTTGAGACAGGTACAATAAAAGAAAACTCACTAGTTTATAAATAAAGAATAATTGAATCCAAATTGTGTTCCTGGCATATGGAGTAATTATGATTACCTGCTTAGAAGGTGAGAGCTTTTTAATAATATTTGTGTGGACTTTTTTATTTTTCAAACAGCTCCCTTTTCCCTCTCTTCTGATGAGAATCATCTCCCTAAAGTTTGCATTTCCAAGAGCCATCTCTCAGGTCCTACAGAAGAAATGGTAGAAAATGTATCTCAAAGGCACAGAGAAAGAGTACATTTTTTCCATGAAGAATTTTGGGGCTAGTTTCCTATTATCAGAAGTCTAGGATAATTACTATGTACATTTCCTTCTCTTTCTTAAGTTTATGACAGCTGTTTTCAATGTCTTGATATTTTACAATGTATGAAGTTTGCATGCCACCAAGGGACTGACTTGTATACCCCCTACATTTGCTTCAGTTTGCTTCATCATATCATGGAGAAGATTACCAACTAAGATGGCAATCAAAAGGTTCCTACGTCCTAGATGTAGAGCTGTGTGTCTTTGGAATGTTTTAAGGAATCACTCTACAAAGGATTCAGAATGTTTTCTTTCCTTCTGGGTACGTGGCTCCACTGTAGCTCTGGAGAGAAGTCCCTCCCTCCCCACGCTTCTGTAAGGTTCTGAATATCAACATCTAATCAGGCCCACTTCTGACCATAGGGCTCCTGATTAAAAAAATCCTTTCAACTATCTATTACCAGGTTTCAGCCACGACAAACAGTAAATATTCCTGGCAGTTCTGAACATTTAAAAAATTAAATGGTCTTTTTCCTTTTTCTTTTGAACCAAAGGTATACTTATCAAGTGACTTGAAGCCAAACCAACAATCCTTTTATGACAACCATGGATGCAAGAGGCGTCCCCAAAGAAGGTGTAAGAATGCAGTCCTCCCAGAACCCATCGATCTATTCCCAAGGCTACCAAGGAGAGTCAGACAATTCCAATGAGAGCTGTAACAGCCGGTGAGATGCTGCCTCAAATAGGGTGCAACCCATATTTTTGTCCAGCCATATTTTCGGGCCCCCAACCTGATCGTTGAGTTACCTGCAAAAACCAACAACCTGCATGCCCTGGGCAGACGGAAAGCCAAGCCAAGTGCCCAGGACATAATCTAGACCAGTGGTCGGCAAACTCATTAGTCAACAGAGCCAAATATCAACAATACAACGATTGAAATTTCTTTTGAGAGCCAAATTTTTTAAACTTAAACTTCTTCTAACGCAACTTCTTCAAAATAGACTCGCCCAGGCCGTGGTATTTTGTGGAAGAGCCACACTCAAGGGGCCAAAGAGCCGCATGTGGCTCGCAAGCCGCAGTTTGCCTGATTAAAAAAATCCTTTCAACTATCTACCACGGATCTAGACAAACAGGAGGCAAAGGCTGTCCTGGAAGGGAAAGGATCAATAACCAATGGGCCCCCCAAATCCAAACTCACAAGAGTCACAATTCAATGAACGGATTCTTACATTTCCCAGCTCACCTGAACTTGGAAACGTCAAAGTGTAACCTTACCTTCCTGTCCCAGCTGGGCACCAGACCGTGAGCCAGGAGAGCTGGCTTTGGGAAGAGCTCTTACCTCCACTGGCTGCTGCTGGTGTCCCAGGGTCTCAGGGTTCAATTAATTAAACAAGGAACCATTAGACTGAGCTGGCTCTGATGCTGGCAGCTCGTAAGAAGACCCAAGTCTAAGCCTGTAGATGCCTCCAGGTTATGAAACCAAAGCGCCAAGGACAAGGAATCACAAAAGCCAAGCAGCCCTAACGGAAGCCCTCGCTGATGCCCTTCCTCTGCCGCTGCAGGTTCCATTCAAGTCCCCCTTGGCTCCTATCAGGGCGCGCTCCTAACCTCGTCCGGGTGCTGCTGCCCAAGGGGAACCCGTTTTTTTCAAACTATTTTAAGAAAACTTTAATATGCCCCACGTTAACTTCTAGCACCACCTGCAGGCTCCACAGCAAGAAAAGATCACTTCCTTGTCCCCAAAACTAGAGGGAAGGAAAAATAATGTCCTCTCTCCCCTCTGAGTTCCTGACTGATGGAGGGAATGGGCCTCCGTGATCCATCTCCAGCATGGTCAGCTTCTGATGGAATTTGCTGAATTTCCCCAGGGCGAACAGAATGTGGGGAGGAGGGAAGAGGATGTAGGAGCAAAGAGCTGTGCACGGGGGCCAGCATCACGGTGGAAACGCCCGAGGTGCCTGCCTGAACTAGACGGGGAGGTGGAAGCAGCTAAAAAGGTGTCAGTCCAATTTTTTAAATGGACCAATGGGAGACAGCAAGACCTGGGCAACGTATGGGAGACAGCAAGACCTAGGCAACGTATGGGAGACAGCAAGACCTAGGCAACGTATGGGAGACAGCAAGACCTAGGTCACCCGGGTGACCCCATGGTGCTCAGCCAATGAGGAACCAGAGGAGGGACTGGATAAATAGGCTGTGTTCATTACCCCAGGTGGGCCTGTTCCATGGGGTGGGTGCCCTCTCTAAAGAGCGTATTAAAAGTCTCGTTTTCGCCATGTTTCTGTCTCCGAGTTCGTTATTTGAATTCGGGCGGGTGATCATTTTCTCACAATTTGGGGGTGCGTCCGGGACTTTTGCGTATGTGGAGAGGGAGGGGCGGGTTTAATGGGAGATGCATCCCACCTGATTTGGGGTGGTCTCTTTGCCTGAGCCCCATCTCTTCGCAGATGCCATAGAATAGGCCCGAGACTGTTTTTCTTTGGAAGATGACAAAAATGACACAAGAGGAGTACACATGCTGCAACCAGGCAAGCCTCTTGCATGGGCCAAGGTGGAAACTGGACTCTCAGTACTAACTTGGTGGTTGCGTATCCTCAGAGGTCGGGTGTATGTGGCTGGGATGTGTCTGGGACAAAAAGTGAGTGTGAAGTTCTGATTTGTGGTTCCGTTCTCCTGGAGGAAAATGTCCAGAGATGGATGAAGCAGATCTTGGGGAGAGGGAGAAATCTCCAGTATGGGGGATTGAGCACATAGTCACAAGGGACTTTCTGAGGATGGGAAACAAAAATTCTAGGCCTAGGGAATACATTCCCCTGAATCGTCCATTGGGGAGAATGCTGAGGTTCTGGATGGGGACAGCCCCCAAACCAGGGACAGGAGACACTGCTCTGCTTTGGTGGGTTTTTTGTTTTTGTTTCATGCCGGGCATTCTGTGGTGTCTGTGCAAGACAGACAAGGAGCATGGCACGAAGCTTTTATCTGTGGGTTGTGTGTGCCTGTAAATATTGTCTGTAAGCGTGTTCCTGTTGATGTTTTGTGTTTCTTTGTTGTTTGGTCTACTTTGTTTAAAGATGGTGCACATCCCACTTTGGGGGCCCCGCTATTTGTGGCGAGGCTGAACACATGGCGGGCATTGCAGGAGCTTCCCAGCAGCTGCTGAGAATTCGTAATCTTGGGGACTCTTCCTGCTCTCCCTCTCAGGGTGTCAGCCGCCAGAAACTCTTAGCTAGTGAGAGCTCTTGTCTGTGTGTCTGCAATGTAGCTTTGATTACTCCTGTACTTTGCTTGCTTCCTATCTACTGGGGAATTAGTTTGCTCGTCGCTGGTTTATGGGCATGGAGAAACCTCTGTCTCTGCTGTTTGGGCTTTGCACCACTCAGAACCAAAGGCCATTTGCTGTGCTGGGTTAGTGTGAGATAAGATCCATTGTTTGTGGGGCAAGGTTAATGGGTTCATGCTGCCTGTCACTACTTGAGCCAGTTAAGCAGAAACAGGTTGAACCACATATGAACATTTATTCCAATACTGCCAGCATTATGGGAGAGCAACAGGTCACCCACAGAAATCTGCTCTGCAGCCCCTCCCCCCGCCCCCGCCGCAAAACCAGCTGCTTATATTGGGTAGAAGGACAAAGATTAGGTGGGAGAGTAAGAATTACAGGCATGGGCAAGTAGGCAATGTGCGCTGGGGTGGGACTCCATTGTTTGGCGGCAAGGTTAATGTTTCCATGACACCAGGCAGTTCTCAAATGAGAATACACCACATTCCAAGACTGACTCCCAGGTTCCGGGGCATACAACTCCCAGCCAAGTTAGCATGTCTTTTCTTTAACCAACAAAGCAAGCATGGTTAACAGAGCATCATTAATATATGCCATAACCATAGCTAGTCCCCAATTTTCTATTTTTGCCCCTAACACCAGAAGGAGCAGATCTGCAGAAGTGCCCTCCAGCAAGTTGCAGAAAATAGCAGTGGGGGCCACTCCCGTTTTTATAAAGAAAAATAAAATAAAATAGTACTCTCACATTAAAGCCACTGAAGGCTGATGAGTTAACCCTGTTACAAAATTTGCAAAGAAAATGCCTTGGGTAATAACAATAATTAGCTTAAAAGTACCAAAGATGTTATAAATATAACAAAAATAAAGGGCATATGATAAAGAGTTTTTGTGATAGTTATATATGCCTAAACATAGTTTTTCAAAGTCTTTGGTAATTTAAAATTTTGGAGTTTGCTGGGTTAAATAGTAAAAAGTATTAAATATCTAGGTATCCTATCTAATAAAAGAGTAATATGCAAATTGACCATCACTCCAACACACAAGATGGCTGCCCCCATGTGGTCAAAGATTTCTGCCCCCATGTGGACACAAGATGGCCACCACAAGACGGCCAGCAGGGGAGGGCAGTTGGGAGGGACCAGGCCTGCAAGGGAGGGCAGTTGTGGGTGATCAGGCCAGGAGGGGAGAGCAGTTGTGGTGGACCAGGCCTGCAAGGGAGGGCAGTTAGGGGCAATCAAGCCTGCAGGGGAGGGCAGTTAGGGGTGACCAGGCCAGCAGAGGAGGGAAGTTGGGGGCAACCGGGCCTGCAGGGAATGGCAGCTGGGGGGGACCCAGGCCTGCAGGAGAGGGCAGTTAGGGGTGACCAGGCCAGCAGGGGAGGGCAGTTAGGGGCAATCAGTCTGACAGGGGAGCAGTTAGGCATCAATCAGGCAGGCAGGGGAGTGGTTAGAGGGTGATCAGGCTGGCAGGCAGAAGCAGTTAGGGGCAATCAGGAGGCAGGCAGGTGAGCACTTGGAAGCCAGCAGTCCTGGATTGTGAGAGGGATGTCCGACTGCCCGTTTAGGCCCGATCGGGATCGAGCCTAAACGGGCAGTCGGACATCACTCGAGGGTTCCCAGATTGGAGAGGGTGCAGGCTGGGCTGAGGGACACCGCCCCCCCCCCCCCCCCCCCCCCATGCACAAATTTCATGCACCGGGCCTCTAGTTTATATATATAAAAGGCTAATATGCAAAGTGTTTCTGTGGGAGTTTGACCGGTAGACTAGGAGTTCTATTGCTTGCTATGATATGCGCTGACCACCAGGGGGTGGCACAAAATGAAGAAAGGCCCCGGCTGGCAGCTGGAAGACCCCAATTGGCCCTGATCGCCAGCCAGGCCTAAGGACCCTACCCGTGCATGAATTTCATGCACCGGGCCTCTAGTTTTGAAATAACAGGATACTGAAATATTAATCTCAGTTTGCCTTGTGTGGAGAATCTAGGGGATGAATTTGAATCTGTTAATAAATAAGTCTTGTATTTTATTTTAAACTAGAGGCCCAGTGCACAGGGAGGGGTGTCCCTCAGCCCAGCCTGCACCCTCTCCACCGGGATCAGGTCTAAATGGGCAGTTGGACATCCCTCTCACAATCCAGGACTGCTGGCTCCCAACTGTTCGTCTGCCTGCCTTCCTGATTGCCCCTAACTGCTTCTGCCTGCCAGCCTGATCACCCCCTAACCACTCCCCTGCCAGCCTGATTGATTTCTAACTGCTCCCCTGCCAGCCTGTTTGCCCCCAACTTCCCTCCTCTGCTGGCCTGGTCACCCCTAACTGCTCTCCCCTGGAGGCTTGATCACCCCCATCTTCCCTCCCTTGCAGGCCTGGTCCCTCCTAACTGCCCTCCCCTGCTGGCCTGATCACCCACAACTGCCCTCCCTTGCAAGCCTGGTCCCTCCCAACTGCCCTCCCCTGCTGGCAATCTTGTGGTGGCCATCTTGTGTCCACACGGGGGCAGGATCTTTGACCACATGGGGGCAGCCATCTTGTGTGTTGAAGTGAAGGTCAATCTGCATATTACTCTTTTATTAGATAGGATAGAGGCCTGGTGCATGGGTGAGGGCCAGCTGGTTTGCCCTGAAGTGTGTCCCAGATCAGGGTGGGGGTTCCCTTGGGGCGTGGGGCAGCCTGGGAGAGAGGCCTGTGGTGGTTTGCAGGCCGGCCATGCCCCCCAGTGACCCAAGCGGAGGCCCTGGTATCTGGGATTTATTTATCTTCTACAATTGAAACTTTGTAGCCTGGAGTGGAGCCAAGCCTTCTGCTCGCTTCATGGCGGCAGTCACTTCTGTTGGGATTTATTTATCTTCTATAATTGAAACTTTGTAGCCTTAAGCGGAGGCCAAAGCAGGCCAGGGCTGCAGAAGCTTGGCTTTCTCCATTGCCAGGGGCAACCCTAGCCTCCTGCTCTCTCCAGCTCCATGGCTGCTGCCATTTCTGTTGGGATTTATTTATCTTCTATAATTGAAACTTTGTAGCCTTAAGCGGAGGCTCGGGCTGGCCAGGGTGAGAGGAAAGCTTGGCTTCCTCCATTGCCTGGGAAACCCAAGCCTCCCTCCTGCTCTCTCTGTGGCTGCAGCCATCTTGGTTGTGTTAATTTGTATACTCGCTCCTGATTGGCTTATGGGAGTGGCTTGTGGATGTAGCGGAGTGATGGATAATTTGCATATTACTCTTTTACTAGATAGGATATCTTTTAAAAATGTAAATATATTGCTAATCTGAGAAATGCTACTTACATATCACCTAAAATCTAAGGTTTCTAAAGATTAAGAATTCTAACTAATTGGAAAGAAATCATGGTTTTGGTGTAATAGAAGTCATGAGGCATAGAAAGGTTTGTGAAAGTTATAGAATGTTTGTAAAGAAACAATGTTAAAAGGAAGTTATAGGGCAGGAGTCAGGAAACTAAGATGGGTAAACAGCAATTTGGAGCCATCTAGTAAATCCTATCTTCCTTAAATTTTAAGAATAATTTGCATTTTCTCAGAAGGACATGGCTTATGGAATCCTACTCAGGGAGAAGTACTGGCAGGGAAAATCAGGAGAAGGTCTTAAAGCAATTTATTTTTCTCCCCACTTTATCCCTCCAGAATTTGGCAATTCTCAATGTGTGAATCATGGCAATACATTTCTTTGCATAAATTCAATAAGACCAGTTTTCAATGGTGGTTTTATTAACTGAAGACTTCGATTGGAATGTCATGTTTAACAGAGTCATCTCTGACTCTGGAGACTTGAAACCAATAAGAGTGCCTTGGAGAAAACCTGGTATCTTGCTTGATCATGTGATAGGCCTGAAAATGGATGGCGCTGGAGTGTTGGGCCCATACTGGGCCATTACTGGCAGTTGGTTAATCACAGTGGGAGGGGAGCAGCGGGGGTACCTCTGTGTCTCCTCTCAACCCCATCTTCCACCCCCGCACATGACACTGTGATGAGTAGGAGGGCTGCTGCCTGTGGGCCTTGAAGCCTAGGGCGCAGCCTCAGGGGAGTTGTGGCAGGTATAGATCTTGGTCAGGAATTCACCTAACCCAGCAGATACTGCTGGCAGGCCTGACGGCAGCTGGATGGCTTGGCTTCTCTGCCCTAAGGGGCACATTGAGATTCAATCATGAAATTCCAGCAAAGGCAGTCCATTGCTATTCTTATTGTATTTATGCAAATGACCAGGCCAAATTCAAACTAGAGTTAGTGCAATAGATAAATCGTTCTTAATTTGGCTCTTTAATAAAAATAAGAGTGATTTTATAGAGAGAAATTATATTTCAATAGGCTATTATTAGAATTGAAATGTGTTTTTTTTTCCTTCCACTGGACCATTTGCCATAATTCTTTGCTGTTCTAACTTTTGAAATTTTATAACAGAATTTGTCTACACCAGGTTACAAGTCCTACTCATACTCAGGGAATACCACCTCTAGACATCTCCTTCCATGCCCAGGCATCGTCCCTCTGACAGAGAACCTCTCCGCTCCTCAGCATGGAATTAGCTTCAGAAGTGACATTACAGGCCTTTTCCCTGAAAGAATTCAGAGTCAAGATCCTTGAGGGGATGCGGTAGGCAGTTAGACAGACATGAGCAGAGCAAAGACAATGGGACAACTGGAGGAGAAATGGAAGAGACCCCGAGACATGCTTCCCACCACTCCAACATCTCTGAAGCTGGCAATGGAGAAACCTGTGTAGACTCTCTCTCCCTCTCCCTTCCTCTAAGAAAGCCAACAGGTTTTAGAACAGCTAATGGAGATGGGATCAATTAGTATAAAAAGAAGAGGGGGAATTTGTAAGGGATGGACCTCTGTGGTCAGTTTCTGATGGAATTTGCTGAATTTCCCCAGGGCAAACAGATGTAGGGAGGAGGGAAGAGGATAGAGGAACAAAGAACTGTGCAGGGGGGAGGGGCGGGGGCCAGCATCCTGGTGGAAACCCCCCGAGGTGCCTGCCTCAGTCAGACAGGGGGAGGTAAAGACAGCTAGAAAGGTGTCAGCCCAATTGTTTAAATGGACCAATGGGAGACAGCAAGACCTAGGCGGTGTATGAGGACCCATGGTGCTCAGCCAATGAGGAACCGGGGAGGGACTAAATAATTAGGCTGTGTTTGCTACCCCAGGTGCCCCTGTTCCATGGGATGGCACCCACTCTTGAGAGTGTATTAAAAGTCTCCTTTTCACCATACTTCTGTCTCCGAGTCCATTATTTGAATCCGGGCAGGTGAGTATTTCTCACAACTGAGACATTAACAAGAGAAAAACAAACAGAAGTTTATTAATGTATCTACCTCATGCACATATGGGAGATGCCCAGGAAGACTGAATAACTCTCCCCATGGCCCAAGCCTCCACCTTAAACACCTTCTTCAGTTAAAGACAAAAGTGGGGAGGGGAGCAGTCAGTTATGGGAGGTGACCCGGAACAGCATGGTAAAGAGTAGGTTTGTTATGCAGATTCGAATTTCTTCCTTCTCCCTAAGAAGTGTCTTGGGATTAAGAGTCCCCCTTCTCTTCCAAAAGGGAGGCCCCTTACAAAGAAGATCTCCTTTGTAAATGTAAATTTCCTACAGAGGGTCACTTCTGCTACATTTTCAGAGCTTCTCCTGTGTTGTGGTTTCTCAGAATAATCAGCTCAGAATCATCCTTTATGCTCAAAAGGCATATTTTGGGGTGGTATATTCTGCTACCCTTCACTGGTCAAAAGTCAGAGGCGGCTGTGAACTATTGAGACATTGTTGTTATAAAACATTAGAGAAATGGCACCAGAAAGGTAGAAATCATGCATTAGTAGTAAATCAATGCTGTGTGCAAGCAGGTGGCCATTGGAGCATTGCACAGCTCCATGGGGAGCCACTCACTACAGTGACCGGGACAGGACTGGGGTCCCTGGAGCTGAGCCGGGCACGACTTGCTTCTCTCTGAACTGTGCCACTATCTTTAAAGTGGGTTCTACATAAATAAGGATATAAAATCAAGACATAGCATCTGCCTTCAAAGACCTTAGAATATAATTAGATAGAGACGAGAACCACCCCCCTCCCACACACACACACCCCTAGCCATGTAAGCTAGTGTTTAACTGCTAACTGAACAGAAAACAGAATCGGGGAAGCAGGAGAAGTTGCTTCCATTGTGGTGATCAGAGATGGTCTTGCGGAAAAATGATCCATGGGTTGGACTGTGAAGGATGGTCAAAGTTAAATAAGGATAAATAATGGAGAGGACATTTCAAGCATTGGGGGAACACGTATGTACAACATTGAGCTAGGTGTGATAAAGTGTGAGGGAAGAGAGAATAAGTGAATTTGATTGAATGGGGGATTGATTCTAAGAGAATGGAGGAAGGTAAGGTTGAAGGGTAGGATTGAACCAGATCGGGACAGCTTTCGACTTTAGGATAAGGATTTTGGAATATCCACCTGGTCTGTGGATTTGTTCAAGTTCTTGGAGAAAGGGTGTGTCAGACAATATTTAAGGATCATTATCTACCTGTGTTGCCTGCAATGAATTCAAGTAGAAAGAAAGTAGAGTAAGGACAGTATATACATACTACACAAAATTCGTGCATGAGTGGGGTCCGTGGGCCTGGCTGGTGATCAGGGGCTGATCAGGTTCCCCGCCTCCCTGCCTCTCCGCCTCCCCACCTCTCCGCCTCCCCCATCTCTCCTTCCCTTACCACCCACATCTGCCGCCACCTCCCACCCCTGGTTCCCAGTCCCAGCCAGGGGCCCTGTCCCAATTGGGGGATCGGGACCTGCCGGCTGGGGGGAGGGACCAGGAGGTTGCCAGTGGGCAGGCAACAGGCCAATTGGGTCCTGCCAGCTGGGGGGAAGGATGGGGGGAGGGACCCACGAGGTTGGCCACCAGTCCAGAGGAAGCCAGCCCTTGGCCCCTCTGGGAGAGGGGCTGCGTCTGCCGCCACCCACCCCCAGTTCTCCATCCCAGCCTGGGGGTCTGGCCATGATCAGGCAATTGGGGTATTCTGTGTTGAGCGTCTGCCCTCTGGTGGTCAGTGCATCATAGCGACCAGTGGTTCTGGTTGTTCAGGTCATTCCATCATAATGGTCACTTAGGCTTCCTATATAATAAAAAGCTAATATGCAAATTGTCCCCTCAATAGTTTGACCAACTGGGAGTTCAACCACTTGCTATGACGTGTGCTGACCACCAGGGGGTGGTGCAAAAGGAAGGAAGGTCCTGGCCAGCAGCCAGAAGGCCCTGATTGGCCCTGATCGCTGGCCAGGCCTAGGGACCCTACCCATGCATTAAATTTTGTGCACTAGGCCTGTAGTTTTATATATATATATATATATATATATATATATATATATATATATATATATATATATACACACATATATATATATATATATATGTGTGTGTGTATATATATATATATATATATATATATATATATATATATATATATATATATACAGACTAGAGGCCCGGTGCATGAAATTCGTGCATGGGGGGGGGGGTGGTGTCCCTCACCCAGCCTGTACCCTCTCCAATCTGGGACCCCTCAGGGGATGTCTGACTGCCCGTTTAGGCTCTGGCCTAAAAGGGCAGTTGGACATCCCCCTCACAATCCAGGACTGCTGGCTCCCAACTGCTCGCCTGCCTGCCTTCCTGATTGCCACTAACCGCTTCTGCCTGCCAGCCTGATCACACCCTAACCGCTTCTGCCTGCCAGCCTGATGCCTAACTGCTCCCCTGCCAGCCTGTTTGCCCCTAATTGCCCTCCCCTGCAGGCCTGGTCATCCCTAACTGTCCTCCCCTGCAGGCCTGGTCACCACTAACTGCCCTCCCCTGCAGGCCTGGTCCCCCCCAACTGCTCTCCCCTGCAGGTCTGGTCCCCCCCAACTGCGCTCCCCTGCAGGCCTGGGTCCCCCCAACTGCGCTTCCCTGCAGGCCTGGTCACCCCCAACTTCCCTCCTCTGCTGGTCTAGTCACCCCTAACTACCCTCCCCTGCAGGCTTGATTGCCCCCAACTGCCCTCCCTTGCAAGCCTGGTCCCTCCCAACTGCCCTCCCCTGCTGGCCATCTTGTGGTGGCCATCTTGTGTCCACAAGGGGGCAGGATCTTTGACCACATGGGGGCAGCCATCTTGTGTGTTGGAGTGAAGGTCAATCTGCATATTACTCTTTTATTAGATAGGATAGAGGCCTGGTGCATGGGTGGGGGCCAGCTGGTTTGCCCTGAAGGGTGTCCCGGATCAGGGTGGGGGTTCCCTTGGGGTGTGGGGCGGCCTGGGTGAGGGGCCTGTGGTGGTTTGCAGGCCAGCCACGCCCCCCCATGACCCAAACGGAGGCCCTGGTATCTGGGATTTATTTATCTTCTACAATTGAAACTTTGTATCCTGGAGCGGAGCCAAGCCTCCTGCTTGCTCCGTGATGGCAGCCATTTCTGTTGGGATTTATTTATCTTCTATAATTGAAACTTTGTAGCATTGAGTGGAGGCCTGGGCTGGCCAGGGTGTGAGGAAAGCTTGGCTTCCTCCATCACCGGGGAAACCCAAGCCTCCCTCCTGCTCTCTCTGTGGCTGCATCCATCTTGGTTGGGGTTACTTTGCATACTTGCTCCTGATTGGCTTGTGGGCGTGGCTTGTTGGTTTAGTGGAGGTATGGTAATTTGCATATTACTCTTTTATTAGATAAGATTGTAATAGTCCGAGGGGCTTTGAGGGTCTAAACTCTGGGTAATGCCAGTGATATGGGATGGAGCAAGACCAGAATGAAAGAAATCTCAATCTAAGCCGTCTGGGAGGGAGGGAGGCGAGTGTTGGCAAAAGTGCTTCTAGAGTTGGAAAACCAAAGTGATTGAGCAGAGTGGGGTTGTGTGACTAAAGGTCTAAAACAAACTTTGGGCTCATGAATTCAGGGAAAAAAATAATTTAAGTCAGTTTTTATTTTACTTGTTTCATTTAGTTATTTACTATTTGTCTCTATCTATTCTTCTTAGAACCAGTCGTAGAACTCATCTGATTGCAACTAAATATATTAGGCAGATCAAAATGCTTCTTAATACAGGCACTGTCACTTTTCAGATTCCACATATGGCCGGGTGTTGGAGGGAGCATTACGGGGCTAGGAAACATTTGTCCTTTGAAAAAAGTGATGTTGGTATGAATAAATATTTTTGAATGAATAAAGCACTCTTTATTAGATGTGTTCTTTAAAAACAAGCTAAAGCTCTTCAAAGGCAGTTAAATTAGTAACTTCTTTTTAATTGAATTTTGCTATGTTATGGGGTTTTAATGTCTTCCTTTTGAAAGTTCTACAGCTGCTATATAGTCAGAAGTGTAAGAAATATTTTACTTACCCTGCAGTAATTTTAAATTTCATGGGCTAAATTTTCTCCCTCAGATGTACTTTGCATAACTCCCACTGAAGGGAGTGGAAATGTGGTTAAACTATCTGAGGGCAAAAATTGGAATTGCATTTGCAAAGAGATTGACTTTTCCTGATTGATGTTTATTGAGAAATTGGACATTTAAATTGGCTGGGATCATCTGTAATAAAGTATTTGAACATGATGCCATTTAGACACAGGGAAAAGAAGAAAAATAATGTTGTACTGCAAGTTGCTCCTTTTCAGATTTTGACTTTCATTTCCCATGAAAAAATGTAAAACCGGAGAATTAAACACCTCCACATCTCCCCCCACTGAGCTGGAAAGTTAAAAGCATTGCACTTGCATGAGTAAAATATTTTTTATGGTATATAATAACATGGAGCGGCAGGAGACTGGCAGGAAAAGGGGACGGAAACAGAGGTGAATGTGTGTGAAATATGGGGTCCGGGAATCCAAAATAAATGAACCAAATAGTTTTAAGATTAACTCAGATTTTTTCATTTCTACATTCTCATTGTGTGAAAACTACTACGAAGATTTCAAGCACTTCTCTTTCTTTGGCGTTGACTCTGACTATCTTTTCTAAATATTAGCGCAATGGAGTGTGTGTACCCAGGCCAGATGCAGCCCTGGCAGACAGAGCTCTGCAAGGGGGATGCTTGGCGGGCGCTGTCCCCTCAAGGCACCAGGCTTTTGATGGCCAAGCACGGGTGGAGGTCACCCGGTTCTGCGGCTGACATTGAATTAATTTTGGAGGAATTTTTTGTACCTAATGAAGGATTTGTTCAAGACGATGGTGCCCATCCCCTCATGAGAAAATCTGCAGTTTACTCCTCATACCAATTGGCCATGTGTCCGATGGCTACTTATCCTCCCGTGTTGGGTCCCCGTGCTTGTCCCTGTCTCCTGTGCTGACCTTATGTGTAGAGAACACGCGCATCCTCCCGTGTCTGTCAGGTCTCCTGTGTCCTCACAGCTGGCCTTCCCGCACCTTGCCGCCCAGCCTCGCCTTCCCCGTGCCCTTGGCTGACACAGTGTTAGTGCGGGTGTTCGAGCTGACGCACAGCAGAGGCTCCGGGCCTTCCCGGGAGCCCTGCGAGCCGTCTATGTGTCTGCGAGGCCGCCGTGCGGTTGCTGATGTGCCCGCTGTGTCTGTGTCACCTTCCTATTAGTGAACAATGGCTCCAGGGACAGAAGGCCGGGAGAGCTTCCTCCATCAGGAAGGCCTTTCTCCACAAACCACTCTGCCTCCAAGCTAATTCCTCGCGCTTGACACATTGCGAGTTCTCTGCGTACTGTTGCAGGAATAGATGATATATTTAATATATATATATATTTTCTTCATTTCAGAGAGGAAGGGAGAGGGAGAGAGAGATAGAAATGATGAGAATCATTTATCAGCTGCCTCCTGCACGCCCCACACTGGGGATCGAGCCCGCAACCTGGGCATGTGCCCTGACTGGGAATAGAACCGTGACCTCCCGGTTCACAGGTCGACGCTCAACCACTGAGTCACGCTGGCCGGGCAGATATATAAGGCCTTAAAGACTGAGGGCCTTAAAGGCTTATTTTCTAAGTGGATACCACATACTTCTTTGAGTTAAAAATTGAAGAACTCCCTACAAAGTCTTAAATAAATTGCTAGTATCAGCATGGACTGCCATGGGGCAAAACATTTTAGTGCCACTTCAGGGCTGTGGGTGTGTTCCCTCCCGTGGAGACACAGGTGATGGGGGGTGGGGGAGGCCGCACCCTAGCGCCTCAGCTCTCACGGCGCTGTCAGGACCCACTGTCTCTGGGGCAGCATCCCCGTCTCACATCAGCACTGGGCAGATGTTCAAAGGCACGCTTGGCGGGGAGGACGGCGGGGGGCCTCGGGCCACAGCGTGAGTTCACACGCTTCTGACGGCAGAACCAGATGGCCCTGGAGGGCACGGAAGTGTGGCTGTGAGGCAGTGTGGCCCCTGGTCAGAGCAACAACACCTGCGTTTCCTGGAAACTGTGCCTGGCTCTGCCACGTGGGCATCACGATCCCCTACGTACAGGCACGGAGCGTCGCCCTTTCTAAGCTCTCACGCCAGTACCTCTCAGATCTGTGGTTCCAACGCCAGGCTCCTGGCCTCCCAGATCCTGGCTGTCTCGTGGCTCCTCGCCCCTCCGGCAGCGGCCAGGGAGCACCGACCGATGGCTCCCCCAGCAGGAACGGGGAGTGGCCGTTCTGGCAGTGGTGCCTGGAGGAAGAGGTTTCCAGAAGTTTTTTGTGGGTAGCCTGTATAATTTAGCACAGACTCTGGCATGGTCTGTGTGCTTTTTATAAAAGTCTTTTGCTTCCTTCTGGTCTAAGGTTCTTTTTTTTTTTATCCTCACCCGAGGATATTTTTTCTATTGATTTTTAGAGAGAGTGGAAGGGAGGGAGAGACAGAGAGAAACACTGATGTGAGAGACACATCGATTGGTTGCCTCCTGTATGCCCTCAACCAGGGCCAGGAGCCTGTGACCGAGATACGAGCCCTTGACCGGAATCGAACCTGGGACCCTTCAGTCCGCAGGCCGACGCTCTATCCACTGAGCCACACCGGCCAGGGCTGGTCTAAGGATCTTTATGGTAAACTTCTGCAGAAAGTTCAGAATTGATGACGCAAGGAGCCAGCATGATGCCGACGTTTTCCTCACAGCTGCCCAGTGGCCTTCACGAAGAGAGACTCACAGGAACCGGCCTCCTGGAAGGGGGCAGCGAGCCAAGGCCGGCTGGCGGGACTGCGATCTGCGGAGGGACCCCCTGGCCCACGCCAGGACAGAGGCTGCTATTTCTGCCATATTGGATCAGTTAATTTTTTTTGGTATCTTTATCCAGAGAATCCACCCATCACACAGCCAAAGTCTCCCATTTCGGCTTTCCGTGCCTGAGCTGACTAGTCTCTTGTAACAAAGGACCGAAGTTACCTGCAGGGCGCACAGTTCAGTGCCTGTCAGCGTAATTCACTACTTCTTATTTGGGTCACGTATGTGATTTAAATGCTACGGTTCACAGGGTAGGTTTGGATATAAACGCTTAAGGTCTACAGGCCTATTTCAGTGACAGGAAATTTTGCTGGTGTGTTAGAAATAAATGGCTCGCATATACCGCTACCTAATTACAACGACTTTAAAACAGAGTAAACTGATGTTCATGCACAGAATGTTCTTGGACTCACCTAAGTGGCCAAGTAAAAAAGAATATTCTTCTTCATATGTAAAAATATGTTAATATAGTACTTGCTTACAATGGGAAAAACTGAGACAAATTCTAAAATTAATGATCATCCCACGATGTTACTTTGCTGATTGCACACTCAGCAGAATAGGACGGAGTTAGAAGCTTCTCTGTCTGAGGAGGAAATACTCTGTGAAACTCCGAACTGCCAGACATAAGAAGAGAGCAACGGCTGGTAGAGAGGAAGCCTCAGGGAGGCCCCAGTTCAATGGGGAATGACGTCATTGGTTGTGCAGGTGCCCCTTTTATTGGGAGATCATAACGACATCAACACCCCATGTCATATTTACTCGAAATAACATCTTCTATGGAGAAAATTGGTCCTTGTTTCTGTGCTAAATAATCTGTAAGACTGCTATAATAATAATAATAATAATAATAATAATAATAATAATAATAATAATTTTTACTCTCTACATAGCTTCAGAGTTTATAGAAAATGATCACTAAACTAAGATTCTTCCTTACTCATTTGAAAGGGTGTGTTACGAAGGTGACTTTTTAAAACAAATACTAGTTGAGCTCTGTAGTCACCATTTTATTTTAATAAGGGAAAAGAGAAACTAGAAAAATAAATTGTGAGGTTTGGCAAACATCAGACCATCGTATTGCTTTTTTGATTAATTACTGATTCTTTTTAATATTATTTCTGTAGATTAAAGTGTGTGGATGAGCTGCACTGTGGTTATACATAGGCCAAGCCACAGAATATCGGCCAGATTCAGAGAAACCTCTGCAAAGACAGGGGCCTATCTACAGCCCCTCTCTGCAGAGGAGCTAGAGGTGGTAGAGGAGACAGCCTTGAAGGATCACATGACTCAGTCCTTTCTTAGACACTGCTGATTGGACCAAACTGGAGCATGTGACCATGACCTTGGCCAATCATATTGTCTTTTCTGTTTTAGGGAGGAATTGTAGGAAAGCTGATTGATGAAAGAAATGGGGGCAGGCGGGGGGAGGGGTGGGGGAGGCAGGGGAGAGGAGAGAGAGAGAGAGAACGAACTGGAGAATTCCGTCTGTCTGGAGCCTCTGCTAAGCCTGGAGGGGAGCTATTGAAGCATAGTAACCTCCATCTTGGGTAAAAACTGCTGTTTAAAATGTAACCCTGCTATTCTGGCTTCTGTAAATGCTTGCTTGCTTAAATAATAGGGAAAATAAGACTACTCCCATTCCAGAGAGGCCATAAACTATGCCCCAGACAGAGTTGTCAGTGCTGGCACCAGGCCAGGCCTTGAGATATGGTCTCACAGCCTGTCCCAGCACACAGGACTTTCTCAGAAGGTCCGGAAGTCTCGTTCCAAATTTGGAAAACAAAGAGCCGAAAAACATATAAATAAGGGAGACTTCCACCATATTGGGCCCCAGAATTTGAGAAGCAAGATTTCCTCTGGGCCCACTAGTGCTAGTGAAATGAAAAGGACTCCAAATAAAGTTGGCTTATTGATTACGGCATCTTCTGATTTACAATGTAACACTATCTGTCCGTTGGATCTAGAATCAGGGACACTACAATCAGCCAGTCCTCAGTCTGAGGCACCCCACCACATCATGTATGTATGAAACCGCCTAAGACCAATCGCTTCTCTGAGGTTGTTTCCTCGTGTATAAAATGGGGCTGGGAAAATTTCCTTTGCGGGGCTGTTATGGGAGGGTCATTAAGGCTTTAAGATAATGGATCCAAAGAACCCTGACCAGTTTCTGAAATATACGAAGCTCAGTACATGGAAACTATTATCCTTGTTGGCTTCCTGCCTCACTTCCCTCTAGTTACCTGCACCCTCACCCTGACCCGCCACTCTCTCTCCAGGATCAGTGTTGGCATTTGAGGTGGGATGACCCCCGATTTATTCTTCGGCTTCTCTTTTTATAACATTACTCACTCTGGTCCCAACAACTTCTACGTTTCCTCTAGTGAAAGGAAGCTATGTTTCTTGTCTGATTCTGCGTCCGAGCCACTGGTGTCATCTCCTAAACCAAGAGGTCATGAGGCACTGTGCGGGCTGGAGCAGGTGTGGGGCCCCGGCGCTCGCTCGGGCATCTTCACTCGCTGCTCAAGCTGCTGTGGAATCTGCAAGGCGGAGAGGTGGTTTCAGAGCCAGTAACCAACTTGGGATTCTACTTTCAAGGGTTTTTCTTCTTCCTGTGAGTCACACCAAATAAATCTTTATTCTTTTCTGCTCAGGGAAGTTGGTTTTATATTCTTTCACTGCAAAACCCTTCTCACTCTCAGGACTCTAAAGACAGTAAGTTTCTTTCTCCCAGGCTTTTATTCTACTAGGGCATTGGAAAGTCATTAATAACCGAGACACAATCAAAACAATGGGGCAGCCTGTGGGGTGAAATAATTAATTAATATAGAATTTTAAGTCTTTCCTGCAAAGGCAAGGCTGCACCAGCACAAGCTTGAATTCATCACTAGAGCTTGCGTTAGGCGGATCCATAAAAACATTTCTGCCTCAAGCAAACTTAAAAGTAAGGAGAAATGTGTTTGGGGTCATTTCTCGTGTGCCTGGGCAGTGCAGTAGTTTCTAGAATAAATAAATCAGGAGCATGGCAGAAATTTAATATCAATATTTTGATTTCCTTATTTTTTTAAGTCTGGATTTAAACGCTTGCTATGAAGCAGCCTTTTAATTTCCCATTTTTCAAAGACAATACTGAAAGGTCACTTTTGAGCTTTTAAAGTTCTAAGAGATGACTCATGGCACCACCACTGTCTCCCAGGCTTCAAAATCAAATTTCCGGCCACTGTTGTGTCTTTTGGTTTGGCAAACACGTACGCTTTCTGTGTGTTGTAATAGAGATTATTTTTATTGCTGGTTTCCACGTTTGAGGTAGGAGATCTTCAGAACACTCCGCCAAATACAGAAAAAGAACATCGCATGTTTTAATGAAATATACTGTTTGCTTCGTAACAAAATGCCTGATGCAGATTCATAAAAGATCTGGAAGGGTTCTCAGCTTCGTACTCTCGGATTTACCTTTACCAAGGTATTCTTTATCTTTTTACCGTGTCCTTATTAGTAAAGATGACTGCATTCAGCGTTCTCGAGCTGGTAGCTTTGTTCCCAGAAACACAGCCCATAACCAACAGGGAGCCAGGCCAAGGCCAGGGCCACCAGTGACTGAGGCCTGTCCCACTAGACCTTGCTCTCTCCTGATTGAGAGCTGCGGCCACGTCTGTGCCAAGGACATGGCTGAGCATTGGGCTGAGGAGCCAGTGTGGTGTCAGGGCCGGAGCTGAAAGACGGCCCCTGACAGAGGACGCTTCCCAGGGAAATGCCACGGGCTGCCCTCCGGTCTGGTTCCAGCTGGCCCAGCGGACCTGGCCTGGCCTGGGTTTAGCGCTGGGGTAAAGGGTCCGGGGATGAGCTACTTAGTCCAGAATCTTTGAGGCATGACAGTGAATTCTACGTTTAGCATCAACTAGTCTGAAAATCTCAGCTTAGTCTCAGAATTCACTTTTAATTAATAAATATTTAGTGAAACTCATGTGTTTCAAGGCCACCTAACTTCAAATTTACCCCAAACAAACACTGTGCTTACGCACGCACTCATTTCCTCCGGCAGAAAGGTAATGTCTTCAATGGTGGGTCAAAAAGTCAAAACTCAGAAGGAGGATGAAGGCGTTGCTCCTCCCGCTCCTGGCAAAGCTTCCCTGAACACCCCACCCCCCACCCCAAGCGTCATTTGTTCTATTCTTTAAAATCTCCAAATATTGCTACTATTGGTTTTCTTCATAATGCTTTAAAAAACCCTACTTTTCCTAAACTTTAATAAAATTCTTCTACTTAGGAAATTAGGGACTATTTGTGTTCCAAGTCTTTCCTTAGTCCTGAAGAAAGGAATAATTTCCAGGGTGTGTGCTGTGAACACATGAGGACAGGCCCACAATGGAGTCACTTAGGCCAAGCCCTGCAACCAAGCTGAGACCATAGTGCCGGGTCTCCTAGAACTGGATTTACACCACAGAATCGCGACTCCTCTGACCAGCGCTAATGACGTCATCTGCCTGCCAGAGCTCTGCCCTTCCCTAGAAGAAAAGCGACCTTGCAGTGGCCAACCTGCCATGTTGCCTGAACGTCCTGGTCCCAGCTCCCTTCTGCCTAGGAAAGCCTTTCATTTTGTAAAGATCCCCTGAGGTCCTATCTGTCAAATGGGATGTTGCCCGATCCATGGATTGTTAAATAAAGTCAGTAAGATCTTGAAGATGTATTCAGTTGAATTTTGCTTTTTAAGAGTGTGGTCATTAATTTTGCCTAAGTTATTATTTTATTGGTTTATAAGGAACATCACTGTTTATGGGAACATCAATGGTTTCCAAGAAAAAACCCCGGATAGAAGATTATCAGGAACATCAGGAGGAAAGAATAGAAAGCTCCTGGCTTGGCCTACGACACCTACTAACTTTACTAAAAACACGGAAACCAGACTTGTGGCTGAGGGCACTGCTGTGACTGCGGATTGCATTGTTTGGGCCTCCCTGCTGCGGCCCCCACCGCCAGGGAGGTCAGGAAGAAAAGCCATTAGATCAGGTGATTTGGAAGCAAGAGACTCAGGAACAGTGTATCCTGGGAAGTGGAAGAACTAACCAGGGATTGGAACCATTTAAAAAAGTAGTTTCTACTCCATTTAAATATTACTTAAGTAGTTCGTGATCAAGTTTGAATGAACTTGAAATGGATTGATTGCAGGGGGTGCGCACTCTTGTCCTCTGCACATTAAACAACATACTCATTGGACCCCACAGCTTCAACCCCTCAGACAAGCGGGAGCAAACAAAGCTGCATCCCTGGGCTGCGGGAGGACCGTGTTTCCCGGACCCCCGGAGCCTGGAACTGCGTGGAGCTGGTTTGGGGGATGCCAGGCTGAGGCTGTGGCTGTGGCTGTGGCTGTGGCTGTGGCTGTGGCTGTGGCTGTGGCAGGCCCACTTCGTTCTGCATCCAGGAGTAAAATCCCCGCCTGGCATTTGGTGTTTTCCGAGGGGCAGACCCCGGGCTGGACAGGGCGGCGGCGCTCGGCGGCCGGCGCGGGTGGAGGCCCGGGTCAGCCCTGCAGTGGGCAGCGCGCCCGGGCGCGGGTCCGAGCCGCCGCCTTGGGGCCAATCAGCGCGCGGCGCCCCTGCCCTGGCCCGCGCCCGCGCCCGCGCCCCCGCCCCGCCGGGCAGCAGAGCCGCGGAGGCCGGGGCCGCGCCAGCCGGCGAGGAGGGGCCGAGCCGCGGGGGATCCTGGAATTGGCGGGGCGGTGGGGATTCTGGGAGGAAGGCTCCATTTCCTCCTTCCCGCCGCGCCCCTCGCCGGCACCCCAAGTTCCCATGCGCCGCCCCCCGCGGAGGGAGGATGCTGGGCATGTACGTGCCGGACAGGTTCTCCCTGAAGTCGTCCCGCGTGCAGGACGGGATGGGGCTCTACACGGCCCGCAGGGTCGCCAAGGTGGGTGCCCGGCCCGCGCCCCGCCTCCCCGCGCCCTCCGCGGGCCGAGCGCGCCGGCTTCTCGCCCGGGGTCGCCGGGGCCGGGGTCCCGGGCCGGAGGCCAGGTTCCGCGGGGCGGCCTGGCCCGCCGGCCTCGGCTGCAGCGCCACGTCAGTGCCGGCCGCGCCCGCTGCCCGGTCGGGGGGCGGCACTGCCCGGCCCGCGGCAGGATGTCTGGCCGCCCCCGCAGGAAGCGTCCGGCGCAGCCTCCTCTCCGGCACCGCGTCTCCGCGCTGGCTTCGCCCGCGGGCGGGGGTCCCCACGCGCGCACGCGGCCCGCCCCCTCCTCGCTTCCGTTCGGAGGAACCCGCCCCGCGCGCAGCCCACGCGGCTCGGGGTAGCTCAGACCCCAGGAGCGCTCAGCCTCCTGCGGGGCCGGAGGTGCCAACTGCAGGAGCTGCTTTCTGCGCCCCCGTGTCCCTCTGGCAGAGGCAAGTGCGCAGGGAGCACACTGCGCTGTGCCCAGGGGACCAGCCTGGGGGCGCCGATGCTGAAGGCGAAGGCCTAGGAGAGAGGACTGGAAAATTCCAAACCTTGAAAGGATTTGCCACAGTTGTGTCCTAGCGGTTTCTCGGGATCTGTAAAGTCTGGAACCACAGAGGCAGGGGTGAGGTGCCCGGGCAATGCGGGCGCCGGTTACCAAGCAGGCACTGTGTGCAGGGTACCTGGTACCCACCCACGGGAGAAACTTCCCCCGCGCCACTCCGTGAGAGCAGCCTTCACCCCGGAGTGAGAAGTGCAGGAGCCGCTGCAGGGCCTGCCTCCTGCCGGCTGCTCAGTTAGGCTTCCAACCCACGGCTGCTGAGTCCAGAGCTCTGGGTCCTTCCAGATGGTTCCCTGCCAGCTTCCTAGCACCCCCACTCCACCCTCCATCCCCAATCCCTCCCCCTTAACAGACATGTTTAAAAATGGCGGTGTGGGCAGGAGCAGGCCTGTGCGGGTAAGGGATGCTATCAGGGGGGTCGCAGGACGCAGCAGACACCAGGAGGCATTCGCAGAGCATAGATCTTCCCTCCCTCACCGAAGAGCAGGTGAAGGAGGGCGACCCGCCCTCAGAAGGCGCCCCTGACATGCCCTGTGCTGCCTCCAGGGCATGGTTGGATCGGAGGAGCCCATGTTCACTCCCGCAGATGGGAGTTTGAGGACTGCTCGGAGGCGCCCCAGGAGCAGAGCCTAACCTGGGTGGGAGGGCTGCTGCATGGATGCCTTTGCCCAATGGATGAATGTGAGATCAGCATTCTCTCAAAGCAGAGGTTGAAATTCTGCCTTAATTCTTTCTCACAAGACATAAAAATTCCCATATGGATTTTTCTTGAAGATCTCAGGCCCAAATGTGAATATTCATACATTATTTTAATGTTACTAAAAGTGATATCCTAAAAAGTTGCACAAATATTAGAATTATTACATAATTCCTTTTTTTTTTTGCCTTATATTGTTTAGGTTTTTAGAAATAGCTGGCCCTGGCCGCTTTGGCTCAGTGGGTAGAGCATCGGCCTGTGGACTGAAGTCGGTCCCGGGTCAAGGGCGTGTACCTCCCTTGCAAGCTTCATTCCCAGGGCGTGTGGGAGGCAACCCAACACATCACTGTTTCTGTCTTTCTCTGTGCCGCCCTCTCCCTTCTACTCTCTGAAAATCAGTGAAAATATCCTGGGAGAGGATTAACAACAACAGCAAAAGAAATAGCTGGTAAAAAAAAAAAAAAAAAAGAAAAAAGAAAGAAAGAAAGAAAGAAATAGCTGGTCAATGTATTTTATTTTGATATATTTAATAATTCCAACTTATTTTTCCACGTAATTGATTATTTGGATGTTTTTATTGTTTGGGGTCATAGCATGAAAAGCTTCCAAAATCATCAGGTCACCGCATTTGACTCTTGCAGTACTAAGTACACACTTCTGTTTTCCTGGTTCCTGTAACTTTAACATGTAAAACAGATCTCCATCCAGTCACACCTAGAATGCTTACCTGTATTTCAGGTGAATGTGCAGGTGTTTTCAGTAAATCCAAATGACATCCTGTGAGTGGCATAGATTCATAACGATCATGAGATACTGAACTATGAGGCTGCTGAGCATAGACAGGGTCATGATGCTCGGGATGACCGAGGAGCGGGCCCCCGCTCCCTTGCCTTCCACAGGCTGAGGAGGGAATTGAAGCTGGCATCAGATTTGAGGTGAGCAGTAAGGCCCACGCTGAGTGTCCACACATCTTCTCCCTGTTTGCATGTAGGTTCTGGATTCCCCGGTGTTTCCTAAGTACAGGCCTAACTCTGGTTATAAAACCAGGGGTCTGAGAAGAGAATATCCCAGCAGTTAAACTAAGGGCCTTAATTTAAAGTTTTCCTATTCTCTAACCAGGTTTTGGAATAGCTCACTTTGATATGTATGTTTCGTAGAATACCTCTGTTGTAGGAAATGATCGCAGTCAAGCCGTCTGCTGATTTCACACTCAGAGAATCTAACCCAGTCCTGTTCTGAGATTCTGAGGTTCGGGGATCTTGCTGGAGACTTGGGATTCCCTTACCAAGGGGACCCCGGAATCCTGCTCTACACCCACCTTTCTGTGCAGCGTGTCCTAGAATGGGGTTCCTGCAGAGAATCCGAATGCAAGGCTCCCCCTCAGTCCGAGGTGTTTCCTTGGTGATGATCTATTTTGCAGGCCTGCCGCCTCTCCTTGGGGTGTAGGAGGGATGAAATCTACACAGCGAGGAGGAGGCCTCCCTTTCCTTTTGTTGCCTTCCTGGGAATTGCATGAGGAGGGTCTTCTGTAGCCATTTCCCTGTAAGCCATGATTGTTCTTGGAGAAGCAAACAGTGAGGGAGAGACTGTTGGGAAGCCCTTGGTTGGAGCAAGGCGGAGTATGCACACTGCAGTTTGCTGGGGCTAACAGTGACAGAATGGCACTTTCCACGCCCTGTGCCCCGGTGCTGAGTGTCATCTCGGGAGCACAGTTGAGGGCTTTGATGAAGATAAGGTATTCTAGGTCACAAAGTGTTATTACGCAGATGAAAACGAATGTTAGTTATGCAAAGCTAATGCATTAAGTATACATGCAATCAAGTTAAGCAACACACCCCACCTTACATTTTTTTTTTTTATATCATGACCATTTTTCCCTTTGCTGGCTTATGCAGTAGTCCCCCCTTATCTTTGGGGGACACGGTCCAAGACCCCGAGTGGAACCGGGGATAGTACGGAGCCCTATATATACTACATCTTTTCCTACACATCCACACCTGTGATAAAGTGCAATGGTAAATTAGGCACAGGGAGAGATGAACAAGGACTACTAATAAAATAGAGCAATTCTAACAATGTACTTAATAAACGTATGCGAATGTGCTGCCCCCCCCCCCCCCGTGATGCCCACTGGGAGAGGAAGGCAGCCGGTGCCTGGGGCCTGTGACCCTGCGTCAGGCTCTTTGACCGCCCCATGTCCGTAACGAGCACTCACGGCTTCTCTGTGGGTCTCCGAATCCCAGATCACTGCTCTTAGGATGGGGGGGTCACTGCTCAATAAAGTCGGGGTGACTTGGACACAAACACTGATACCTCACAGTCCACCCGAGAGCCATGATGGCTGCTGAGTGACCTCCAGGTGGGTGGTGGGGCGTCTACAGGTGGAGGCGCTAGACGAAGGGATGAGCACGTCTCACCCATGGAGCAGGACTCGTGAGATTTCATCACACCCCTCATAAGGCCCCCGATTTAGAAAGAGGGAATTGTTTATTTCTGGAATTTTCCATCCCATTATTTGGGACAGAGGTTGGCCGCAGGTAACCCAAACCGAGGAGGGTGAACCGGAGGGAAGGGGAGCCATTGTGTCGTTTAACCGGTGCACAGTGCTGTTTGACATTATGCTTGAACCCAGAAAGTGGAAAACCGTAGGTTCCTTCGAGCTCCCAGAGCTGTGACTCTGTGGAAAGGTTGAAGGCGGGGAATGCGCCACTGCCAGCCTCGCTGCCCTCCCTGCCCCTCTCCCCTCCCCCCTCCCTGCCCTCCCTCCCCTCCCTGCCCTCCCTGCCCCCCTCTCCCTGCCCTCCCTCCCCTCCCCCTGCCCCCTCCCCTCCCCTCCCTGCCCTCCCCCCCCTCCCTGCCCTGCCCTCCCCCCCCGCTCCCTGCCCCCTCCCCTCCCTGCCCTCCCCCCCTCCCTCCCCTGCCCTCCCTGCCCTCCCCCCTCCCCTCCCTGCCCCTCCCTCCCCTCCTGCCCTCCCTGCCCTCCCTCCCCTCCTGCCCTCCCTTCCCTCGCCCCTCCCGCCCTGCCCTCCCTGCCCTCCCTGCCCTCCCTCCCTCCCCTCCCTGCCTCCCTGCCCTCCCTCCCCTCCCTGCCCTCCCTCCCCTCCCTGCCCTCCCTGCCCTCCCTCCCCTCGCTGCCCTCCCTGCCCTCCCTGCCCTCCCTGCCCTCCCTGTCCTCCCTCCCCTCCCCCCTCCCTCCCCTCCCTCCCCTCCCTCCCCCTCCCTGCCCCCTCCCTCCCCTCCCTCCCCCCCCTCTCTGCCCTCCCTGCCCTCCCTCCCCTCCCTGCCCTCGGGGCCATTGCCAGCTGCTGCTTGTCCTCCCTCTGACTGTCAGCCACGCGGGCCTTGAGCCAGGCTCTGGGATGCAGGTGAGCAGAGACCAGGTCTTTGTCCACAGGAGCTTGTTGTCCTGTGTGGGGAGATAAACAAGTAAGCGAGTACCAGAGGGAAGCTCACAGATGATGGATGTGTGTCCGTGTGGGTTGATTTTGCCGGGCACCCTGAGGCGCTGCTGCGCAGGGAGATGGGATGGAAGCAGTTCCCATACAGTCCGACTAGTATGGCGACGGACTCCGGGTGGTGAGGGTGTGTGAGGTGAGAAGGCCGTAGGACGTCACCAGAAAAGGCTGGGGGCTCCTGGAGGCTCTATGGGGGAGCGGAATTTCATGGGGTCACATAATTATTGTTAACACTGCCTTCATTCTTATTATTTTTTATTTTTACATTTATTATTTAAAAAATGATTTGAGAGAGAAAGGAATGGAGAAGGGAGAGTGATAGAGAGAAACATCAATTAGAGGGAAGCATTGATTGGCCACCTTCTGCACGCCCCCTACTTGGGATAGAGCCTGCAACCCAGGCATGTGCCCTGGCGGGGAATCAAACCTGTGACCTCTTGGTTGATGCTCAACCACTGAGCCACACTGTCCAGGCAATACTTGCCGTGTTGAGCACTTGAACTTGACTCTTCCATTAACACTGTGAAGTAGGTACTCTTATTATATCCCTTCTCAGTTGAGGAAATGGAGGCACAGAGCTGGGCAGGGTGACACATTCAGGGTTGCCTGGGCGGCGCAGTAAGGGTGGCCTGTGATGCTGATTTCAGTGAGTCGCCTGGCTTCTGTGCTCTCAATCAGTTTGGATGGAGTTGAACGGTTTGCAGGTACAGTCAGAATTGGAACTCAAATCATCCCATATATCCTCCTCACTAAAACAAAACCCAACACTCTTCTCTACGCTGGTAAAGTGCTGTTTCTGTGCTCATATACCAAATACCTGCTCCAACACTTAAAACATGACTTTCCCCAAATGAGACAAGAGTAAACCCATTTCATCATCTGGCATGTCTCACTTCACAGTATCTGGCGGCAATCCCTCAAGTAATCTTTTTTGCCTGAATATATGTCTGTGGCTGTGGCTGTGCCACACTTTGCATTTGCTCAGGCCTTGTACACCTTTGCCCCCAGGATCTGCACTGACTGCTGGGAACACGCTAGTGAACAAATAGAAATGGGCTGCGGGGAGCCTGCGTTCCGGGGAGGCAGACAGAGGCAGCATCAGGTGGATTCGTGCTGCATCAAGATGTGATCGGTGCCACGGAGGAAAGGCACAGCGGAGCTGGGTGTGGGTGACTTGGCAGAGAGTGTGGGTGTCTAGGGTGGGTGTCCTATAAACGGGGTCCAGCCAGTGCTCCCCAAGCAGGTGAGATCTGAGCAGTGACTCCAAGGACGGAGTAGCCAGACCTATTTCTAGGGGCAGCGCCCTCTAGGCAGCAGCCAGAGCGAGGGCCCTGGGATGGGGTTTGCCTGTTGTGTCCAGACCGGGAGGCCGGTGAGGCCGTGATGGGTGAGCCAGGGGCCGCGTCCGAGGCAGGAGGCCAGAGGGTCAGTGAAGGGAAGTGTGTGAGCCCAGGAGCCACATCTCAGACCTGCCAGGCCATGGTACAGACACTGGCTTTACTGGGAGTGACATGGGAGCAGCTGCAGGCTCTGAGCGAGGAGTGACAGGCTCTGAGTTTATCAAGGGTCACTCGTCTGCTGTTGGGAATACTGGGGCCGGGCAAGCGTGTCACCGGGGAGACTGGCCAGGGTTCCTGCAGCCGTCCACGTGAGAGGCGGTGGCTGAGACGGCGGCCATGCTGGGAGACGGCGGTGACGGAATATGCTGCTGGGATGTGGGTGAAGGAAAGGGAAGGTCACGGGCATCCAAGGACTTTAGCTGGAGAAATGGGAAGGGATGGAGTTTCCAGTGCATTACTCAGGCCCCGGGAGAGAGAGCCTCGCACCAGTTCTGGGCCGGAACCGAGGCTTCCCCTCCCCCAGCTGCCCGTCTGTGACAGGAGCGGTTGTCTCAGCAGAAGCAGGTGGTTTGGGTTGGGTTAGGGAAACGGAGCTGCACGCAGGTCCCCATATTCGCAGAATCTCTCCTTCCTCATGTCTCCTGCGCCGCCCATGTCATACTCATTTCATACGTGTTGCATTTCTTAAAGAACAATTCTGCTGCGTCCTGGGCACGCTGCTGCTGTGCTCTGACTCCCACGGGATCCGCGGAGCGTGATGGAGCCCACTGCAGGGGCCTCCGCCTTGCGGGTCTTCTCCCCATAACGACAAGGTGGCAGGGCCTTTGCTGTCGCTCAGTGGCTCAGAATGCCAGGCTGGGAGACTGCGACTCTCCTGGCCCCAGGCGCTGCTGCAGCCCAGCTCCAGGCCTCTGCCAGGTGCAGGGAACGCAGGGCCCGGCTTCCCCTCTGGCCCAGCCCTCGCTGAAGGGCTTCCGTGGTTTCGCTTGCAGGTTGTTAGCTCTCCTCCTTGGAAACGGGAAGCTAGTAGGGGTAGTTTTTCTACCTGAATGCATCGGTGCCCTGCACCCGCTCAGCGTCCGGCACTAAGGACAATGGGTGGGTACAGGGAGGCAGTCACAGCAGGGGAGGGAGATGGGCTATTTTCAGGATTGCGCTTTTCAGAACCGCACTGAGTGGAAGGCTCATGGTGTTGCCAGGGAGAGGTGGGCCCAGGACCTTGACGTTGGAATACACTTATGTCCCAAGGGGCGACTCGGCTCCTCTGTGAGAGCATCATCTCACATACAGATGGTTCAGCTGCAGGCGGTCCACCGATGCGTTTCAGCTGCACGGACGTGTTTCTTATCTGCCGAGCCATTTCAGAGCAAATCACAGACTTGGTGACAGTTTATTCCTCCGTATTTCAGCACCAGGGCATTCTCCTGAATAGCCCTAATAGCCCAACAAAAAAAAAAAAACTAGCAATTTCTTCGTGTTCTCTAACTCCAGCCCCTACGCAGATGACTCCAATTACGTCCAGAATGTTTACACCAGGACCCCTCACGGACCTCCCAGCCCACTTGGCTACGTCTGTCACTCTCTTCACAGCCTCCCCGTCGCCCCTCTGTGCTCGGTCTCAGGGACTTGGCCAGGAGACAGGCTTGCTCACGGTCTGGTTGCTTGCCCCGGGCTTCCTTTACACGCTCTCCATCTCCGCATTTCTCCTCACCTGGGGCCAGACGGACATCTCTCTTTGCTGCTTGTTCACACACGGACGTTGTGTATCGAATGCCTCTCCCAGCCAGGGTCGCTTTCTTTCCTTTTCTTTCTTTCTTTTTTGTTAATCCTCACCTGATGGTATTTCCCCAGTGATTTTTAGAGCGAGTGGAAAAGAGAGGGAAAGGCAGAGAGAAACAACTGGTTGCCTCCTGCATGAGCCCTGACCAGGGCCAGGGCCGGGGAGGAGCCTGCAACCGAGGTACATGTCCTTGACCGAAATAGAACCCGAGACTCTTCAGTCCGCAGGTCGATGCTCTATCCACTGAGCCAAATTGACTAGAGCCAGAGGTGGCTTCCTTCATTGCAATAAGTGGTGCAGCGTTAGCAGTGGGACAGGAGAGACGCAGGAAGCAAACGCCCCTCTCTCACGTGTTTTATCCATGCGTGTTATTCACATGCTCATTCTAGGCAGCGTGATCCCCGGGTGCGGGGTGAGAGACAGGTACGGGATGAGGGCTGCGCATGCTTGCTCGCCCTTCGCCCCTGGAGGAGCCTGGAGAGTCAGCCAGCACGGGCATGGCAGACTGTGGGCGAGGTGGGCAGGAAGGGCTGGCGTCCTACTCCCCTGCAGCAGGGGTGCGTCCTCTCGTCCTCTCGCACTGCTAGTATCGCAGCGCTGCGTCACGTGACTTTCCTATTATAAAGGCACTTTGTGCTTAGCCAGTCGTCTGTGAGCTGACACTACGGATGGATATCTGTTCCACGGTCCACCTTTGCCCAGTGGTTGTAGCATCCATTGATAATCCTCCCTCAGTTGTATGATTAGGAATTTCAAAATGGTGATTCCACTCGAATGCCCCCCATCCTGTAAGCTGGCATCCTCCGTAGCGAAGAGCTCCCCTTTGTGGTTGCTGCCGGCTGGACCCCTGCCCTGGGATTATTACGGAGAAACTAGGACAAACGCCTCTTTCTTTCACCATGTTCGTAAGTTGCTATCCTCTAATGATGTCAAAGGAGGTTCTTTTAAAAACAAAATTTTCTTCTTTCTCTGACAATCATTATGGACATAGGAGCTTGCTAATGTGTTTCAATCCATTACCCTCTTGGTCTCTGATTCTCAAACTGCTGTCCATTTGGCCTGTGGGAGCTCGTTCTAGTGCGATTTAAGATCTAGAAGAGATCTTAGATCCCCAAGTGTGACAGCTGAGAAAACGGAAGCTCAGAAGTGTGTGATGTGTCACAGGTGGTTAATGCAGACGGGTTGCGTTCGGGCCTCCTGAAGCCTCGGCTGGTGGGGCCCCACCATGCTAAGAGGGTAAATCTGCAGTAAGTCTTGCTTTCAACTTCTTGCTAATTATATTAAGCTAATTAACAGAAGATGGCCCACATGTTTGCAATCATACATTTCTTGTTTATTAAAAGTTATTGTCCAGCCCGGTGGGTGGCGAATTGAATGGATTCCTGATTTGCTTTGTTCAGCAACCACAGAGCAGCACCGTGGAGCTGGGCACTGGGCGGGGCACCGGGCGGGGCTGAGGGCCACTTTGACTTGGACAGTTTGGTGTCTGTAGGTGGGATTTGTCCTGCAGTCACATTGTGCTGGACCTGCACACAGTTCTGAAAAGCTGAAATTCATTTCCAAGATAGAGAAGTAGGGATTTCCCATGCGCACGTGAGTCGTCAGCTTCCCTGAAATGTTTGGGCTCTCCGGCAGCATTGGGCCCCACGGGGACGTGGCCACATTGAACCAGATGGAAACAATGTGCCAGCGGGCGTGCCCTGCCCACGCCTCCTGGCCACTCGCGACCTGGCCTTGCTATTTGTTGTTGGATGTCTGATGTCGCTTCCTGCCCAACCTTGTAAGCGTTTGAGATAGTGGCCCTTGAGATAGTTAGAAGCGGAGAATTCTGGGAGGGCTCTTCCCGTGACATCACAGGCCGAAGGCTGTGTCAGTAACGCAGGCCCATGGGAAGGGGTAGGGCCGGCGTCCTCCTGTGGCTCCTGGGACATCTTCCCCCGCTTAGTCACGGAAGGTGAACCTATGATGACCAGTCAGCTGGGAAAGTTTGAAATTTTCAAAAAACTAGTTTGAGACATTGGTTTCCTGCCTGTCATTAATTATGGACCTTATATTAGGTGTTTGATATGCTAAGACATATATACACACAAACACACACACATATGTATACATAAATATATGTATACACACACACACACACACACACACACACACACACACACACACACACACCTTGGTAGAACAGACTAATTTGGGTGAGGGAGTGTCTGTTAAAGCCGAAAATCCATTCTATAATAAAGTAGGTTTTCCGAATATGTGTGTAAAAAAATGACAAATTCATTTTTACCCATGTAGGCATGTTTGTGTAATGAAAATTAAGTGTGTATGAAAAGTTTAATTTCATAGAAAATTAGACAATTTCATATGTTTCAACTAAAAGAAAAATAATTACATATAATATACGTATAGTATGTGGCCCAAATCTCCCTCTCACAGGTGTGCCGCCCACATTGGTGTGAAGCCCCGGATGGAAGGGGCTTCCTCTGAGGTAGACTTTCCTTGGGAAGAGGTGAGTGACTACGCAGCATGTGCACTGACATCGTGAAGACACAGTGCCGCCTGTGCAGCGGGAGCCGCAGTGAACAGGGTCGGGCTGGTTAGGGGAAGGGTCAGTGTGAGAGTGGCTGTAGTGAGGATAAATCCCCACCTGAAGCCAACCATCCGTTGTCCTTTTTATCTGCCGTGTTTCTCACCGCCAGAGCTACGGAGGGTTACCAGTTGGCTCGTCACAGGTTGTAACCTTGCAGCCACAGAAACTCCAGTGCCTTTGATCAGAGATTATCCTCATGCACTCACATGTGTGCTTCGAAGGCCATCGCATCACATCCAGAGAGCTCAGGTTCCCATACATTTGTTTCCTCCATGTATGTTTTTATGTCGGTGTCTTTTCAAACTGTGGTGGCGGCCTACTGGTGAGTTGTGAAGTTAAGTTATTGGGTCAAAACTAGTATTTTAACACAAGTGATTAAAATAGAGGAGACAGCATGAGCGTGCTTTGTGCCGAGCAAGGGTAGTGTTGTGTCACGAAATTCCCATTTTAGTTTTACATGTGTGTGTTTCCGTGTGTATATGCGCATTTGCCTGGCTGACATGCAAAATGTATTTCTTACTCTGGTGTGAGGAAAACAGTGGAGAGCTGCATCTCTGGTGTTCGGGTTAAGGCAGAGTGACTGCTCGCTATGAACAGCGAGGCCCTCACGTCAGAGTTCTGCTTCCTATTTGCAATATCCAAAGCTGTCTGTCCTTTAAGGCCTGTGTCAGGAGAGTAGATCCCTGCCCGGCTCTGGTGCTCTGACTGGCTGTGAACCCAGGTATTCTTCTAAATCCTCACATTCGACAATGCCAAGCCCAGGGCAGGTTCCTTCTCAAACCGGTTCCTTACAGCAAACTCCATGCAGGCAGGCAGCCGGACACCAGCTGGTGAGTACATAGCTTTCTCACATAGCATCAGTCTCTGTACCCACAGCTGTTTGCTGAGCAGCCACACGCTGCCCCCTAAACAGACCGCCTTACACTGTAGCGGTACCTGAGCTCTCCGGCTCAGCAGCTTCTCCCGTCTCCCTGCCCAGCACACTGGCTGGGCAACATGGCAGCTGCACCTGAGCTCTCTGTGAGCTCTTACCCTCCCATCATAGCAGACCCAGCTCTCAGCCCCATCTCAGCTCTCCTGTCCCCTGCACACATGGGAGCTACATTCTCTGTGCCTGCCGCCTCTCCCTCTCTGAGCGTTTGCTAGCTCTGCTCAGCTGCTCTCTCTAGAAGACTTCTTCACACACACCTGGCCAGTATCCTGAATATTATTTCAGAGGTCAAGAAGGCTGGCTGCCAACGTTTGGGCTGCAGAAGGGCACAGTGTACCGTGTGTCCTTGCGCCTGCTCATGAGGTCTTGGCCTGATTGGGATTCCCAGGCTCAGAGGCTGGTAAGGGTCCCGGGCTCAGGGCGGCCTTGACCAGCTGGTGCACTCCAAACAGTGTCCCCACAGCATGTATCTGGGTTTCCTTCCTCCTCAGTCTTTTGCGGAACTGATGGATTCCTTGTTTTTCCTCCAAATTCGCACTCACTGTCCTGGGTAGACTGAGGTGACCAGATTTTAACATTGGTAAAGCGGGACACCATTGACCTGGGGGGGGGGGGGGGGGGGGTGGGGGCGGAAGGAAGGGTTCTTGATTAAAAATTTGGTCTATATTGTAATCGCTTTTGGTTTTTTAATAAAGGAAATTCACTTCTTAGATCATCGTTGAATTTGCATCCTCTTTTCTTACTCATTATGTTAAAAATCTAAAAAAAAAAATTTTAAATTATATTATAAGTTATTATTATATACATATTGCTTAAAAACACAGTAAGTAGGTACATAATTACATGAACATATTTTATTGTTAGTTTATAAATTAAATTAATTTGATTGTTATAAAGTAACTATATTTTAAAAATTATTTTAATTTTAACCCTATATTTCTTTCTAAATAATAACAATACTAACTTGTATTATTTTTCCTCTGAATTTGCCAAAACGTAAGTCGTAAGTGTCACTTTCAAGGCCGGCGCTAGACTTTTTGCCGCCACTATAAAATATAAATAATACGAGTACTGTCTGCTAAATTCAAGAAAATTTATGTATTTATGAAATAAATAAATAAATTACTTACCTAAATTATCTGAATAGCTGATTTGTAGTGACATCACTTGTTTAACTAGCTTACTAGCACGCAGTACGATGTATATCGTCTGAGAGACAGTTACAAAATGTTTTCGTTGTTGCCAATCCCCAAAAATGCCATTGTTCATTAAGTCCAAACAATGGTGGTCGAATTCTAACAACTGATCAACAATGCGAACTTTGATAAGCAGTTCTCGATAATCAGTTCTCAACAATTATTTGTTATTATTAAAGTTTAACATTATAAAATTAACAAAAATAATATAAAACTCATATCCTGGCTAAATAGCCACATGGCCACCGAAAACCGCATATTTCCTTCCCGTTCTCCCGCCGTTCCCTAGCTTGCCGTGCATTCTTTCCAAAAATCGGGACTTTTTTAAAACGCCGCGGGACGCGGGACAAATTGTTAAAAATCGGGACTGTCCCGCCAAAAGCGGGACGTCTGGTCACCTTAGGGTAGACCGGTTGCCTCGGAGAGTATGTACACGTATGGTCACCCGCCATGCTGTTAATGGCTGAGCACGTGACCCACGTGGGTTAATACCAAATCCTCACACTTACTACCAACACACTCCTGTATTTCAGTCTGTTGTCCTGAGTGGCTTCATCCTCAGTGTCGCCATTCAGGGCCACGGTCACTGCTGAGTGACTGCCGGGAGCAGGCGCCGGGCGGGTGGTGAGGAAACTCCCCCCCGGGCCTGCGGCTATCTGCCCGCGTCTGAGGCCTGGGGCAGGCACAGCGCCTGAGCCCTCCACTGGGGCAGGCCACTGGCTCTGACCTCGGCTAGGTGACGGACCGTCGCAAGCGAGTGATGGAAGCCCTGGCGTCGGGTTTCCTTCCTTGTTGCCTGGGGCATTCTCACAGCGGACTGGCTGGCATGTGGCACCTGCTGTTCAGTAAACGCTCACTTCCCTCCCCGTCCTTGCATTTCTTGTACAGCTTTTCCTAACCGCCACTCCGGCCTGGTGAGGCCCGGGCAGGCGGGAATGATTCCCTTTTACAGAAGCGTCTTTGGGCTGTGCCTGCCCGAGGGGTGATGCTGCGTGTCCAGCGTCCGCGTGGGGCAGCCCGTGACGCACGGAGGCTCCCAGCCTCTCTAATGCTGCTCCTCGCACCCTGGACCAGGCCCGCGTGCTGCTCTGAAGAGCAGTGACCCTGTCCTTGGTGCGCTCAGGCCCTTGGCTTCGTCTGTAACATGAGGGGCTGGTCGGCTGTCGGGACCCCTTTAAGTTGTAGCAGTTTTCTCTCCCCAGAGCTGGCTTTTCTGCTGCTCATGAAGCAATTGGTCGTCCTCGGAACATTGCTTTGGTGGTTATTTCCCCCCTGACTGCTCGTCACAAGTTTCCCTGGAGAGATTGGTGGCTGCTTCCTCCTCCAGCTCCGCGGGGAGGGAAGGTCCTGCTGAAGACCAGGCGCAGGCAGGTGGGAGGCACACGGCTGTTTCCGCCCGCACACATCTCTACCGAACATCTGGCAGCAGACTCCCCCCGCCCCCGCCCGTCGCCAGTCCCTGCTTCTTCCCTTCGCGAGAAAAGGGCCGCTACCTATTGGCCTGCCTCACAGGTCCCCCACGGCCCTCTGCAGCCACTCCTGGTGCCCAGGATCTCACGTGGCGCTGGTCACAGTGCAGCCCCGGTCCCCCTCCCAGAGCCTGTGATTAAGGAGCCCAGGACCCTGATGCTGAGATCCTCACGCAGAGGGGCTGCAGGCAGGCACTGGGGGCCCTCACCCAGGGGGGGCTGCAGGCAGGACCCTCACCCAGGGGGGCTGCAGGCAGGACCCTCATGCAGGGGGGCTGCACGTGGGCTGCAGGTGGGCACTGGGGTCCCTGGTTTCGCTGTGCCCTTGGCTGTTTGAAGGTTGGCAGGAGAATTTAAACTTTATTCTTGAAGTCTTCCTCCAAGCCTGGGAAGCGTGCTTCTTCCTTCGTCATCGTTGGGCTGGCTGTGTGATTTTTATGGGAACCCGGTGATTTCGGCCTGGTGGGCTTGTCTCTCACGCCAGGCGGAACCCAGGGCTCCTCATTCCGGGACCACTTGCCAGAGGCAGGGCCTCAGTCTCCTGGGAATTTGAATGTTACGCAGTTTAACCCTTTGAGCTTGGCTCCTGTATCTTGGATTCAGAATCTGAGGCTAGAAACAGATTAAGTTGGGTTTTTAATGTTTTGTGTTGTATAAATCGGTTAATATTTTAAATGTGTCTCAATCCTGGGGCATGAAGATGCAGAGAAAAACATCTTTTCCCGAAGAGGAATGATAGCTTACTTGAAGTAACTGGCTGTGACCTAATGCCTGTCCTGTGTACCCCCTGCAGGGTGAGAAGTTCGGGCCGTTCGCTGGGGAGAAGAGGAGGCCCGAGGAGCTGGACGAGCACATGGACTACAGGCTCATGTGGGAGGTGAGCGCGGGACGCTGCTCTAAGCCTTTAAAGCATGTGTCTGCGTACACTCTGAGTGCATTTACCAGGCGGGTTAATGAGTGTTGACTCCAGGTGGCTTACAGCATTGTGATGTTTCCATTTTAAGGACGCTGAGTAACTTGAAAGTTTAGCATTTGAAGAAGAGTACGGTTGACATACCTTCCTAGACCAGTGGTCGGCAAACTCATTAGTCAACAGAGCCAAATATCAATAGTACAACGATTGAAATTTCCTTTGAGAGCCAATTTTTTTAAACTTAAACTTCTTCTAATGCCACTTCTTCAAAATAGACTCGCCCAGGCCGTGGTATTTTGTGGAAGAGCCACACTCAAGGGGCCAAAGAGCCGCATGTGGCTTGTGAGCCGCAGTTTGCCGACCATGGTCCTAGACGATTCTAGAACTGAAGTTTATGTACTTCCTCCCCGGGAAAGGAATTTCCCAGCATAAGGGTGTTTGGGTGTCAAAATAAGCATGTGCTAGGAGCGGATTTGGATTTTAGATTCACTTTCTGTGTGGAATTACATTCCTTTACCTTTACCTCCCAGCTGCAGACCTAGTGGCTTAGAGACCAACTCTGAGCTCCATGTTGGAATGAAAATCCCACCCTAAAACGTACTGTCCTTTAACCACATGATACTTGCATCTGTCTCAACACGAGGACATCAGGGGAAAGCAACAGGATGAAACGGCGCTCTCACCAGGTCCCGCTCTGCCCCTCTTCAGAGGTGTGGTCCCGCGAGGGCCCAGCAGTCACGCTGTGGGCATGTTAGAAGCTTGGCATCTGTTCATTTTTCTAGATCTCCCCCCTTGAGGGTTGCTGAGGGAAGCTGTGTGTGACACCTGAGGCCGTGGAGTTAGCACCACCTACCAGGCAGCAGCATGGCATGAAATGCAGAATTTCCAAGCATCAGGGCTTTACTTATGTTTGCCAGCAAAAAAATTTTGTGTCTCTGGCTAAATAACATATTTTCAAAAATATAGCTACCAAAATACATGATTACAAGCTTTGCAGGTGTTTTTGTAAGAACTGTTAACCTCCTCGCATCATAGTAAATTATTATTTCAAAAATAAATGCATATACCAGACGCACTGGGACCTCTTATGTAATTGGGCTTTCAAAACAATAAATATGGATTTTGGGGGGAAATTTCTTCTCAACCCCCCGTCTCCACTTCACTGACATATGGGGGTGTCTTCTAATTAAGAACTTCGCTCTCCCTGCTTCGAACCAAGGAAGACCAGGTGGGAGCCGGGGGAAGCCTGAAGTATCTGCCTCATTAACAGACGGGCAGGAACCCTTCGTTCATGGCCCCAGAAAAGCCTGGAGACAGTGATGGGGATCCCAGGTCTGATGTGGACTTTATACTCTGCTTCCTAAATCTCGGTCTTTGTACCGCGTGTGGCAAGAGTTGGGCCTGCGAGGTAGAATCTGAATGTATTTGTCCATCAGCTGCACGGACACTGGTGGCCAGACTCGCCTGGAGGGCACCAGCGAGCCTGGGCAGGGGCAGGGCCCAGCCCTCGGAGAGGCTCACGGGAGAGGTGGCAGGGAGGCGGGCACAGGGCAGTGACTGGCAGGATCTCAACGCCCAGCTGAAGAGAAGGAGCCGGGAAGGGGCGGGACCCAAAGGACATCACTCTAATTCCTCGCTCTCGGAGGAGAAAGTGGGGACACAGAGAGTGGGGCGGGCGTTCTTGACCGCGAACACAGACCTGGAGAATCCGTGTTTCTTTGCTCATCCTGAAAAATGAGGCTGCTGCTTGGGATTCTCTCCAAAGCCAAACCAGGCCTGGGAAGGGAGGCGTGGATGCAGACAGGGGATTAGCAGTTGTGCTTTGGGTGGATTCCAGAATGCACGTGAAAATCCCAAGGGCCAGGAATGACCAAGGTGGCTTTGAAGCAGACTGAGGGCTTATCCTGTCAGATATCAGGGCTCATTGTAAATGGATTCTAGCTTAACCCTGCGGTATCGCGGTATTGCGGTGTGAGCCGGGAGAGGCAGGCAGCACTGCCTTCAGCAAAGGTGTCCTTAGCACTGTGGTGGGGAAAGGCGGGTTGACAGTGACAGTGTGGGATGAGGATGATACCCCATGGATGAAAAGCATCCTGGCCCCTGACTCACAGCATGTATGACAAATCCATGTGAGATCATGAGGGAAGCATGTCAGGTAAAAACAATACACCGTTAGAAGAAAGTCAGGACACCTTCATGATCTTAGAGTAGGAGGAGGTTCTTAAATCATAAGCAGTAGCCGTGTGAAGGGGAAAAGGTAACTTGGAGGCTAGTCAAATGAAGTACTGTTGATCAGAGGGCATAATGAAGAGAACGAAAAAGCAGGGAAAGCAGGGGAGAAGATCCTTCTAAGGCATTTGTCTGCAAAAGTATTTGTGTCCAAAATATATTAAGAAACTACAAACTGATTTCAAGATAAAAAAATGGGCAAAAAACTTGAACAGGCACGTCACACAAGAAGATACCCAAATGGCCATTACTCCCAAGAGATGGCCAAGTTCATTGCCGCCTGGGAAACCCAAACCAGCAGCAGGAGGGAGTCACTGAGCGCATTTCATCTGGAGCCGGAGGTGGTCGTGCGTGCCTGGAGGAGAGCCCTGTGTCGTGGTGCGTGGTGCTCGGTGCGGAGAGAGGCCGAGGAGGCGGGCGTCGGCAGGGCGCCGGGCAGGGAGGGCTGTTCTGTGGTCCAGGAGTGATTGGCTGGTGACTGACTCGGCCTTCGCAGTGGGGCTGGTGACAAGTGGCTGACTTCCAGTTGTAAGTTGGTGGAGGTAACTCAAACCCATGGGGCTTGCTGATACGTTGTGTTTTAAAAGGGAAAAGTCTAGAATGACTGAAATGTTTGGCCTGAGCCACATGGGTGGCAGGTGGTGACATACCTGAGGTAAGGCATTTGGGGGAGAGAGGGAAGGGGTAGGATGATGGGGTGGATCCTGCCTGGGAACTTGTGAAGAGAGGGCATTATGCTAACTTCACTGCCAGGTGTCTACAGCATAAACTTAATTGGATAAAAGTACAGTTTGCGTCATAGTCATTAGTTAAAAACTCCGTATTCAAGAAACATAATGGTTACATGTATGTTATTGTCAACACTGGCGTGCTTAGAGAATGTAAAATGCAAAGGTTGCAAAAGGAAACGGCTTATGGATCCCCGAGCTCCTCCCCCGGGTGTTCCTGCTTTGCACTCATTTCTTTGCCCTGCAGACGGTGACGGACTGAAGCTGGTTTTCCGAGGAGCCGGTGGGTTGGATATTGAAATGGACGTTTTGTTTAGATGTTTTCTCTCTCTTTGCAGTGGTTCTGTGATCGCAGCTGGTCTGCTGCTTGGGAACTTGATTCAGCACCAGGTTTCCAATGTGTTTTAGTTTTGGGGAAAATGTTTTCAATTGTTTAAAATCTTTTATTTTCCTTGATTGTTTATGGAAGTCTTTTTAGGTGTTTGGAACAAAGAATTGTCTTCACCAAATGTTTTCCTTTTGCAGACGATAGCATTTTGTTTTAGGTTCCAAATGGAACCACTTAGACGTCCGTGGGCAAATGCCACCCAGGAAGCCCGGTGGAATGCTGGGAACCCCAAACCAGCGCCGTGGCCCGTTCCTCCCGACCCGGGCCCGCTCCTCGGGGGGAGGCAGAGCAGTGGGTGGGGCGTGTCCTCGGGGAGTTCTGCGGGGGTTTTGTGCTGCCTTTCTGCTTTGCACAGGAAGGCTCCGCCCTGAGGATGCCAGCCCACTTCTGGCCCTTCCACCAAACCCGGCCTCCGACTAGGAGAGTCCTGGGCATCCAGGCCACGAAGTTGGTTAAAAAAGCAAGAAACAGTGATGTCTGCATTGTTGGAAAACTCGCCGTAATTGTGGTTCTGATCACAACCGACAGCGCGATAGGGGTTTTATCAATAGATGCGTTTGGCTCGGAAAACAACTGCATCTCATTTCAAAAAGCGAGGAATGTGTCAAATGGAGGACTCACCCGCGTGGCAGGCTCAGGCTGGGTGACTAATTAGTGTGAGGATGTTCCCCGCGTTTCTCCCACCCCTTCGCTTTGCTGGCTTGGTGGTGGCGTCTTCCTCCAGCCTGTGGCGGGTGGCGGGCGGGGTGCAGGCGAGGCGTGTTCATAGGGGTGAGGACATGGCGTCCTCTCGCACATCTCCCCGGGGGTGGAGGCACAGGTAGGGTCACGGTTGTTCGTGTGGGAAGTAACAGAGTAACGAATAGAAGGAAGACTGTCTCGCACGCTCACCCTGCACGCCTGCTTTGCCCGCCTGCGCCTCACCTCGTCCCCTAGAACTGGCAGGCGGGAGGCTGCTCTCACCGCCGGGCACGGCCGGGAGCTGGGGGTCAGCTCTGAGGGGAGCGTGGCCGTGGGAACATGTTTGTTCTCGAGGAAGGAGGAGGGGCATCTGCTCCCCGCAGTGTCCCCATGAGGATGACACCTACGTTCCGTGTTCCGTCAGCAACCCCTGTGCCTTGGATGCTCACCGTCCTGATGCTGTGTTAGGTGCGGGTTCATCTGAGAGACACCCCGCCTGCAGGGAAGGCGGAGCTCGGTGTCTGGGGGGCCAGCATTGGTGTCTCTGTGTTTCCATGTCCCCAGTGTTCCCATCGGGAGCATGGAGAGCACCCGTGGCCCAAGTCTGGTTGCTGGTGGAACCTCCTAGAAGGGCAGCACTGGGCGAGGGTCTTCCCAGGGCCGGACAGGCACTGCAGTGGGGGAGCAGCGGAGGGAGGGGGCGCAGGTGCAGGGGACGCGGGCCTCAGCCGCACCGTTCCGTTTCAGACCCTCATCTTTCATTACACATCACGCGTGACGTGTGATGGGAACAATGGGAGCAGCAGGTGTGGGGCTGCAGGCCCACATACTCTGAATGGCCGGTCCCGGTGCGTCTCCCTGCGTCCTGAAGGCTGGCAGGAAGGACACGCTTTATGTTTATCTTATTTCAGCATAAGTGAGATGGACGTTGCTTATCTGGCTGGGGTCACGGGGAGCCTTCGCTTCCTCTCTGAGTTTACACGTGAGCGGCATCTGTGTGAGCTTTTATAGCACCTTCCTGAGCTGCCATCCACACCCCGTGCAGTGCGGCTACATGTATAAGCAGTGGTGTTCAGCCTGCTCCTAGAATGTGAGGTCATCGCCACTCGTTTCAGAGTCTTTTAATCCCTCAAGATGGAAACCCTGTCCCTACTAGCACTTGCTTTTGAATATTTTATGTAAATATTACACTTCCATAAAATAGCTCATGCAAAATTACTTTGTAAAGAGCCATGTTTCTCTGAGTAATTTTGAACACCGCATTCCCATCTTCTCCTTTGAGCCCTAGCTTTGGCTCTGTCTTCCTACGTGGCCAGTTTTCTCATGGAGACTGGGGTGGGCCTGTGCTCCCCGGACCTGGCCCGGGACCTCGCCAGCCCTCCCCGCTGCTCAGCTGGGCGCCCAGGCCTGCAGCTCACAATCTTTCCCATCTTTGTTCCATCTGCTTTCTGTGTTTGCGTGGTTTAGGCCTTGGCTTCCAGGGTGGCCCAAGCCAGGGCCCTGGGTGGGCTGGCAGGAGAAGACTGACCACATGCCTTAGGTCAGCAGATTTGGCCAGCAGAACACGCCAGATAGTCCTGCCAGTTCATCAGGGGCCAGGCCCTTCCTGGTCAATGTTTTCACCAAAGACTCAGTCCCTCTGGATACCACCGCCCATTGCTGCCCAGGAGTCAAGGGAGCTCGTCCACAGCCCTGCCGTGGGGCCTCCACAGGCCATTCAGCACAGAAGCCTCTGCCTCCCTCCTCCCTCCTCCCTCCTCCCTCCTCCCTCCTCCTCCCTTCTCCTTCCTCTCTCCTCCCTCCTCCCTCCTCCCTCCCCCCACTTTCTTCCTCCCTCCTCCCTCCTCCCTCCTCCCTCCTCCCTCCTCCCTCCTCCCTTCTCCCAGAGTCCCTGTGTGGTGGCTGTCTTCTCAGGCCCTTGGAGGGATGTTCCCTCCTGTCAGGGCCAGAGACTCCCGCGCTTCTGAGACAGTCGCTTGCAGGCAGGGACCTGCGTCCTCGGGGCACCTTGGTCTGGGCCAGGGAAGGCCCTCCGCCTCGGTTGTTTCCGCATTGGCTAGGCCAGTGGTCGGCAAACTCATTAGTCAACAGAGCGGCAAACCGCGCTGGCGAGCAGCAGTTTGCCGACCACTGGGCTAGGCTTTTCAGAACAGCGAAGTGACAGCAGCTGGAACGAGCCATCTTGTCTTACTCCTGGTTTTAATGTCAGTGCTGTGTGTCTCACCCTTCAGCGCATTGGCTCTGATGGAAGTTGCTACGGTTTTCATATGAAACGAATATCTCTTATTCCTAGTGACCTGAGGCTTTTTATTGGGATGCGAAGCGCAGCCAGTCACATGGAGCTAATGCAGATGCCGTTTCATTGGCTGCGACCTTCTCTTGTGATGCAGAGGCAGAAACCCCATTGTTAATGATACATATCCAACCTCGATTTCATCGACTAAGTGCAGACAGAAAGGAGAGAGAGCATTTCACCTCCCCGCCTCCTGCTCCACTTCCCCGGCTCCACTGAGCGGGGGTTAAGTCACTGTCATCGACCTCACAGACGAGTCTGCTTCAGTCACAGAACTGCTGGCTGTTGGGATTGTTAGTTCCTGGTTTTGATTACGTGGTCAATTGATTGGGCAAGCCTTCATTAATGAAAGTGATCTATGTCTGGATAAACCTTTTATAAAGTGTACTAGGGGCCAGTGCACGAATTCATGCACCTTGAAAGGAACTGTGGGCTGCCAGGCTGCGGTGGGCACAGGGGTGGGTCTTGGCCTATCCTGCACGCCCTCGCCTGGCCCCTCCAACCACGGCCGCCAGTCCCCTGTCTGCCGGCAGCCTCGTCGCGCTGCCGCTGCTCCCATGCGCTGATGGCGCTGGCCCCACTCGCACCTGCTTGATGGCGTGGAGCAATTGAGGCTGGTGCCAGCAGCGGGTGCGAGTGGCAGCTGCTGCCCCATCTCCCCTCAGGAGCAGGGGGAGGTGGAGAATCCCTGAGGGGCGATTGGGGCTGGCAGCCACAGCTCTCACCCACTGATGGTGCCCAGCGATTGGGGCTCGCCCAGGGGGCCGGCAGCAGGTGCAAGCGCCTGGTGGGACCGTGGTGCACGGAAGCAAAGAATTTTCAGTAGCCACCAGAGGCTTGCTCTGATGACAGTGACCAGCGCCCCGCCTTGGTCTGGTCCCCTGCTCACCTGCTCCACCATCCCGCCACAGCCTATGCCCGCCATGTTCCACTCTCTGCTGCTGACGCCTGCCAAGTTCCGCGTGTGCCCTCTGGTGGTCAGCACACATCATAGCGACCGGTTGTTGGGTTGTTCCACCGTTCGGTCTATTTGCATATTAGGGTTTTATATACATAGATAACATCTTAGAAGGTGTACATCATAGCCTGGGATGCCCGAGGAGCTAATCAAGCACCTATTGCATGAGATCATGTGTTTAGTCCATGGAAACGTATATACTTGGGCGCTGGGAACAAAAGCCGTTCTTGCAGAAACTATTGTTTTTGAGACGTCATGGGGACTAGAGCATCTGAAGGGAGGTTTTGGAAACTACCAGGTTCTTCAGCTACAAAATTGTTTAGTGAAATACAGCCCCACTGAGAGCAGTTTGGGGAGAGATGGCCGCTGGGAGCCCATTGGCTGTGACAGGGTTTGAGTTAAATCCATGGCAGGCTTCAGCCTAGGGGGTCCCCGACACATGGACAGTGTTGCTCTGAGTGACCACTGGACAGTGCTGTCCCCTGGACTCCTGCACTGGATGGTGACGGTGTAGCTGGAAGGGTGGACGAGGGTGCCCGCTGCCCGCTGAGGGCTGCCCGCCGAGGCCTGCCTGCCGCCCGCCCCCGCCCCCCGCCGAGGGCGGCTGGGCTTTCTCGGAGTCGGCTCTGTCTTGTCCCTGCCTTCTCACTGTTTTCCTCAGACTCAGGACATCGAGTACACACTCAGTCAAACCCAAGGGATGTATGCGTGGGGACAGGTCATGTTTTTTCACTTTTTTATTGTGGCCCCCCTTTCTCGCCCAGACCCACCTTGTTCCTGCCCGGCCCACGTGGCCCTTCTCACTTCTCCCAACACCTGAGGCAGGTGTGGCACTGTGGTCACCACTCACTGGGCCTCTGTCCCCGCTCCCGGGCTGGGAGCTTCTCCATAGTGACTAAATGTTGATCTTTGACTTCTCGGTACAAAAGAAACATGTTCATTGAATTAAGTGAGAAGGGATGAGTCTTTATCTGTGTGCCCGGTGCTTGACCCACTGTAGTAGCTTAGGACTTGGGAATGCAAGAGGAGTGGAATTTAGGTTTCTGTTTCAGATTCCGTCATAGCATTGCAGACGGTTCTAGAGACCTGAATGTGGTGGGTGTGCAGCTGAGTCTCAGGGGGAGGCTAGCAGGCCCCCTTCCCTCCTCCCTCCTGCTTCTCCCCTCTTTCTTCCTTCCCTCTCTCCCTCTCCCTCTTCCCCCTCCTCCTCCTCCTTTCTGCCTCTCTTCCTCCTCCTCTCTGCCTCTCCTCCTCCTCCTTTCTGCCTCTTCCTCCTCCTCCTCCTCCTCCTCTCTCTCTTCTCTTCCTCCTCCTCCTCTCTGCCTCTCCTCCTCCTCCTCCTCCTCTCTGCCTCTCTTCCTCCTCTCTGCCTCTCCTCCTCCTCCTCCTCCTCCTCTCTCTGCCTCTCCTCCTCCTCTCTGCCTCTCCTCCTCCTCTCTGCCTCTCCTCCTCCTCCTCCTCTTCCTCCTCCTCTCCTCCTCTCCTTCCCCCTCCTCCTCCTCTCCTTCCTCCCGCCCTCTCTGAATGGGTGCCACCTGCTTGCACAGTGCTCTCCTGCGGAGCCTGGCAGGCTTCTCTGCTGTAGCACGGGCATCGGTTCCCTGGACCCGAGTTCCCTGGGCCTCAGGTGCACGGGCCCTGCTGGAAGCCCAGCTCTCCTGGGTGTTGGTATGAGGTGTATTTTTCAAACACGGTAGATGCGGTTCCAACAGATCTCATGCAGTCTCCACATTGGCCCTTTTATTTACTTGTCTTTCCAGTTTCTTTCTTACGTGTGTGTGCCAGTCTCCCGATGCCGCCCTCTGTGGACTCGGGAATAGTGCAGCAGCCCCGGTGCGTTTGCTTAGGGGTCGGTTACATCCTCGCTTGCCTAGCCCTTTGCTGTTAGGCCGGGAATTAAATGTGGGAGCACAGGCAGGCTGAGCACCTCAGAGCTGCTTGCCTTGTTTATAGCTGAGCATAAGCTGCTGCTGGTTTCTTAGTGTTTGGTCTGTTTATGTAACAAATTCTCGCGCTATTTTAATGTAGTGTAAAAGGTGGGTTTGCTGAGTTGGTCTGAAGTTAGGTGTGGTGTTTTATGTAAGTGAGAAACCACTGGCATGCGTGTAACTGCTTTGCATTCACTGGCTCCTCTCCAAGCCCTCTGCAGGTTTGCTGGAATCCCACCTGAGGGGCCGTCTCTAATTTGCATATGAATGTGTAGATTGCAGATGACCCAAGGAGGAATGTGCTCTTATGTACAGAGAGACTGTAGGTCTTAGTGTTCCCTGGTTTCCTTTTATGCAAAGAAGATGAATGTCCATGGCTCCAATAACCCCCTTTAAGGATGCGGCCTGTCAGCTCACTGCTGTGAGGTACGAGTGCAGGGCGAGCACTTCGTTCATGGGAGAATGTTGAGGATGCTCACATAGCTAATGTTTCGATGTGCATATTTGTTACTTTTTAACTTTTGATGAATGAATCATTTTATTTTATTTTATTATTTTTTAAGATTTTTAAGTTGATTTCCAGAGAGAGTGGAAAGGAGAGGGAAGAGAGAGAGAAACATCGATGTGGGAGCCAAACTTTGATTGGCTGCTCCTGCACACACCCTACCTGCGATCAAGCCCGCCACCTGGGCATGTGCCCTGACTGGGAATTGAACCAGCGACCCTTCAGTGAACGGACATCACCCAACCAACTGAATGAGCCACACTGGCCAGGGCATGAGTCATGTTTTTAAAAATCTTTCCTTCTAACAAGCCCCAGAGATCAGTGGAAACACATGCATATTCCTGTTTCCTCATTTACGATGGTAATTCTGTATTTTTCAATCTTAGACGTCTCAAAAAAACCCAGAGGAGGACTGTGCTGACACACCGCCCGGGTCCTGCTTTGGTCTGCAGTTTGCACATTAATGGGCGGATCGCAGGTGACCGGAGGAGGAACGTGCTCTTGTGTACTGGAGAGACTGGGTCTGAGGCTCTGTGCCCCTCTTTGATCTGTGGGGTGTTTTCTGCCAGGACACGCTGTCTGCTTAGGCGCGTGCTGAGCCACACTGTCACAGGGCGCCGCGGCCCGTGCCGCCTGCAGGCCGAGCACCGGGAGGGTGTCTGCTCCCGTGCCGCCTGCAGGCCGAGCACCGGGAGGGTGTCTGCTCCCGTGCCGCCTGCAGGCCGAGCACCGGGAGGGTGTCTGCTGGGCCAGTCAGCGTGTTTGAATTCCGTGGCCCTGCGTTTCCCTGGGGACCGCAGCCAGAGCACCTGTCCTCATTCTAGTAAGTGCACCTCATTTCTGCGGAGCAAACGGGCTCTGATGGGTTGTCTCACGGCTCATCTCTTCCTCTGGGTCACAGACAAGTACCTGGAAACCTGAAATAAAAAAACATCTTTGAAACCAAGTTTCTTTTCTGAGAATAACTTATTCAGCAGCAGAGCCTGACCTGGACTAAGGCGAGGCTGCTCGTGGCGTTTGTTTTCTTCATCCATCGAGTGACAGAAATATGAACGTTTCTTACGGATGGTGCTCCGACCTTGTGAACTGGTTATAAAGAATTAGAGTTAATTAAAGTGATGTGAGCTCACTCCACGCGCTGTGTCACCTCCCGGAGCCGATGGTGCTGTTGTACAGGAGCATCGCAGATTCTTGTTTAGGTAGCAGCCCAGAACCAGCGGCCTCTCCCAGGGAGAGACCCATCACAGGAAGTATAACGGGCAGCGGCACTGAGGAAGGCAGTAGGTTTCAGAGTTGGGGAGGGTCGCCTTGCTAATGAAAGTAAACACCAGGCATGTTCATGAGTCAGACATGACAGCACACAGGAGCACAAGTGGTTCTTCCTCCAGGGGTTCATTGCAGGCAACGTGCTTGCGTTGTGTCCGCTCACCCAGTGAGGCATTGGAAGGTGGAGGCGTGGGCAGGGAGCTGGGCGTCAGAGCCTCGTGCCCGGGCCTTGGCGGCTGCCAGGGCAAGTCCTCGCGCCTATGCCAGAGCTGCCCACGAGGGAGGTGCCTGTGGACAGAGAAGGTGTGTCTGTCACTTTGTAATTTCAGCTGACGTATCTTAAAAGTTTGTTGCAAAATTAAAAACAACTCCCGTAGGGAAAGCCACTTTAAAAACTCAAACCCGCGCCACATGCTGCCTTGTGAAGTCACTTTCCCCACCTCCGCTCTCCCGCGTGTTCTCCATCTGCACGTTTATGGTTTCTTGTGCCTTTATGAGGTGAAAATGCAGTAGAAAAGTATTTATGTCAATAGTTTCCTTATGTAAGTTTGATATCTCTACATACACTAGTGAAAGTATACTCAGGCGGCCCTATAATAAATATAAAAAATATAATTTAAGATTTGGAGAAAATTGATGAAATGGGAAATGTAGAAACACACACACACACACACGCATATATATATTTAATTTTGTAAGAGGAACTGGTTATAAAGAATTAGAGTTAAAAAGAATATGTTCCTTTCCTATTTCTTCCCTTCCCTTCCTTCATTTAACATTAAGAATCAATTCCTTACATGAAACATATGTCTACGTTATATTTAAAGGCTTTTGCATTTTTAAAAATTTATTTTATTATTTTAAAAATATAGGTTTTTTGATTTCAGAAAGGGAGGGGAAGAGAGAGATAGAAACATCAATGATGAGAGCGAATTATTGATTGGCTGCCTCCTGCACGCCCCCCACTGAGAATTGAGCCAGCAACTCAGGCATGTGCCCTGACCAGGAATCGAACTGTGACCTCCTGGTTCATAGGTCGATGCTCACCCACTGAGCCACGCCAGCCGCGTGTAAGGGTTTTGCATTTTTAATACGATAGCATGATGTAGGTTGTAAGCTGTCATTTATCGTCTCGCCCTCCCTGGGTCCTGCAGCTTTGGGGCCTGGAATGTGTCGTCACCCCAATGGGCTCCGTGACCCTCAGCAGGTCCAGCCCCCGGCTTCTGACCCCAGGACGATGAGATGAGAGCAGCGTTGTTTTGAGCGCTAATTGTGGGCAGCCATCCAATACTAGTGCTGGTGTGCCGCCAGGAGTGACTGTGGTCACCTCTGACAAATTACCCCGAACTCGGCGGCTTAGAACAACACCCTTGGTCTTTACCTCGCAGCTCTGGAGCTGGGGCACCGGGTGGGCTCTCCGGTTAAGGGTCTTAAAGGCCGAATCCCGGTGCGGGCCGGGCTGGGTTCTTACCAGGAGGCTTGAGGACGGGTTTGCTCCCAAGCGCCTCCAGGTGGTCGCTGAATTCAGCTCCTGGCGGTTGTAGGACTGAGGTCCCTCTTCTGTTGCTGGCTGTTGGCCAGAGCCTGCCGGTCCCTGGACCCCTCAGGGGCCACTCCGAGGCCCGCAGTGGCCCTCCATCTCAGCAGAGGAGAGTCCCCCTTATGTCACCCTGCCTCGTGCTTCCCAGCTCTGTGGCTTCTCTGCTCACTGGCCACAGAAAACCCTTTTTTAGAAAAATGTATTTTTATTGATTTCAGAGAGGAGGGAAGGGGAGAGAGATAGAAACATCAATGATGAGAGAGAATCATCGATCTGCTGCCTCCTGCACACCCCCCACTGGGGATTGAACCCACAACCCGGGCATGTGCCCTGACCGGGAATTGAACTGTGACTTCCTGGTTCATAGGTTGATGCTTAACCACTGAGTCATGCCAGCTGGGTGAGAAAACCCTGTTTTTAAACAGCTCCTGCCATTAGGTCAGGCTCCCCCGGGGTACTATCCCTTTTCAATCCAACAAGATCGTGGGAGCGATACTTGTCACACTCACTGGTTCCACCCACACGCAAATAGGAGGGCGCTCCCTAAGGGTGAGGGCCATGGGGAGTCGCTCTCAGCATCCTGCTCCCAGGTGGCGCCCAGGTGAAGGGAGGTTGAGGGAGGACAGTGTGGGTCTGGAACCACCTTGTCCTGGTTTGAACCCTGGCTCCATCCAGTGCTTATGAGCTGGGAAACCTTAGATAAGCGGTTTTTCTATTTGTGCCTCAGTTTCCTTCTCTGTTACATGTGGCTCCGACGTAGCACCCACTTCATAGGTTTGTTTAGTGGAGTGAGTTCTGTGCTGCGTGCAAACAGCTTGGCTGCGCAGGGCTGAGCGTAACAAACCTCCGCATCTGTTAGTTGTCATGACGATCGCTATTTGCTCTTTAAAGCAGGGCCTCTTTCCTTGATGCTTCTGTGTTCATAGGAGGAATTTAACGGGATCCAAGCGTCTGTTCAGTAGCAGTAACGTCATTCGGATGGAAAGGGAGCCCTCGTCCTCGGGGCATCTGACTCCTGGCAGCTGCAGTCCGTGGGAGTGCAGACACCTCCCACCCCTGCTGTGGGCACATCTCCCGCTGTGGGCACTTCCCCCCTGTGGGCATGTCCCCCCTGTGGGCACGTCCCCCGACTCGGGCTCAGGCTTCGTGTTCTCAGGTGGCCTGGCAGCTGTGTGTGTGTGTGTGTGTGTGTGTGTGTGTGTGTGTGTGCGCGCCTTTCTCAGTCTAAGCTTAGCGGTGGTGGTAGCGATGCTGTGGGCGGAGGGCCCAGGACACTCACCTGGGCCGGGACTAGCATGGCTGCCCCACCAGCCCTCCCTGCCGGAGCCAGTTTTACAGCTGGACGGGCCCTGGTTACCATGCAAGATGCTCCTTAGCTGCACCATCCGTGCAGGTGAGAGCACCAGGCCAGTCAGGCACGGCCCCCGAGTCAGAGAGGCTGGGTGCAGGTGCTCCCAGCCCCACCGTGCGAGGAGGCAGCAGAGGGGAGAGCTGCGAGCTGAGGCAGGACCTGTGGGGAGGCGCCTGGAAGGCGGAGCTGAGGGCGGTGGCTCCTGACAGGCAGGGCAGCGGGCAGGCGCTGGGCAGGCGCTGGGGTGAGGAGGTGGGGATGACCAGGAGGCCTCGGGGCTGTGGAAGGATGGGTGTGGAGACAGATTTTAAGTCAACACCAAAATGCTCGTTATGAAAATGCTGTTGGTGCTCAGATCCTGTATCACTGGCAGGACACGCCTGAATTCAAGGGCTTCTGTTGACATCGTCACCAGAACGTGGAGGAAGCTCTGATGGAGGAGAGGGGGATCGGGCTGGGACATCCTGGGTGCCCTGGTCAGGGAGGCAGGGCAGCTGAGCTCCGAGGGAGGAGAGGGGGATCGGGCCGGGACGTCCTGGGCGCACTGGTCAGGGAGGCAGAGCAGCTGAGCTCCGATGGAGGAGAGGGGGGTCGGGCCGGGACATCCTGGGCGCCCTGGTCAGGGAGGCAGGGCAGCGGAGCCAGAGCAGGTCTGGCTCACGTGAGAGTTGAATCTGTGGGTAGAGGTGCTTCAGGAGATCCGTCCCCGGGAGCTTCTAGAGCAGGGTGGGGAACGTCCGGCCTGCCGGCCTTATGAGGCCTGGGAAGCCATTGGGTCTGGCCCTGCCAAGGCATTAGGGGTGAGTTAATTAAATGTGTGACCAGATACAGCAGGCTGATTTTTAAGTTGGTCATTTTGTCTGGCCTGAGAATAATGTCCTCAATGTCCAAATGGCCCTCGGCAGAGAAAAGGTTCCCCGCCCCGTGAGACGGATGCAGGGGAGCCGTACCTGCCATCCCGGGCCCGTCCCAGAGCAGTGGCCCTGCAGGCGGGACAGGCGGCCTGTGTCGGCCTCGGGATCCACAGGGCATGGCGACCCTGCACACAGAGGACGGGAAGGAGGGGAGGGATTCAGTGAGCAGGGCGGACGTGGGTGTGGAGCCAGCTGCACAGCGACCAGGGTGGTGGTGCTGTGAGAAGAGTCCTGGATCTTCCCACAGGAGAGCAAACCAAGACGCAGTTTCAGACTTCGTGGTACCAGGATGGAGGTCGGCTGACTCAGCGATAATGGGCTCAGTGTCCGGCTGACTCAGCGATAATGGGCTCAGTGTCCGGCTGACTCAGCGATAATGGGCTCAGTGTCCGCCCAGCCTCTTCTTACACAGGCACCGTGGCCTCAGCTGAGGGATTTCAGAGTCGGCACTAAAGGCCTGAGGTGGAGTCAGAGCCTCCCCCGTGACAGCCCAGGGAGCCCCAGGTCTCTGGAGGGACCACATTCCTGAAGGGTCCTCCGAGAGCCCTGGATTCCTTGTCTGATGGGCCCCCACCCGGGAAGATCTGTCCATCATCTCCAAGGCCCAGCCCGCCCTGCAGCGGTGATTGGTCGGGCCGGGAAGCCCAGCGCTGTCAGGAGCCCGCCTCTGCGCTGTGTCCTGGCACTGGATGGTTCCCCTGCCAGACCTCGGGGCTTGAGCGGTTACTGATGCCAGACCTGCCTCGTCTGGGGCAGGGAGCGTTCCTGTCCGAGAGACTGCCTTCCGGCAGCGCGAGCCTTTTGGCAGAACCCTTGAGCATGAGCTGCAGTCGGAGACACGGTTGGCAAGGGCGTGCGGCCCCTTCGGAGCGGGTGCTGCTCCAGTGAGCCCTGGTGGGGAAGCGCTAATCCGTGCATGATAGCACTGCTGATTCTGCAATGGCCTCTGCCTCGTCTGTTGACAAATGTGTACGTCATTTACTCAGCCATGGGTCTAAATTCATCTTGTGTGTTGGGGGTCCCCAAACCACCCCAGATTTGGAGGTTCACTGTCAGGACTCAGGGACTCAGCGTAGAGTGTCCTGAGATTTATTACAGCAACACTAAGGACGTCTGGGCCCTGGCAGAGGCTGGGGGCCGTGGAGAGATCGCCCTGTGCTCCCTCCTCCCGAGGGGCACACAACACCGTCCTCTCCAGTAGCCAAAGCGCAGACACCCACACGTGCTGCTTCCATCCCAGGAGCCCCCGGGAAGCTCAGGACGAAAGGATTTTCCTGAGGGCCTACTGTGTACCCACACGCCAGACCCCGGGCGGGAGGCCGCGTTCCCTATAAACCACGCTGTGGACCCAGTCTAGACACGGTGGACCGGCCTTGCCCACGACTGCCGGCCGGGGACCCGCTGGGAACCCAGCTCTCCCGCCTGCCGGCCGGGTGTCTCACCCGCAGCTTCCTGGGCGGCGCCAGGCCCGCCGGCCGTGTCCGCACACCTGTGTGCTGGGGGCTTTTCCGCGCGCTGTCCTCTCACACTTCCCTGCACTTCCTCCCCGCCGGGACGGCACTGCGTCACTGCACACGTGAATGAAGGTCACAGGGACAGGCATGCCTGCCTTAGAGTAATCACCCAGTGCTTTGTGCCGTGTTTTTTATTGTGTTTTCTTTTTCTTCTTCAATATTGAAGATGCTGAGTAAAGGGACTGCGTTCTAGAATCCCGTTGGCAGCTTTTCATGGCACATTTTTAAGTAACCAATGAAGTACAGCGAGCGTTCCACAAATGCGAATGGAGAGCCGATGCCATTCTTTAAACTCTTCGCACGGAACTGTGGTTGCTAAGTGACAATGAGGAGGGACAGGACGAGGAGGGACGGGATTTGTCCCAGGGCCCGGGGGATGTGTGGCTGTCCGCCGTGCATCATTACACCGAGAACTCGTTTTTGTACTGAGTTGTGTACATTTTGAAGGGAATACAATTAATTTAAGTGGGTCAGGCAGATTCAGTGTTTAAAGCAACAGAAAAAGCATGTACTTAGGAAAGATGACGCAGCGTGGGATGGGGGGTGGCGAGCAGGACCAGAGGACCGTGGCTGTGTCTTCACTTTGTCTCCACGTGCACCGCACAGGGATCTTCATTGCTCAGTGTTTCTGTAACCTCTGCACTGAAGTTTACAGACACAAAGCATCTTTTTTTTAAAAAAAATGTTTTTATTGATTTTAGGGAGAGGGAGAGAGAGAGAAACATCAATGATGAGAGAGAATTATTGATCTGCCACCTCCTGCACGCCCCCTACTGGGGATCGAGCCCGCAACCTGGGCATGTGCCCTGACTGGGAATCCAACCACAGCCTCCTGGTTCATGGGTCGATGCTCAAGCACTGAGCCACGCCGGCCGGGCCAAAGCATCTTTACAAACGCCATCAAAGCTGTGCTCGCTGGGATCTTAAGGATGGTCCTTGTTTTTTACACCATCAGCTGTCTCCAAAGATTTCATGTCCTGACTCCTGCCTTCAGAGCTTGGAGGGCTCCACGTGGGAGAGAGATTGAAACCACGTAGGTGGCCAGAGCGGGAGCTGGCGGCGGGGTCACGGAGCCGCAGCGAGCTAGGATTCGGCACAAGGGGTGTCCGTGCCGCCGAGGGGCATCGGGGCTGCTCCTGCCTCGTGATGGCCCTCCCTTGCGTCAGGGTTCAGCGGAGGCCGTTTGAGGTGCACCCGGATCCGAGGAGCGGTGTTTAGGGTCCGTCATGGTGTTCCTTGGAAAAGCTGACGTGGCAGGAAGATGGCACGTGTCTGTAGTGATTTCCTCTGTTTTTGCTGGGCAGGAAGACAAACCAGCGGTGACTGTGTTCAGTACTGCCACCCGCGGCCCAGAAAGGGACAGTCCCAGGGAGCGCTTCCCCTGGACCCTGGACCTGTGACGTCGGGCAGTTAACAGGCGGGCCCGCGCGTGCCTGTGCAGTGATGGCGTTGGCTGTAAAGCGGCACTGTGTTAGCGATATGTGCGCCGCGCTGAGCAGGGGGCTCCCATCCGCTTTCCCGCCTCAGCCGGCTCTCTGTGGCGCTGGCGGAGGAAGCCTGTGCCGGTCAGACAGTCTGGGATCGGGCAGGTTGACGGCAGGATGAGAAGGTGGCTTATTTGCAGGCCACGGCCCTCAGCAGGACAGTAGCCAACACGTTTCATTCCATGAAAATTCAAATAAAAGAAGACGGTGCTTGGCAGGTGAATTTGAACAGCTGCAAAGGTTGGTCAGAGGCTGGGACAGATCCCGAGAGGAGCTTTGTCTGCTTTGTTTGTGAGACTTTAAAAAGGCCCCATGTGTTGCCTCAGGGTTCGGTATCGGATGGAAATAGGTGAATGGCGACTTGAGCCACAGCTGTCTCTGGAGGGCGTGGATTGGTTTCTCTGGAGGGAGAAAGGCTGGTTAGATGCTCTCTGGGCGTCTCTGTTAGACATTTCCAGGAGCAGAAAGCTGCGGGTGGCAGGAAACCGCAAGTCCTGTGAGCAGATAACCGAACGGCTGGCGTGGCCCCCAGAGACAGCCTGTGGCCCTGCAGGGTCTGACCTTGGCCCATCCGTCTGATCTCGGCGCCCACCACTTTCTCCGCGCCCCTCCGTTCCAGCGGGGCCTCGTTGCTGTTCCCGGGACAGGGCCTTTCTACCTGCCTCGCCCCTCTGCTCCCTGCCTGGCTCCTGCCCCCGCCCTCCACGGGAGTGCCCTCCCTTCAGAGCTGTCCCTGTCACCTGCTCGGACAGAGCCCTCAGCCTCACTCCGCTCCTGCTCTGTTGGTGGTTGAGCGCGTTCCTCCCTGGGGCTGTGGTCTGTGCTGGTTCCTCAGCTGGGGGGCCCGTGCTTCCTCGGCCTTGTTCGCGGAGAGTCCCGGCCGTAAGAAAGTTCCTGGCACGTGGTAGACACTCACATATTTGTCGGATGATGAACGATTGTCCACATGTGTCACGGAAATGTGTTCATTGGCTGGTTTTGCTTCACCTGACACGGTACGATTGGAGACTCCGGAACTTGTTTTTCCGGCCCAAGTCTGCAGAGACGAACTTAAGCTCTGCTCCCTGGCGCTGGGTCTGGAGAGCTCGTCACCCACTCCTTGTCCTCCTCCCTGGATGCGGCTCACGTGGGGGGCGGATTGGCAGGTGTTTTATGAAGCAGAGCAAGTGCCCAGAACCTGCAAGGCCAGGTTTTGGAGAAGCTAGATTTGAACAACCTGGATTCCAGAATGTTCAGTGGCGTGCCTGCTCCTTTGGCTGGTACCCTGCCCGCCAATGGAAAGCTGAGTAGGTCTGATGGGGAGGGCGTATGGCACGAAACCGAAAACCAGCCCACTGTCCTCAGCAAGCCACGAGCAAGGCAGGGAAGGACAGGGTGACTCGGCTTGTTCCCCTGCTGGTTAATGTGGGAAATGATGGAGAGAAATGGAAAGGGTTGTTCCAGCTCCCCATCCGCCAACTGGGGAGCCAAGCAATACCCCCTCTTCTGTGAAGCAAAGATGGTGGGCTGCAGTTACGGTTCTCCCTCAACAACTGCAGTTGTGACACCCCTACTGAGATAAACGTACCAGCCCAGCTGGCGTGGCTCAGTGATTGAGCGTCACTATGAACCAGGAGGTCACGGTTCGATTCCCGGTCAGGGCACATGCCCGGGTTGCAGGCTCCATCCCCAGTGGGGGGCATGTAGGAGGCAGCTGATCAATGAGTCTCTCTCATCATTGATGTTTCTATCTCTCTCCCTCTCCCGTCCTCCCTGACATCAATAAAATGTATTTTAACAAAAGGTAAACCGAGGAATAGATCATCTCAACCGGACGAGAGCTGCCGGCACGGTGTTCCTGAGAGTTCCCGGAAGCCTGCCCGACGGAGCAGCGGGCCCGGTTGGCTCGTGTGTTTACGGGGAAGCAGGGGTGTTAACCGGTGTCTGTTCAACACCTGCCAGTAGGAAAGGTGTACACTTAGGATAAAACGCCGTGTTCCGACCCCGATGTTGGTGTGAACAGCTGATGCTGACCTCCAGTGACCTCAGCCTTTGTGTTCCAGGTCCGCGGGAGCCAGGGGGAGGTCCTGTACATTCTGGACGCCACCAACCCGCGCCACTCCAATTGGCTGCGCTTCGTGCACGAGGCCCCGTCGCAGGAGCAGAAGAACTTGGCTGCCATCCAGGTGAGTGTATCGCCTCTCGCTGGTACGGTGCTCAGTGAGGGGCTCAGCTCCCTTATACCTGGGCTGCGTGCGCTCAGCTGATTCCCGGTGACCTGCTTGCAACACAGCCAGAAACTCTAAAAGCAGAGCCGTTGCAGCGCGCCAGCATGTGCAGGGGCGGGCACGCTGCGGCGACCTGGCCCCAGACCGCGGCGTTCTGGGAACCCGGAGGGGATGAGTTACATGCTCTGATATTGTCTTGGCGGCTCCTGCTGTCAAGCGCTGCTGATTGATCCGTGGATGTTCACTGATCGGTTTTTAATTTGATGGCGCATTTGGCTCCTCGCACGATAGTCTGTTGTTGTTTGGGAAAGGCTTTCTGGAGGAAGCGTACTTGGGGCATCCCACAGCTTTGAACTTCTTAGGATAGTGTGTGAGTCAGGGCTCTCCAGAGAAACAGCCAGGAGGGTGTATAGCTGTCTGTCTGTCTGTCTCCCTGTCCGCCTAACTTCCTACCTACCTACCTAGAGACAGAGAGTGGCACAGAGATTTGTTATAGGGAACTGGCTTGTGGGGGAGAGAGGCTGGCAAGACCCCCATCTGCAGAGCCCATGTCCCACTTGAGTCCGAGGCCACAGGCTGCTCCGGAACCGGGGGCGTCGATGTCCCGTCAGCGGCTCTCGGGCCAGAGGGTAGGCGTCCCAGGTGGAAGGTCATCAGGCGGGAGAATTCCCCTCACTCGGCGGAGGGGAGCACCCTTTTGTTCCACTCAGGCCGTTAACGGATTGGGCGGGGCCCCCCACGCTGTGGAGGGCAGTCTGCACGATTCACCATTATTCACCTCCATCTGCTTACATGTCAGGCTCATGCAAAACACCCCAGAGAATGTGTGGGCAGCTACCTGGCACCCCATGGCCCAGTCAAGGTGATACGTAAAATGGCCATCCCGGGAAGGAACCTGGCTTTTGAACTCTGTATTCCTGTCTTCTAACTTAGTGCTGCTTATAACGTTCGGCTCCGATGCAAACTGTGAGTTGGACTTAGGTGATAAAGAGAATAAGGAAATATTCTGCTGAGAAACTGACTGATCACACGTGAAAACCCAGCCCCTGGACTTTAAACTGCAGAAGAGAGAAGGGAAGAGAGTAAGGGAGCCAACATTCCGTTGAGTATTTACCGTATGTGATGTTCTAGAAGCTTAACACATATCATGTCATTTATTCATAAAATTTCTGAGACTTTAATATTTGCTGAGCATCATGCTGATGTCAATCAGTTCTGAGTATAAAGCCAACAGTGGCAAGAGGCAGAAAGCACAGAATTAGGTTGTAAATTTACCAAAGTCACAATGCTGGAGAAATTTCATTTCCTGATGTCATTGGCTGTCCACGTTTTTTCAGTACAAATGAGTGTCGGATAACCAATGTGACGACTGTCTCATTTTGTATGGAAAAATGAGAGATGACTCTTCCTGGAGGGCTGGCTTGGGTGGAAAATGGGATCCTTGGGCAGCCAGATATATTCAAACCACTTTTAAAATTATTTATGACACACATTAATCCAATTGATCCAGCCACCGATTGAGACGGATCTTTTTTTAATGTGGAGACATTCATTTTTTTCAAGGATCTTATCTGTTTTTGTAGTTTCCTGAGGCAAACTCATCTCACAAGGTCTCAGTTCTGTCATAATTTTAATTTATAGACTCAGCCTGGGTTTCTTTGTAAATGGTACTAATTTCAGGACTGCCTACAGAGCTATGACATTTACTTTGCTACCCTGTTGTCTTATAGGTTCTTTATTATTGGGTTTTAGATAATATTACTCTTTTCAAATTAGATTCTTTTCTTCTTATGCTTAAGCAATGCTTTTAAGCTTTCCTCAAGTTCCTTTAGTTGAGGAGTTGTTTCCTCTTTCCTGTTTTCTGTTATTTGTTTGTTTGCTTTTTGTTGTTTTTTCTTTAGCATCAGTAGCGCCCTCCACTGCCCCAGTCTTTCAGGGCGTCACATGCTGAGCTTTGAGCTTTGTGTAAGAACCCTGCAGGCCATCCTTGCTCCCCTCCTGCATTTTCCTTAGAGCGAGCGATCCCTTTAGCGAATGAGATACTCTGTCAGTATGTGTTTGTCTCCATCTTTTATTTCCCCCTCTATGCTCTTGTTATCCTACAGGTCTCTCTGTCAAAAAAAATTATTATTATTTTTAAATCCTCACCCGAGGATATACTCATTGATTTTAGAAAGGGAGGAAGGGAGAGAGAGAGACATTGATGTGAGAGAGAAACATCCATCAGTTGCCTCCAGTACATGCCCCGACTGGGGAATCAAACCCCCAACCTAGGTATGTGCCCTGAGTGAGAATCAAACCCACAACCTTTTGATGCATTGGATGATGCTCCAACCAACTGAGCCACTGAGACCAACTGAGACGGGCCATGGCAGTTCTCTCTTTGTGAGTAACCACGGTTTTCAAGACTGACACAGTACCCCGGTTTGTTCAATGCACCCTGGTAGTACTTTTCTTCCTCTATATCAGTGGTGTTTCTTTTCTTGGAGGAAACAGGATCTACAGAAGCCGACTTTCCCACCGTCAGTGCTCCAGGAGGTGACTGCTCAACCTAATGAGGGTGAGGTGGGCGGGGTCAGAATGGGACTCAAACCAGCCAGAGGCTCTGGGAAGCTTCACGCTTGAACCCAGTTAGAATCTGTGTCTGTGCGTCTGTGTTCACTCCCCAGGGTAGCGTTTTTCCTACCTGAACAGTAGCTAGAGCAGCAGATTGCTCAGGGCTCAAATTCGCATCCGCCCTGGGGGCAGAGAGCGGAATGTTGGGTCCCGTGGCTGACAGTGACCAGCCTCCTGATTGTTGGGGGCAGCCTCCTGGGGATTGCATTCCAGAAACACGAACTTGGTAAGAGGAGATCGTCCTGTGTCCTGCGTAATATTATGAATCCCAACATTCCAAATTGCATATGAAATTTGGGGCACTCAGGAAATTTTTTATTTGAGCTGTACGTCCCCTGAGTGGCGTAAATGAGAACCATTTGCGGCTGTGGCTCTCTTGGTGGAAAACGTCAATACTTGGTCCAAAATTTTTGGACAAGGGATTACGAATGAGAGGTCTGTTTTGACGGAGGATCGGAATTTTTTGGTGGAGACTCGATTATATTTCTAGTTTTGTAATTTATTAGATTTTGGAAAAATTGCTTTGGAAATGGTGGTTTAAAATATCTGAATTATTGAAGGAGGATCGTGTAGGCAAACAGTTCTTTCCACAGGCACACATTTCCGAGTAATTAGGGGAACTGTTTGTTCAGACTTCTGAAAACCATGGCCAAGTAAACCACGAAATTCTGAATATGAAAGATGTGGCTTAAAATGAACCAAAAGAATCCTAAGTTCTATGAGAAATGGACGATTCTTAGCTGTTAATTTTGTAGCACTGAGGGAAAAAATGTATATATAATATTTGAAAAATTATTTGACCTCAGTGTTTTTGCAAGCTTTCAAAACGTTTGTGATAGAAAACTCTTTGTTGAAGTACAGAATGAGGTCACTTAAAGTTGGAACTTTGAATTCCTTGGACATTTCAGAGAAAGTGTTACATCTCATGCTCTTTGGGATGTGGTTTCCTTCATCCTCCGGGACTTAGTGCAAAATGTTACCGACGTAAATGAAAGGTGCTGGGTGTCTAGAAAGAGCGGCCTCTGGACCCAGCTGGGGCCTGCTCTCCTCTCGAGGGTCAGGCTGCAGGGATGGTCTGAGGGGGGCCAGAGGGCACCGGGCCTTGATCTGGGCTTGTGGTATCGACATGGCTCCGCCCCAGTTCTGAAGTCGGTTTGGGTCCCCGTTACCAAGAGACTGACTTGATTGCTTAGCAGTTGCCCTCCGAGCCCTGCCCATGTGAGACAGAGACTCAGGAAGCATCCCCAGCACCTTCAATATGGCAGAGCTGGGAGAGACTCAGTCTCCAAACAGCAGCGGTGTGGACGCTATGAGCACCGATAGGACCGTCCCCTTTGCGATCAGCCCCGGGTGCTGGCGTGTCGCTAGTGCTGACGCAGAGTCCAGGGGGCAGTGGTACCAACACGCGGCCAAGCAACCAGCCAACAGAAAGGAATACCAGAACAGCCCACATTATAGTTCCTCCAATTGTTGTTTTTTTTTTTCATTTGTCTCTCATCAGATTCATACAAGTAAATTTCTACAATATTTTCCAGACTGTCTGTTATAAAATAGCAAGGGGCAAGGGCCTAGTGATTTTCTTCAATCACACCCTGAAACATCAGTTAAGAGCTTGCCCATCTGTGTTTTAAGGGATTACCTTCCAGCAAGGGACAGGTTTGTCTTTCGGAGGGTGAGCGTTTCAACTAGAGTGAAATGACACACACCAGCCCTGCTGTGGTCACATGACTCTGTGGGGAGTAGGGGAACTTCGTTACGTCTCAATTTATTATTTTCATTCAGCTTATCCGTAGTTTGTTGGCAGGGCAAATGCAGTCTCGGTGGTTTATAGCAAACACAGATTTATTTCTCGTTTGCACAGTGTGGGCTGCCGGAGGCCACCCCCTGCCCACAGCTCTGGTCCACGTGGTATCAGCCCTCCGACCTGGATGTCCGTTTTCCAGGCCGAGGGGAAGAGCAGTGGCCCGGCCACGGGAAGACTCCTAAAGCCCTCGCCTGGACATGCTTTGCTTCACTCATAATCACATTTTATGGGTCAGTGCGAGTCACCTGGTGAAACCTGATCTGCCCTCCCCCCTTCCCCCCCCCCCCCCGCCCCCAGCATCACTCTGAGCCACCTGGCAGCTGGAACCCTGCTCCTGGGGAGGGTGAGCATCAAATGCCCTGAGCCCTTACAGGCGGTGCACGTTAAAGCCTTTGGCTTCACCGTTAGATTAACATTAATAGGTCTGCATCTGTCATGCTGTGGGAATGGCTTCCTCCTGATGGTTACCAGCTTCCTCTCCCGAGCGCTCTGCAAGTGACGGTGGTGCAGGTTGAGACAGAGGGAGCGTTTGGTAAAGAAGAGCTGAGGGAGAGGTTGTTAATAGGAAATCCTTCCTTGCTATTTTTGTACCTTTTCTTTTCTCCGTCATCAGTTGTCTCTTCCTCGTGTTGATTATTGACTGGAAGTCTGAACTCCACCCCCGCCACACACACTGGCCCACATTGTTGAACTCCTGAGCCCGGCAGGGTCAGGGGTCGGTCTCCCGTGGGGAGGGCTGCCTGTCGGGCGTTTCAGCTGGAGAGCTGGGTTTTCTCCGCCGCTGCCTTCCCAGCACCGTGCGTCCTGCTTTCCCCAGCGGCACTCACGGTCTCCGTCCACGTGCACATGTGGACAGCAGCCTGCCAACGATGAGCAGCCCACGCTGTCACAGACAGACGCCGCGGAACCCCGCGCCACGGCCTCTCCGGGGTTAAGTGCACCTGCACACCTGGAGTCTTCCCTTGCACACACGGCGGTGGCTGTGCGGGTTTGGGACAGCAGAACTGGCCTCCAGCGCGTGGGCTCATGGCATCTATGCTCCTGAGGCAGGCGGTTTAGGGGCAGCGGGCTGGCGGGTCAGACAGCGGTGGCGAGTGAGGGATGCCGTGTGGACGGGAGAGGGGAGAGTGAGAAGCAGGTGCATGAGAGATCCACGGGTGAGCGTCCTGAGAGAGGGATCGAGCCAGAGAGAGCTGGGCTGGAAGGACCTGAGCTCATTGGTTTCCCAACTGCGTCCCAGTGCGGAGGTAGTTACACTGCCCAGTGAGGAAGGGGCCCTGTCCAGTGAGGAAGGGGCACTGCCCAGTGAGGAAGGGGCACTGCCCAGTGAGGAAGGGGTCCTGCCCAGCGAGGAAGGGGCCCTGCCCAGCGAGGAAGGGGCCCTGCCCAGCGAGGAAGGGGGCCCTGCCCAGCGAGGAAGGGGCCCTGCCCAGCGAGGAAGGGGGCCCTGCCCAGCGAGGAAGGGGGCCCTGCCCAGCGAGGAAGGGGGCCCTGCCCAGCGAGGAAGGGGGCCCTGCCCAGCGAGGAAGGGGGCCTTGCCCAGTGAGGAAGGGGCCCTGCCCAGTGAGGAAGGGGCCCTGCCCAGTGAGGAAGGGGCCCTGCCCAGTGAGGAAGGGGCCCTGCCCAGTGAGGAAGGGGCCCTGCCCAGTGAGGAAGGGGCACTGCCCAGTGAGGAAGCACTGGCATTAATTAAACCCTATCAAGTGATGGTTTCCTTGTTCTATGTGGTTCTCTTTCAAAGTCCCCCCCCCACACACCCCTAACAAGTGGCGCCCTCCACCTTGGATGGACATCCTAGTGAAGCGTCTGTGTGGCTCCTTGCACCCTCCCTCCCAGCAGGGCGCCGGGGGGGGGAGCAGCGTCAGCGCTGTGTCCTTCCCTCGGAGCCGGGCCCGGCGCTCCTGTGGCTCTTGGCGCTGGGCGGGGGGAGCGCACCCAGTCAGTGCCGTCTCCCAGGTGGACAGAGTCTCAGACAGGAGACCTGCCGGGTGAGGACCCAGGAGAGCGAGGCAGCGCCAGGAGAGTGCGGCCCCCAGGGAGCCCTGGTCTGGTCTGCCACGTGCCAGCAGCTGCCCCGAGTGCGTTAGCGGCGATGGAGACCGTCAGGGAGTAGTTTCCTCTTGGGCGTGAGATGGAGGCCACACAGTAATAGGTCTGAGCCCAGCATCAGACCAAGAAAGGGAAATTAGTTTGTGAGTCACTGACAGGTACACGGAAAGGGTAAAAATCACATGGAGACCAGTTCCCCGCAGCTCTTACAGGCGTCGGGTGGCGGTGGGCTCGTCTGGAACGTATGTTACCCAGCAAACGGTCACCGCCCCGTGTAGACGAGGTCTCCTTCATGCTGTCGCGGCCCCAGGGCTCGGCTGCCTCTGCGGGGCGACCTTCACCCTTTACTTTCCATCTCAGCCTCAGCGTTGCTGGGTGTGCAGTCCGGGCAAGGAGAGGAGTTGCTGATGCAGCTGCCCTGCAGCCCAGCCCCCCTCTGCCTGCTGCCGGCCAGGCGTGCCTGTCTGTTCTGTGTCGTGAGGCAGGTGCTGCTGACCCCGTTTTACACACGAGGGACCTGGGAGCAAGGGGAGGTGGGATGCCTGGCCTGGGGAGACGGAGCGCCCTGTGCACTGCGGTCCCCTGCGGAGTCCCTCGGCCTCCAGAGCAGAGCGCGGCTGTCCATGTACCTGACGTGTGCACCTGGGCCTCACATGGCTGCTGGCGACCCGATAAAACAAGGACACGAACAACCTTAGAAAACTGCAGAGCGCTCTGCCGTGGTGAGATGCTGTTGTGGCTGCTGAGTGATCTTAGCCACCGGTCAGAAACCAGCAGTGCGGCCCGGGCATCCATCAGTCTGGGGGGGATACTTCCTCCTCCACCCACGAGGAGCCCCAGGCCCAGCTAGGAGGGCATGCCCACGTAGCCGCTGCCTGCTCTGGCCTAAGCCCGCCTCTGGCCGCTCGCCCTGCCCCTGCAGCCCGAGCGCTCGCTCCCCGGGGGCGCTGGGTCCCATCACCCTGGACTGGCTCCTGAGATGGACCTTCCCAGCCGGCCTGCTCAGCGACCTGGTGAGGTGGGATGAGGTAGTGATGTTGACTTTTATTTAAGGCGATTTACATAAAGTTAGCCACTCAAAAGTCATGCCAGTTGAATACTGCTGTGTTTTTTCAGCAACTCTCCTGTACTTGCTGCGTTCAGAAGTGATTGCCGTGGGGAGGACGGATGTGGGTGGAGCCCCGGCCTCAAGGGGGTGCTCTCTGGTGGCCGAGGTGAATGTCATAACACGTGATGCTCCCAACAAGATGAGTCCAATAGGCTCTCAGCCACTACCATGCTCTCCAGCTTCATTCAGATAGACAGATCAGAGTTCTGGTATGCTTTTCTCTTCTTAAAAACTTTTATTGACTTTTAAAAATTAAATTGGGTGATATCGGTTAATGAGGTTCTGTAGGATTCATTGCATCATGAGCCCACCACCCAAAGTCAGCTCCTCTCCGGTCACCATGTATTTGACCCCCTTTGCCCTTTACTGCCCCTCCCCCTTCCCGCTGGGAACCGCCATACTGTAGTCTGTGTCTATGAGTTTTTGCTTTTCTTACCAGAATTCGTCAGCTGGACAAAGGAGGGCCTTTGCAATTATTTTATGATCTAAAGTCGTTTTTTGGGGGGGCGGGATTATGAATGAGTCTTAGTTTGCAGATTGCTTGAAGAATAGTAATTAGCTTACAAAGTAGTTTTATGGACTGATATTCTTGCGCTCCTGTGAGAAGGACCACATGAAAGTATCTGTATCATAAAAGGCCCTAACGCCGCCACAACCAAAGGAGCAGCTGCTCTTGTGGCGGGCGGTGGGGGGGGAAAGGGGGGGGGGGGGGGTGCGAGCTACTAGCTGGGGAGAGCTAGGAGCGACGGAGGGTGGGGTGCGAGCTACGAGTGGCGATGGCCAGCGGAGGCAAGCAGAAGCCAGCTACTTGTGTACGACTCCGTGCGCGCTGGGCCTCTAGTACTTATATAGGGAGGAGACAGAGGTTCAAACACCTGTGATTGGTGTCTTATGTTGAATCCTTAAGAAGAACTACCATTAAACAGAGTGACATCTGAATGCTTGAGGGGAAACTTCACCTTGGACCTGTCCTTGACCCACCCCTTCGCTCACACCCCACATACAGTGTGTATGGAAGTGGGGGCGCTTCCTCCTCAGTCACGAGTCTGGTTACATCTCAGCGCCCCCTCTGTTCCCTGCAGCAGCCCTTGCCGGTGGCCGCTCTCTGACCCGGATTAGGACACTAGGCTCCCACCTGTAAGTGCTAAAGGGGAATCTTACTGAGCGTGTTTCCTAACGGGCGCTGTTCTTGTGTAGACACGGCCATTCCAGTTCTGTGTACGAGGCTCATCTTCCTGACCTATCTGAGCAGTGGTCACAGGGATGGCTTCTGCTGTGGAGACGATGGTCATGCCTGTTCCCTGCCCTGAGGAAGTCACCTTTTGGGACGTGAGCAATGCCACTGATCACATGAATGGCATGACAAAAGCACAGAAATAAACAATAGCTCCAGCTGAAGTTGAGGCATAGCGAGCTCCTTTGAAGCACCCACGTGGATTTAGGGGACTAGAGGGGTGTCACGGAGCAGGGTCGACCCAGTCTGGGAGGAGCCGAGGGCTTGCAGCGGCAGCGGCGCCTTTGTGACCACACCGAGACTGCATGTGCCCGGGGCTATTGAGGGGAGGTGAGCCGGGTGGACGGCACAGGAGGCAGGTTCACGTGAAGGCCATTGGGACGCCAGGACCAAGTGGGTTCAGGTTACAAAGTCCACTGCTAAGCCATGGAGCCTGCTCTGGGGACAGGACGGCTCTGTGTGCTGAGAGCCTGAGCTGGGCTGCAGAGGGCCGTGGGCCCGCCGGCACTATGGGCAGAGGCCGTGAGTGGGGCTGAGTGGCTCTGCAGAGCACGGGGCCCAGGGTTTCCTGACTTTAGCCCACGTCCTGGAAACCCCTCATTGCAGGCGAAATGGGTGCCTGTCCCTTTAAGGACAGACCAGACAAGCAGGTGGTGCCGAGGACCAGACCAGGAGCAGGTGAGCTGGCAGAGGGCAGGCAGCCGGACCCACAGGGCGCAGGGCCTCGCAGAGTGGGCGGCAGGCAGGGAGCTGGCTTAGGGTTCGGCTGAGCGCAGTGTGGCCAAATGAAATTTGGTGAAAAGCCGCATTGTCAGAGCAACTTTGTTTATGTGACGGTTTTGAAAACAAGTATTGTAACCACTGGTTTTCCAGAGTTATTGCCTACTAAGTGCTCCCCTTCATGCAGGCTTACCACGTGCCGGGCACCTTGCTGGGTTTTCCAAATGCCCTCACCTTTCCTCTTCGTGACCCACCTAGAGCAGCTCTATTATGTCCCCCCGCCTCATCGATGAGGTAATGGGGGGTCTGAGAGAGGAAGTGGCTTGTGGGGTCAGGTGGCTGATTCACGGCAGGGAGAGACTGGGCCCTGGCAACCCCGCCAGGCACTGCGGCCCACAGACCACTGCCTGGCAGCAAGCAGCAGGGTCCATAGCATTGTTCTCTTTTACTGCCAAGTACTACATGCCAGTTCCAGAATGATGATAACATATGGACTACCCGTTCCAGAAAGATTATACCATATGGACTACTAGAGGGATATGCCACATTCTCCAAAACCCCTTTGCTTAGAGACGAGCTGTATTAACACCGTTGTTGATAGCTTTTTCTTTTAGAGATACACGTGTGTGCACATGCACACACACACATACACAATATATATATATATATATATATATATATATATATAAACATATATAGTATACAGTTTTTCCATAAATATTACATTTAATAGATCTAAAACCAATTATTAGACATCTTTCTAACACCGTTGGACATTTAAGCTGTTTTAACTTAAAAAAAATGATCTCTGAACGCATAATAATCTGGCCACTCAGTATATATCCTATATAATAAAAGACTAATATGCAAATTGTTCCCTCAACCAGGAGTTTGACTAGCAGGCAGGCCAGCCAACCGCCCATATCCCCTCCCCCTGGCCAGGCTGGCAGGACGCCACCCATGCACAAATTCATGCATCAGGCCTCTAATATATATATATATATATACTGAGTGGCCATATTATTATGCATTCAGAGATCATAATAATCTGGCCACTCAGTGTATATATATATATTGATTTCAGAGAGAAAGGGAGAGGGTGAGAGAGAGAGAAACGTCAATGATGAGAGAGAATCATTGATCCGCTGCCTCTTTCATGTCCCTCAGTGGGGATCAGGCCTGCAACCTGTGATGTGCCCTTGACTGAGAATTGAACCGAGACCTCATGGTTCATAGGTCGACACTCAACCACTGAGCCAAGCCGTCCGGACAAGCTCTTGTAACTTTTTGATACAACAAGCAGCATAGAGTAGACGTAATTAGCTCAAAATGATGTACAAATAAAACCAAGTGAAAGAAGCCTGAAAAACACAAGGAATTCGGAGTGATGCGCAGGCATGCAGGAGACGATGAGGCTGTAAAACATCCTCTGGGTGTCTCCCCGTCCCCAATACGGCGGCCACCACAGGCTGAGAAGCAGTTGCTTTGGAACAGGCTGTGACGTCGAACAGCTTCTTCCAGCGAAAGCAGTTTTCAGCGGAATCACCCCGAGCCGGTGACAGGAACCCAACAGTACCGCGAGGTGGCCAGCCTGTGAGGCGTCATGCAGGGAGGGACTGTGTGCAGGGCAGTGCCAGCAAACCCAGCGACCAGCCATGGTAGCTGAGATCAAGTGAACTTGGGAATCTGATCATTAAAACGTGAACTTCAGGGAGTAAGCGGCCAGGCTGATGCCCGCAGGGAGGTGCTGCTAAGGCTGAGGCTGGGCCAATGGGCCGGCGGTGGCTGGGAGGAGGCAGCAGGTGTGGAAATCACCGGGAGTCCGGAGGCCAGGTCTCTGGCAGGTTCCCGCCGGGAGGCCCTGAACAAGGAGGAGAATGTCATCAATGGTTGTTGAGGGATTAAACCCGTTCGCTGTAGGCAAGGAAGCAATTGAGGAGGACACTTCTTCAAGCTGCTGGGGTAGCCAATGGCGAGGAAGAGGCTCGTGGCCCGGCAGCAGTAGGCAAAGCTGTCTAGACAGCTCCCTAAAGGACATGGAATGGAGTCACAGCCGGAGGGACATTGCTGCTCCGACCACGCTGTGGCTCCCGGGTAAGACCTGCAGGCGGTTCCTGGAGCTGCAGCGCTGCCAGTATCTGATGAAAGTGACGTTACCTGCTGCGTTCAGATTTGCTCTGTCACAGAGCCCGGGACAGGCATGCTGTGTCTTGTGACTGTAGTTTCAGACAGTGTCTCATCTCTAAAATTAAAAGTTGCTATCTTTTCCTGTCGCTGCGAAGGCCGGCACCACATTAATGACTAATACGTTCGCCGGACATTTAACTAATGAACTTTCTTGGGTGTTGATGAGATAAGCGCTAAGATTCATGACTGTTCTGAAGGCTGCATTGGTGCGTCCTCGCGTGCTTTGAGTAACTCATAGCAAGTGGCTTACGCATCCCGGAAAGGACTGCTGGTGCGTGAATTTAAAAAGCGGCCGCTCTGCTGTGTGTCTGCGTTGGCGTGTGTCGGTTCCTGTTGCACGCAGAGTGACGGCTGTGTGGAGCTAGTTTAGTGTTCGCGATTAGACCTCACCTTTCAGGTTCCTGGAGGCACGGGATTCAAACCTCCCGGGAACCTCCAGTTCGGCGGGCGATGCCTTTCAGGGGCTGTGGCCAGGGGTCAGGTTTGCTCCCGGCTTTGAACTTTGAGCCCAGTCTCCCGTGTGCAGTATCTGATGAACATGATCATCCTTTCTCCCTTGCACGGCATTTTCTAATATATTTTGTTTTTAAAATTACAAAGTAATCTGTTTGTGGAGGAAAAATCTAAAAGAGCGTTGAATATAGACTCTCCTTCTCCCAACCAAAAACGAGAACTGTGAACAGTTGGATGCATATTTTTCCAATCTTGCTTGTGTATACATACACACATGCATGCATGTGTACACATACTCCCGCCCCCCTCCCCTCTTCCCCCCCGCCCCCGTCTCACCATGAGCGCTGTGACCCCCAGAGGAGAGGCTCACTCTCTGCTGGGCTCAGTGGGATTCCACTCCTGTGGGGGCGTTTTGTCTTTGTCCCCCTCCCCCCACCCTCCCTCAAGCTCCAGGAAGCCCAGGCTGGCTTTGCTTCTCTCCACCCTCAGCAGCCAGGCCAGGAGCCCACCCGGACAGGTCCCCAGGTCTGTGGAAGCCAGCGGTCCGGTGCTCCTCCGGACTCACAGCTGCCGGGGGGCCCCCGCAACCACCTGGGCAGCAGGCTTGTGCTCCACTGACGGCCAGCGCGCACGTGCCCGGGGTTTCGTGGCCTCCCTCCTCCGTCGGTTAGGGGCTGAGATTTCTCTTGCGGTGGCTAGCCATCCTTTCAGCCCCATTGATTTCTGTCTTCTGATATTTTCTGAAAAGCTTTGGTGTGGGTGGGACTTGTTTCCCCTCCCTCTGCCCTGAGGTGGGTTTGGGTGCCACGGGGACTCAGACGATGCTCTGAACGCCCAGGTGCCACGTCTTTTTTCTATTTCCTGGTCCAGCACTTTGGGAATGGTTTCAGGGCTGGGTTTGTGCTGAAACCTGAAAGTTCATTTTTCTTCCAGTTTTGCATTAAATGTTATTCAAAATGACTTCATTGACATGTCATTCGCTCCCTGCCTGGGTGCAGGAGCGACACTGTCACTTAGCAAGGTCCTTCCTGGTGCATTTACGGCCTCAGGACGGCCTGACAGGCCAATCGATGAGGGCCATTCACTTTTAGAAGATTAAATAATTACCCTCATTTTATTCGATGTCTATAAACGTCACTGTCTATAACAGATGTTTGTATTTTATGTGAAGGTGACTGAATATTGTCAGTTTCCCTTTTCAGTATCCAGATTAACTGGACATATAAAATCAGTAATAGTCACGTTTAAGGGTGCACAGCCCCCAATGCCTCTACAATGATTTCTTAATTCCTGGTGGAAGTTCCCCAGTTTCTATTGCGCTGTGTTGGTCATACAATAGGAAGGAGAAAACATTTTCTACTTGGCGGTTGAAGACATAGAGTCAGACACAGAGCTGCTGATCGGCTACCTGGACAGCGACATGGAGGCGGACGAGGAGGAGCCGCAGACCCCACCGATGGCCCAGGACGGGGGAGGCCACCTCGCTCAAGGGGAGTCTACACCTGGCAGGACAGGTACGACCTCTCCTCGGCGACCCAGCGAACGGAAGTGGAGGAGAAACAGAACTGGGGTGAATGATGGCTGCAAAATAGAGTTAGCTTTGCCAGCACTGTGCTCGGCGGTGCCCAGCTGTGTGCCCAGCTTTCTGCCAGCGGGAAGGAGCATGCTGGGCGTGGTGACAGGTGTGCCCCGCATCACAGCCAAGGTCACGGGCCACCCTGCTCTCCTGGGTGCACGTGGGAGCAGGAGGGAGGACTTCAGCTCTAGCCCAGCACCTGCCTTGTGACCTGGCAAGTCCCTGTGTCTCTGAGACTTTATCCCCCTTGTCCCTGGGACATGCTGTAATTGTGCCTATTACGTAAATACGCCTCCTACTTCTGTATTACTGCCCCTATTGTTCTTTAGTTAAAAAAATAGCAACTTCCATTACTTTTGTGAAAAGAATCAAAATTAATAGATTTTTAAAACATAGGGATTATGTACTTATATTGTTGCTATTTTTATTTAGATTAAAACTCTAAACCAAAACCAAAACAACCAACCAACCAAGAAATAACAGAAGCTGCCCTGGCCGGTGTGGCTCAGTGTTTGGTGCACTGGCCCATGCACCAAAGGGTAGAGGGTTCGATTCCTGGTCATGGGCACTTACCTGGGTGGCAGGTTTGATCCTAGGCCACTCAGGGCACGTGTGGGAGGCAACCAGTCATTGTGTTTCTCTCACATCCAAGTTCCCCTCTCTCTCTCTCTCCTTCCCTCCCTCCCTCCCTCCATCCCTTTCGCTCTCTCTAAAAATCAATGGGAAAAATATCCTTGGGTGAGATTAAAAAATAATAATCCTATATAATAAAAGCCCAATATCAAATCGACTGAATGGCAGAACAACCAGTGGAACGACCGGTTGCTATGATGCGCACTGACCACCAGGGAGCAGATGCTCAATGCAGGAGCTGCCCCCAGCCCGCAGGCCCCAAGCCAGCCAAGGCAGGTGCCAGCGGGGGGCCCCTCGATCACCCTGCTGGTCGTCCCACAGATCAGCCCTGATTGCTGGTTAGGCCTAGGGACCCCACCCGTGCACGAATTTTGTGCACTGGGCCTCTAGTAAAAGATAAAAAGAAAAAAGGAAACTGCCCAGATGGCTAACAACAAAGAGCTTTGTTAAACAAATTATGGAACCTTCACTTAAAACAATTTTTTTTTTTTTTTAGTTTTCCATGTTAAATGGAATAAAAGAGCAACATATAACATTGCATATAAAGTGTGATCATACATGTAGCTCTTTCTAGGCTGAGTGTGAAATATGAAAGCACAGAACCCGTCAGAAATGGATGGAGTGCTTGTCTCTTCCTGCCTGGCTGGTTGGTGAATTTTATTTTCTTCAGATTTTCTGCATTTTCTACATATGAGCTCAGTTGATAATCAGAAACGATATGTAAGTTAAATACACACTCAGGCAGAGCTGTGGTGGTGGGCAGGATGGCCAGCGGCAACGGGGTCTCCCTCGCCCGCTATTAGGGCCTGTCACATAGACGTGACATTCCCCTTGAGGATGCAGCATCCTTTTCCTTGGCTGGACGGTCTCTTCGTGCAGCTAAACATGACCTCAAGGTTACCAGTTTTGGGGGAACCTGCCCCCCTCTGTAACGTAACACTAGCTCCTTGCTGTGAACAGTTAAAATTGCAGGGAAAATAAAGCATGATTTTGTAATAACTTGGTACAACACAAGTGAAATTATTTTTAAAAAAACCCATATCTTTCTCTCTAGTCACACTTCCTATTATTTTTCACGGGCACCACTGTTCCTGTTGATAGAGATGGTATGAGTGTTCAGTTCTGAGACCAGGAAGCACAGCTGATGTGGTTTTAAAATGCGGGGCGACCTGAGCAGCTCTTCTCCTTTTCGCCCCTGTGACCCCGCAGGCTGCCGTGGCTGTGGCGAGGACCACGCGTGTCCCCAGTGCGAGTCCAGCTTCCCCAGCGAGGAGGTCCTGGCCGAGCACCTGCACGCGCTGCACCGGACGCCCGACGGGGAGAAGGAGTTCAAGTGCAAGGCCTGCGGGAAGAAGTTCCCCGTGCGGCAGGCCCTGCAGAGACAGTGCGTACGCGCAGCGCAGCTCTGCCCAGTGACCCTGGCTCCCTGTGTTCTAACCTGCGAGCGTGTGTGTGCGTGTGTGTGAGGCAGACACGGGCGTAGGGAGGTCAGAGCCTTCCAGGGTCGTTGTCACTCACTCATCTCCCTGTAATGTTGACTTTTGAAACATGCTGGTTGTGAGTTTAGCAAGTAAGCATTGCTTATGCAAACCAGTCTTTGTCCATTTGCTAACTTGCCAGTCACTCCCCAGCTCATAGGTTTACTCATCGGAACTTAGACATGCAAATCGTAGCTGGTGCGTGGAGGTGACAGGTCACGCTTCAGTGGTCTGTGGATGTTCCCGCTGAAGCCAGGGCCAGGCGAGTGTGAGACATGCAGAGTTCAGAGCGCAACGAAGGCAGGGACCGTGCGGAGGCCTGCTCATGGCCCCGCCACCTTGAGGAATCACTTCCGTCAATGTGTGAGGGCATGACACTGAGATGGCGTAAATGGTCCCACCCATTGCTCCACATCGTCTGTCACTTGGTTTATACGTTAACAGCATGTGACATTGTTCTTTCACTTTAGCATTTTACGGGATCAGGGATTACCAACAGGGAGAACGTAGACGCACGTATTTGGGAACGTTTATTTTGAACAGACTGTCATTTGCACATGAGCAAGAACTCTTCAGCATAGGCTTAGGATTTTATTCGTTCATTCACTGAAGAAATTCTGAAAGCGGCCCCGTTCCTCAGTCACTGCCCGATGTTATACACATCCACTTCGGCTCGTGAAACTGGAGATGAAGATTTCTGCCCAAAACTTAAAACTTAAATTTATGCTAAATTTTTATAATAACAAGAGATTAAGCATTTGGAAATGCTATTATAGGCTCTTAAAAAACACACACACAGGCTGCGCACTTTCAACAGAGGTTAAAACTGCGTTCCAGTCAGCTTTTATTGAATTTGGTATATTCCACACCTGAGCTAGCTCTTACAGTGAAATTCGGGACTCCTCCCAATCTTAAAGGGCCACAGGCGAGTGGAAAGAGAGAGCACTCAGCTGACTGTTCAGAGCAGAGGCATTTTCATCATCTTTGTTCCTTGTCTTCCCTCTTCCCCTCAGTGCTCTTCAGTGCCCGGCCAAAGGCAGCCCGAAGGACTCCTCCCGAAGCTTCCAGTGCTCCGTCTGCAATTCGCCCTTCAGCTCGGCGCCCAGGTGTGTGGGGTGAGCAGAGGGCTGCTAGGTCCCTGGGTCCCTGCGGGTCCCTGTGGAGTGCACGCTTCAGGCCTCTCCGTGATTCAGGTTCTGGGCCACAGGCCTGACATGCTGTCCCTATCTGCCCAGTAACGCATGCGGTGACCCCAAGCGGGGGCACGCGCTCCAAAGCCCCCTCGTGCCCCCCTCCCTGCCCCGCAGCTGCGAGCAGCACCAGGAGGCGTGCAGGAGCAAAGCCAGGTTCGTGTGCAAGGCCGGCAGCTGTGGGAAGAGGCTGAAGAGCAGGGATGCCCTGAGGAGACACCAGGAAAATGTCCACGCGGGTGAGGAGTCCTGCAGGGGCTTTGACGGGCGTCCCCTCCCGGCTGAGCCGTCCATCTGCCCACAGCTGTCTGGCTGTCTGTCTGTCTGTCTGCAGCCCTCCGTCTGTCGCTGTGGAGCGGACAGCTGGCCTTCCCTCCACGCGTGTGCAGACAGGCGTTCCCTTTCCCCCGACACTGTTTTCTTTTCCAAGTTGATTTTGGCAGAATTTGTCGCTTTCCTGCCTGAGTCCATCTGCCTTCATATCCTTACAGGAAAATCCCGCTTCTTAACGCTTCTCTTCTCCTGCATCGGAGAAGATTACCGGCCGCCTTGTGCCATGGGGATGGATTGACTGGATCAGGACAGCAGAGGCCATTGGATTCTTCCTGATGGCTGGGTAAACAGTGACGCAGACCTGAAAGGCGACCGTCACTGGGGTTCCATCCGCCTGGCACACGGTGACCGTGTTTTGGTTCCGGGACCGAAGCCACGGCACTGAGCCCAGCAGACCGTGCATCCTCAGAGCGCGCTTTACTCCCTGGGAGGCGTGTCCTTAGAGGAGGGGCGGTGCCCGGAGCCCCCACTTGTACCCACACTTCCTCCAGTGCACCCTGCTGCCTCGGCTTCTGGGGAGTGGGTGGGCATGTCTTTCATGGAAACTGGATACAAGGAAACTGGATTTCTTGTCCCCGGCCCTTGAATTCAGGAGAGAAGGGTGATCGGGTCAGCCTCAATGTCCCTGTTTGTGCCTTGTCTCTAATGCTGACATGCTGGGTCCTGGCGGCGGTTGTGAGCGAGTGAGCTGGCACTCCACCTGGTCTGGGCTGCCCTTCATGTGGGAGCTGCGTGGGAGCCCCCTCAGGTGGGATCCCCCTCAGGTGGGAGCCCCCTCAGGGGGGAGCCCCCTCAGGTGGGAGCTGCATGTGAGCCCCCTCAGGTGGGAGCCCCCTCAGGTGTGAGCCCCCTCAGGTGGGAGCCCCTTCAGGGGGGAGCCCTGGTGGAGGAAGGACTGGCCTGGAAGCATAGCTTCGGGGATGCCCATGCATATGTGGCCCTTTAAGATTGTTAATAGTCCCTAATTTAACTGTAAGAGCCAGCTCAGCAGAAGTGTCTTTGGTGTAGAACATATAATTCTAAAGACAGTAAAATCTGGCTGGAATGCAGTTTTCACCGCTATTAAAGTGCACAGCGCTTGTGTGTTTTCAAGAGCCTATAATAGAATTTCCAATGCTTAATCTCATTATTACAAGTTTTAACCTGTTTGAGTGTTAAGTTTTGAGCAGAAGCTTTCCTCCAGGCTGTGCGGTCCCTTTCCGCGCAGGCCGTGGGGTCCGAGGAAGGCGGTTTTCTGCACTCCGCACTCCTGGCTGTGCGTGGGCCTGTCTCATCTCCGTGCCGAGCTGTTGAGTGTAACGTGCTGTTCTTCATTTTCTCCGTCTTTGTCTGTGATGTGTTACAGCAAATCTTTCTTGTCGTTTGTGAAGCGAGCTCTGCGGGGCTAAGTGAAAAGCCAGATGCCGAAACCGCCTCTGGGACTGTGCGTTCCCGCCGTCACCTGGCGGGCGGCCTCCAGCCTGGGCTCCCCCAGCCCCGGCTCTGAGGTGGCTCGTCATTGGCTTTGGCTGTTATAATACTACTCGTCTGGAAGCTCCCGGTGGTTTTGTAGGGAACAGTTTGTGAAGCAGAGTTTCTGGTTTTGCTCTGTAGAGGGTCATGGAAAACGTGGGGCTTACTGTGTGCAGCCAGAGGTCCCTGTGCCCACCCGTCGCTGGGACTGTCACACCGTCTCTCTCGTTCCAAGCCTCTCTCTCTTCTCCCTTTCCTCTGTGGCCGGCACAGACTTTTGGAGGAAGAATATTCCATTTTGAGAGCAGTGTTCACACAGGGCTGTGGGATCCTTTGCTGGGAAGGCCAGTATTCCAGGAGAGAGATGGTCTCCCAACTGTTTGACTGATGGCGACAGATGGTCCTTTTAGGGATATGAGAAGAGAGAAGCTGAGTTTTTTTGTTTGTTTGTTTGTTTTAAGTATATCTTTATTATTTCAGAGAGGAAGGGAGAGGGGGAGAGAGAGAGAGAGAGAGAGAGAGAGAGAGAGAGAGAGAGAGAGAGAGAGAGAGACATCAATGATGAGAGAGAATCATTGATTGGCTGCCCCCAGCATGCCTCCTACTGGGGATCGAGCCCACAACCCAGGCATGTGGCCTCCTGGTTTGCTCAACCACTGAGCCGCTGGCAGGAAGCTGAGTTTTTAAATAAGCATCACCTTTTCCCACAGAAGCTGTGACATGTGGTGCATAGGGTTTCCAGCCACTCCTAGAAGCATCCTTAGCCCCATTGTGTCAAACCTCGCAGTAACTAAGCTCAGTTGTATCCATTTCTCACCGCCCCCCCCCCCCCCCCCCCCCCCCCCCCCCCCCGGCCTTTGTAAGCATTGTGTTCCTGAATTGTTGTTGTTGTTGTTGTTGTTAATCCTCACCCTGGGATATTTTCCCATTGATTTTTAGGGAGAGTGGATGAGAGAGGGAAAGACAGAGAAACATCCATGTGAGAGAAACACATCGATTGGTTGCCTCTTGCATATGCTCTGACCAGGGTCTGGGCCAGGGAGGAGCCTGCAACCAAGGTACTTGCCCTTGACCGGAATTGAACCTGGGACCCTTCAGTGCGTAGGCTGACGCTCTATCTACTGAGCCAAACCAGCTAGGGCGGGCCCTGAATATTTTTGAAAATGGAATCTGAAAGTCAAATATCAGATTTGCCTGAATACAGGAAAACGGAAGTAGTGTACAGGCTAGTTTTGGCTTGGTAGGAGCTGTTGTCCTTGAACCTAGGGATGCTGGGAGGGTGGAGAGAACTTTCAGGGTCACCCAGGAGGAAGTGGAGAGAAGGTGCTGACCCCCTTAGCCCTTAGCCGCCTTCCCACCTTTCCCCTTCGCCTGGATCCTGTAGATGCTAACTGAGATTTTGTATTTATGAGCGATAACGTTTATCTACATTCTCAGGTGAATAGTCATAAGCTGCCCCCCTGTTTCTTCGGGGAGGAGCTAGGACTCCAGTTCTAGGAGGAAGATGAGAAGGTGAAGAGGAAACAGTGAGAACCTCTACTCCCGATGCCCCTCATTTAGTTCTTGGTGGGGTTCTGTTTCTGTTTCAGGAGACCCTAAGAAAAAGCTCATTTGTTCCGTGTGCAATAAAAAGTGTTCTTCAGCATCCAGCCTACAGGAGCACAGGAAGGTCAGTGGGATAAAGATGAATGCCCATCGGAGCGTACGATTTTTTTTGGTCATGTATGGTGTCTGCCATGTACATCTAAGTTGATTTTTTATATTGCCATTAATTTCAATACAAACATTTTAAAATGAAAGACGGAGATGTACAAGAGTAACCTTTTCCAAAGAATATCCTGAGTTATTGTTCAGAATCAGTGGGACTATTTAATATTTCCTTCACCTGCAAGCTTGATCCTTGCTATTTGTTTGGATCTTGGTAGATCTGGATCCTAGCTGCTGGTGGTGGAGAACAGCACCCACGTTGTCTCCATAGGATATTAATGCCACTGATGAGCTCGAGGTGGCATTTCCTCCACTGCAGCTTCGCGCCTCTGACTTAGCCTTTTTGAAGCCATAGGCAGCTTTGACCCACTCCACATGGTTGGAGGCATCTAATGTCTCATAGAGGTTGGTTGCAGTATTTCATATTGCCAGTAGGTGGTACTTTAAGAGGATGCCGGATTACATTTTCATATAGTGTAATAGCCTACATTACTATATACTATCCTACGTTCCAATAAGATATACTGTGATCCTCTTTTTAAAAAATATTTTTATTGATTTCACAGAGGAAGGGAGAGGGAGAGAGCGATAGAAACATCAATGACGAGAAAGAATCATTGATCGGCTGCCTCCTGCTGACCCCACACTGGGGATGGAGCCCCCAACCTGGGCATGTGACCTGACCGGGAATCGAACTGTGACCTTCTGGTTTTTAGGTCAACACTCAACCACTGAGCCATGCCAGTCAGGCTGTGATCCTTCTTGAAAATTATTTAGTTTGGGATTGAAATTAGTGTTATTACCCTCCATTTCACTGGACATTTATGTACATTACTTAACGTTAGGCATAAATAAATAACATTACTTACCATTTTCACTTTAAATATGGTTGTTTTATTAAACCTTTTTAGGAGTTTTGAAAATAGCTTTGGCCTGAATTTTCCACTCTAAATAAGATATTTAATGCAAAATTGCTTTCGTGCACAGTAAATGCTTTCTATTTTATAATTTGGGTAATATCAGTTCAATTCAACCTTTAAAAGTGTTTCATGATTCAGAAGCCATGAGAGTTACAAGTATATAAATATGATTATCCTGCAGTATTTTTAAGTTTCCATTTTATAAATGCATTAATCATTTTTGTGCTGTATATTCTAGTAAAAGTTTAGCATTAAAAATGAAAATAAATACGATTTCATTTATGTGAGGCTGAGAAAGCATCTCATCGTTTTTAGAGCATTTTGTCATTATAAAGGGCATTGTTCATGTGTTACAGAAACATAGCTTAGGAATATGAGCCTGCACTTACTATCTTTAATAGACAGTACATGCCGTAGCCTTGCTCTGGGTGGGCCTCGGGTGGGGGAAGAGACTGCCCTTCAGATGTTCCAGGCAGGGTCTCTCGGCACCACGTGGTCCTTGCCTTGGGAGTGCTGTGCGGCCCGCCCGGTTTTCTGAGGGACCTGGAGCTCTGACCCCACCCATCTCCTGATCAGATTAGATGCCCTGCACCCAGGGAGGCAAGTCAGCCTAGTGGGACAGCATCTTCTGCTTCTACTTGTTTCTCTCCCTTTTCTCTGCTTTTCACAACTGCCTTTGCCAACTCACCAAGAGTCAGCTCTGACCAAAGCGGAAGGTGGCTGTCAGCCTCCGACCCACCGTTCATTGGGCCAAGATTGCAGACCTGGGTTCTGTGTCCCCACTTCTCCCTCTTTTTAGAGCCACTTAGATTAAGGGAGCCATTTACTGGGAGACAACGGCCTTCCCCTCATTGCTCACTACACACTGCCATCTATGCCCAATCAGGACTTCCCGTGACCTTCCTCCCGGCTCTGCTATTATAACACAGTCGTGTGATGCTTTACAGAAAGGCTAGCTTTAATTTGAGCTAGCTAGGTCAGCAGTATTACATAGTTAAACAGTGTGCAATCTTAATTTCTCTTAATGACGTGTTTACTAATTAACTTAGGCTTATTGCAATTTTAATACACATAGGATAGAATGAACAGATTAGGCCTGAATTATAATATACTAGAGGCCCGGTGCACGAAATTCGTGCACAGGGAGCCGGGAACTCCTCAGCCCAGCCTGCACCCTCTCCAATCCAGGACCCCTCGGGGGACATCCCTCTCACAATCTGGGACAACTGGCTCCTAACTGCTCACCTGCCTGCCTGCCAATCACCCCTAACTGCCCCCCCTTCCAGCCTGGTGGCCCCCAACTGCCCCCCCCCGCCGGCCTGGTTGCCCCTAACTGTCCCCCCACTGGCCTGGTCACCCCTTACTGGCCCCCCTGCCGGCCTGGTTGCCCCACACAGCCCACTGCTCAGTCGTTTGGTTGCCTCTCTAGCCCCCCTGCCGGCCTGTTTGCCCCATGCAGCCTGTTCGGTCATCCGTTGGGTTGCGATGGTTGCTTATGCTTTTATATATATATAGATAGTTTGGTTATTGCCATAGCATGTTTATACTTTTTAATTTCTGCATATTTATACTTTTATTTAAGCTCTATAAAATGTATATGGCTTTGACAGTTGATTTAACCATCAATTTAACCTTTTGCAGATCCATGAGATATTTGATTGTCAAGAATGTATGAAGAAATTCATTTCAGCGAATCAGCTAAAACGTCATATGATCACCCACTCAGGTAAAATACACACTTTTAACTCTCTGTTGAAATCACTACAGAGGTTTGCCTTGTCACTCTCGGGAGTGCTGAGAGGTCGGCAGGAGACCTGGCTGTTGGTTGTGGGGCAGCCATTCACTAGCCGTGCGGTTTTGAACAAGTTACTTAACCTCTCTGGACCTCAGCCTATTTATGGAGCCAGGGTGGCTGGTCTAAATGATTCCAAAGATCTTCCAAGCCCCCATTTAGTTTGCTCCTCAGTCCTGCTTGAGCCTCAGTCTCTGTATTCTTCATCTGTGACATGGGACACTGGCTCGGACGCTTCACAGCTGCCGGGAAGGTCAATGAGCTGGTTTCTGTGCGGCTCCGGGGACTGAGGCAAGGGTTGCAGCCCCTGCATCTTGAGATGCTTTCCCGTCTCACTGAGGTCCCGGTAAACGTTAGTAAGGCGTTTCTACATCCATTTTGAGAATGTTTGTTTTTAAAGCCATAGTTTTAGGGTGAGCACGTTTGCATCATACATAGGTCTGTAACAAGATTTTTAAAAAAACAGCTCTGAGGATGATTTGTGCTTTGTGTAGTCTCTTTCTGGAGTTTAGGAAGTCTGTAATGTGAGACCATATCAGTGTCGCTGAATGTCCACTGTGTCAGGAGATAGAGACAGGTATTTTGTCAAATGAACCTAAGAGGTTGGGAACGGGTGCCCCTCAGAAGGGCTTTGTGAGAAATGAACAGCATCTCTACCTCGTTGTCAGCATGATGAGTGTGAGCACAGGGTTCCACAGCCGCCTCGGGGCCTGGTGTCTCTCTGGGCTGGGCTCCCCGCCAAGCAGGAGGCAGGTCTGTCCCTTATGTCCTTTACGTCTGTCACAGTCAGGCCACGCCTAGCGCCGGAGTGTGGCCCTGATGGAAGCTCATACCTACGAGCAGGTTTTTCACCTGGAAGTGGGATTCCTTCGTTGGACTTTCATTATCTTTATATCTAAGCTACTCCGCACAATCAGTTTACAAAGCGGGTCTCTAAGAACCAGCTCCGCTTCCTGGCGAGCAGGCCTGTCGCCGGTGGGCGTGGTGGAGACCCTTCAGGTCCTTCGACCACGTTTCAGTTGTCGTTTCCATGCGGAGTCCTGGGAGGGCGGGCTGTTCTCCTTCGCTCCTTCACTTGACGTAGATCTGAGGTGGTCTGCACCCCCTTTCCACAGAGAAGCGCCCCTATCGCTGTGAGATTTGCAATAAATCCTTCAAGAGGCTGGACCAGGTGGGCGCCCACAAGGTGATCCACAGCGAGGACAAGCCCTACAAGTGCAAGCGCTGCGGGAAGGGCTTCGCCCACAGGAACGTGTACAAGAACCACAAGAAGGTAACGCCGTTGCGGCCCCTGTTTTCCCTCCACGCTGCCTGATTTCCGGTCGTTTCTTGTTTGAAGCCGTTTCTGTGTGTCGGGGGCCGGCTGTCCCTGGAAACAGCTGGAGGAGACCGTGCTGTGACTGAGCCCTCACTCGGGCCGTGGCCTGGGGACCCCGTTTCTGCACACACAGAGGGTCCCCTGTCCTCTGTTCTGAGCGGCACCAGTCACGCAGGCTTCTCCTCCCCCTTCTCCCTCTGAGGTCGGACACGCTGCTCACCTTCCCTTCGACATGCCCTCCCCTGCGGTGCGGGCGCAGTCTACGCGCCCTGTCTGCTCCAGGCTCTCCGCATGCCCGGGTCCCTCCCAGGGTCTCTCCTCTGTGTCAGCCCCAACTGTGACCTCTGCCACCAGCTCTCTCCTGATGAATCCCGAGGGATTTGCTTTTTGAACCCAAGCTTCAGACCCGCACTTAGGGCCGCTTGCTTGACCCATAACTGGGCGTCTTTCTGACCCCATGCATTTCACATGTCCCAGGAGGACCTTTTCCTTCCTTTTGTCCCATAACCTCTCTCTTGGAGTTTCCTGGTTTTGTTCACAACAAAAGCATAGACTTATCCCTGCGCCTTCCTTTAGTTTTAGCCCCTTTTTGGAATGAGAAGGCAGTTCTTAAAGCGTCTCCCCTCTGCCTAATCCCACCCCTTGGCAGTCATACGCTGTGTTACCATCCTGGTGACTGCTTGGCATCATGGTCATGCGCATTAAGGAGGCTTCTCATCTCCCCGCCTCCCACTGCAGCCCCGGCTGCCAGGTGAGCGTCCCGGAGCTCACTGATCCGCCCCTCTGGACTCTCGTGTTACTAGCAGATCCCAGTGCTGGTAAGTCAGAGCACCCCCCCCCCCGCCCCCGCCCGCCATCACTGCGACCTCAGCAGCTTCCTGTCCTCACTCTCTGCCCACCACACCTGGAACACCGGACGTGGTCCTCATTGGTGTGACCTCTAACCCCCCTTCCTCCTCCCAGCAGGACTCGCTTCAAGCTATCATCCCTCAGTTTTCTCTGTTGATTTTTGTTTGCGTTTCCTACACTTTCTTCAAGTTCTTGTTTCGGAATGTTCAGTTTTATCCTACCTACTTTGTGTATGTAATAGGTAATGTTTGAATTGGATTCAGAAAATTTGTCCAAAGAGACTCAACATCTTAGAAATGTATGTTAAAATGTATTTGTGGTGTAATAAATATTTGCTTATTGATTTTGGTTGATGGAAGCATGCTGTTAAGTAACATATATATAACATCTTTTAAAATAAGTCGTTACTTTTTTTCCACTTGCAATATGCCATTAGGTTTATACAGTTGACCTCGAACAATGTGGAGGTTAGGGGCGCCGACGCCCCCATAGTTGAAAATCTTGTATAATTTTTGACTCCCCCCAAAACTTCAATGCTGAGAGCCCGCTGTTGACAGGGAGCCTTACAGATGACACAAACAGCCGGTTAACACAGCTGTTGTGTGTTTTATGCATTATATACTGTATTATTTCCATAAACTGAGACAATGAAACGCATAGAAATGAAAAGAAAAGAAGTTAAGAAAACCATATGAAACAAAAGTACATTTATAGTATTTCCTGAAAAAAACACACAACAACACAGAATAACAAACCCCGCCTGTAAGTGGACCCACACCATCCAAACCTGTGTTGTTCAAGGGCCCGCTGGAGTTATTCCGGCATTGGCTGGGACTTTCCAAAGACATCTCTATTGGCATCATTTAAAAAGCGAGGATTCCGGTTTCCATTTTAGTCTCCCAAGAAAAAGAAAGAGGCCGGCTCACCAGAGTGAGCAGGTTTGATTGATGGCGTCTCGGGTGGCCATTGCCTGGTTTCTCGAGCTGTGTGCTGAGCGCGGGCCTCAGATGTCGGCGGGCGCCCACCTTCTGCCTCTGGAATCCCGTGACGGGAACACGCCTCTGGCCCGCTTCCCGCTCAGCCGCTGGAACTCTCGTGTTCTCTCTTTGATGAAACTGATCTGCCCGCATTTATGAGTTTTTCGCAGTTTGGCTGTCGTTACGTGCCGTGTGGGATTTGGCCCGTGCTCTCGGCACCATCTCTCATACTTGGGGCCGTACATCATGTGGAAGTAATAATGACGACTTAGGAAGGACAGCAGCAGCGCTGCCTGCAGTGCCCACAGCGGGACCCCCCCTCCCCCTCCCGGGCCTTCGCTGCAGACCAACGCGCACTCGCTGTGTCTGGTCCTAGCGCGTGTTTGCCGGGGTTTCGGGAAACTGTCTGCAATGGTCTCCAAGCGTTATGTGCAAAAAGCGAATCAACCTTTTCTTCTCAGGTGACTCATGAGTGAGCAGTTAGTTAAGAAACGGAAAAATAGGGATGTGTAAGGCAAGCAGGAACAAACCATTGAGAGTCAGACCGGTCGGCATTGTTTAGCAGGACCGAAGGTGGTTATTTTGAAGCGATAGACTCTTCTGGTTGATTTTTGATTATATAACCTATGCATTTATAATATACTTATTTACTGTGGGGTCAGTTATTGTAACCTTTAGATTTGCTTGAGAAGGGAATGTACTCTTTCCTTGTGGTTAGGACAGTAGGTAGTGACATTCTGAAGGAGTGATTTTTGTCTCTGAATGGAATGGCTTGGAACCACCTCTCTTGCCGGTGATATGGGTCAACATTAGTCTCCCTTTTCCCTGGTCCTTTCGGTAATGGTTGGACCGGATTCGTGGTTGTCGTTTAGGATGGAGCTAAAGTAAAGACTGTTTGTCCACATCCAAGTACACTTAAATTCTGTAAATCACAATTGGACAGACGGTTCAGAACCACAGACACCGAAACTGCTCAGGTAGTCCTCACCCCCCACGTTATTCACCCTCAAACTTACTGCAAAGCAGAACTGGGGAGGGAGAACCTCCTCCTCCGGGCAGGACGCCTGGCTGGCAGGGCCCGCTTAGATCCTGGGGCCGGCAGTCCTCGTGTGATGGTGGAGGCGTGCACAGAGGACTTGTCCTGATGACGTCACGCACAAGCTGCTGGGACAGAGCTGTGTCTAGTCTAATGAAGACCCTTTTCCTAACCTTCTGGTTTGAACTTTACTGGCCTACCGGGACCTGTAGTCACACCGCCCTCGGAATAATTCCACTGGGCCTCCTGCGATAACTCATCCAGCCATTTCCAAGCTCTGGTCCATGGCCACTTTGTGGGTCTTGGAATCAGTTCAAGGGGCCACGGGTAGCCATTAAAAATAGCACAGAAAATGTAAGAACAAGGGTCATTTAATGGAATAATGTGTGTCTGTGTCTGTGTCCATGTGTGTACGTGTTGGATTTTTGTTACAGAAAGTGTGTCTTTGGTCAAACAGTTTGAAAGACGCTGCAGATTAGACTTGGCTCACGTGAAATGTTTTAGCTCTTAAAGAAAAGGACAAGTCTCTCTCTAAAGAGGTTACGGATTAGGTTCTAAAAGCATAAGATACGTTTTGCATAGTAACAAAAAAAATCCTTGGCAATCTCTCAGGAAGGGGCCACGTTGGAGACTACATGTCGGTCCTGATCGCTGCATTGCGGCCACCTGACTCCACCTTTGCATGGGCTTCTCCTCTTCCATGTGCTACAGGGGGAGCAGCGAGTGTTCCTTCGGGGCCGGCTGTACCCGCACTCACACCACCTCTCTTTGCAGGCTGGAAGATGAGGGGCTGCAGTGTGCTACCTGGACATTGGGGGAAAGACACGGTTGCTGCTTCCCTATGTTCAAAGAGCTTCATTGTGGAAGAGAGAATACACTTGTTAGGATCAGGCAGCTAATCCATGACAGTCACTGTAGAGGCAGACTTTTTAAAAATATATAATTTTATTGATTTCAGAGAGGAAGGGAGAGGGAGATAGAAACATCAATGATGAGAGAGAATCATTGATCGGCTGCCTCATGGAGATCTTGGAGATCGAGCCCACAACCCGGGCATGTGTCCTGACCGGCAATCAACCGTGACCTCTTGGTTCATAGGTTGATGCTCAACCATTGAGCCATGCCCACGGGCTGTAGCGGCAGACTTTTAAGTTAATGCCAGTGTAGTGAGCTGGAAGGTCCTCGTTGGAAGCATCTTGGTTAGAAGTCTGAGGGAGCATCTCTGAGCAACGTTGTGGGGGCATGCGCCCTGAGTGGGAACCTAATCTCGGCCTCCCAGGAAGACTCTTTGACAGTCCCTGCTAGCAAGTTCCCATTGCCCGCCTCGGTACCCTCACGGCCGCGGGATTTAGAGTTGGCTGCCTGGGTTATGGCTTTGTGCTAATGGACTTGTGTCTTGTAAGCAGTACAAGGGCTGGGCCTGGCCACACAGGGCTGTAATTCTGTAGGAACATCGCTGACATTGCATAATCCTAATTCCCTGTGGAACGAGCTGCCTTGTTCCTGTGCTGGGCTTAAAGAAACAGATTGCTTCGCTATCTCTCCAGTTGCATTCATTTTTGTGAGAAGGAGGCCGAGTAAGGAAGCCAGTTATAAAGCCAACAGTAAAAACTTAATTCACAGGCCTTGTTAACAGCCAGGTGACGCGCATTTTATGCGACTTTTGGTTTATTCTGTGACCCAATGGGGTGGTAACGTGCTTACGATATGCAGACATGAGTCTTTAATAACCAAGCTCTCCCTTTTAAAAAGAGACTGGTCCTAACACACATATTCCTGGGATATTTTCTCCACGTTTATTTTCTCCCTGAGTATTTCCTCTGCGTTTTATGGAAGTTATCTTGCTTTGCTGCCTGACCCCGAGAAGAGGACCATCTCAGCAGATGCTGGTTCTGCGGAGCTGTGGCTATGACTGTGGGTCAGGTTATCCTCGCACCTGCCAATGGCCCCGATGAAAACTGTATTCTGTGCTCATGAAGTTAATATTAGGTCTGTGCGGCTAGACGTGTGCTAATTTGGAAATCCTATATAATAAAAGGCTAATATGCAAATTGTCCCTACAGGCGGGAGTTCAACTGGGAGTTACACATGTGCTGACCACCAGGGGGTGGGGCGGAACATGGTGAGCTTCAGCAATGGGCAGCTGGGGGAAGGGAGGCCCCGACTGGCAGCCGGAAGCCGCTAGGGACTCTACCTGTACATGAATTTCATGCACTGGGCCTCTAGTTACTATATAAAAATTATGCTGCACTTTGGTGACATTTTATTAGGTGTGATGAATAGTGTGACACATTTTCTCATGTGTTTCCACATCTGTACCAGCATCAGACGTGGTGCGTCCAGGGCCTATTTCATCGCCCAGTGTGGGGACCTGTACGCTGTTATAGCGGCAGATGGTGGTGTCATCAGTGACTTGACATTTGAACGGGATGAGCTATAGCTCAAGGATGATGCGATTGAGGTCAGTGAAAAGTTCGTCTCCCTTTAGAGATGAAAAATGGAAGGCTAAGTCACTTTATAGAAGCTAAGTTTCACCCGGTACTTGTAAAATCATCTCGGGGCCCTCGCCAGTTTGGCTCGGTGGATAGAGCATCGGCTTTCGGACCAAAGGGCCCCTGGTTTGATTCCAGTCAAGGGCACCTACCATGGTTGTGGGTTCCCCAACCCTGGTCGGGGCTGGTGCAGGAGGCAACCAGTCATATGTCTCTCACATCGATGTTTCTCTCTGTCTTTCCCTCTCTCTTCCACTCTCCCTAAAAGTCAATGGAAAAATATCCTCGGGTGAGGATTAACAACAAAAAAAAAAAAGAAGAAAGGAAATTCATGTTGGGTATAGAAGTCGTCTGACGATGTGTGGCAGCATTGTCCCTCCACCGCCCTCAGCTCAGGGGTCTCCAGGGTCCTTTGAGCGATGGCACTTTGCGGCTTATCCGCTGAGACGTCCACGCTGTGTGCCATTGCAGCCCGGGTGGCGGTGGCGGGGCCTGTGACAAAGGTGTCTATTCACCTGGCTCTGCATGAACAGGTTGTTGCTTGAATATGCTGACTTCCGGCCAGTATTTCTCTTTGGTGGTTTCGGTTTGCTTAATCCAGTTGCAAAGCACATTGCTGTCCCGAGTTCTCTCATACTCAGCCTCCTAAGTCATATCCACAGTGTTTGCCCTGGATTTGGAAAAAGAGGAAGCATGACTTAGGCTGGGATGTCATATATTCGGAAGCCTGGAGCAACTCTAGGTTTCAGACCTTCTTGCTTCATATTAATATCTGGGTTCTGACATGCTTAGAAAGCCTTTCCCCATTCAAAATTTACATGTACATATTTAATATGGAAGGCTTCACGAGTTTGCATGTCATCCTTGCACAGGGGCCAAGCTAATCTTCTCTCTCTTTTTTAAAAAATATATTTTTATTGATTTCAGAGAGAGGAAGGGAGAGATAGAAACATCAGTGATGAGAGGGAATCACTGTTAGACTGCCTCGTGCAAGCCTCACCCTGGGATCAAGCCCACAACCCGGGCCTGTGTCCACAGGTCGGTGCTCAACCACGGAGTCATGCGAGCTGGGCTAATTTTCTCTGTATCGTTCCAATGTTAGTGTATGTGCTGCTGAAGTGAGCACCAAAATCATATTAAAATTCACTGTATTTTCTTCTAGTATGCTTAAGGCGGGGGACATGGGTGGCACCAGGCCATGGCCCCCGCCCCGCAGGTAGCCTCCCACACAGAGGGCAACCCGAGGCGGGGGTGGGGCCGGTGAGCTGGCTGGAACAGCTGACCTCTCGGTTCCTTCCCCCAACTGTCAGGCACCAATCACCCGATGGTGAATGAGGAACCGGGGTGGGTGGCATCGGGGGCCAGGGCCGGCTGTGGGCAGCCGGGGAAGATGGCCCTGATCGCAGGCCAGGCCTAGGGACCTTACCTGTGCACGAATTTCATGCACCGGGCCTCTAGTAGGGTTATAATGTCCTTCAGACTAAGGAAATGCGTAAGTCACTATGTTGTGAATGGTGACTTTCCTTTAAAGTATTCCCTTCATCTTTATAGGACATGCATCATAAAAATCCATCAATTATGTGATTTATTTATTGTAATAAGAGCACAGTGCGACTTGTGAGTGTTGATGGTACCTTGCCACTCATGATGGGACAGGGTTTTAGCCACTGGTTTGTGCCAAATGGACGCATGCTGGTGTAGGATGGAAGGCAGGGGTTTTGTTTTTGAGTTTTAGATCTAGCAGGTGGTTTGCAGGTGTTTATCAGTGTATTTTGCTTGCCGTGTTTAATGATGCTTATTGCATCTGTGCAATTTGACATTTAGCAAATTACTGAGACTATTGGATCCTTAGTCTTCTCATCTGTACATGGGGACAGTAAGAGCATTATTCGTTGAATTGCTGCTAGAATTAAGTGAACTAATTCATGGGAAGTGGTTTGCATCTGATACAAAATGAACATTTAATGCATCTACCGAGCGTTAATTGTAACGAGTGGCTGTCCTGCTTTAATGGGGGAAGCATCACCCAGGACTGAACATTCCCTGGAGGTGGTCATTGACGTGGTGGGGGGAGGGGCGTGGAAACGGTCGCCCGGTCCCTTTCGGATGAGGCGCCGGCCCCGCAGTTAAAGCCCTGGGTGATCAAGGCGCTTCAATCGCGAGAAATGACTCCTTTGTCGGACGAGAGCCCGAGAAACCCCTGCTGCACCTGAGGAGTGTTTTGTGGTCCTGGGCACCGTTTCCTGGACCACGTATGAACACGTATGAAACGTCTAATCGGTGTGAGAATGTGAAAGGACACTTGTTTGTCCCGTGCACACAGCGTGTTGGTGTGAGTGCTTTGGGGTGGACGGAGGTCACCAGGAGAAGCAGGTATTGGCTGCGTTCCCGACACTACTCTTTCTCACCTGGACCCCGAGCTCCGTTTCCTGTGAGGATGTGCGGGCTCTGCGTCCTCCTGACTCAGTTTCTCCTCTGCAGACCCACTCCGAGGAGAGGCCGTTCCAGTGCGAGGAATGCAAGGCCCTATTCCGGACCCCGTTTTCCCTGCACAGGCACCTGCTCATACACAACAGTAAGTCCATCAGGCAGGCAGGGCCCCGGGTTGACCTTGCACTTGTCTTACCCCACCCCCCACCCCCGGCCGGGCGGGCACAGGAGCACAACCCCAAGGAGCTGTCTGCTGTGCACACAGAACAGTAACCTGCCTCTCATCTCCCCTCGTCCTTGTTTATTTTCCCACAGTAAGATCAACCTTTTTATGAGACATTGTATTTTATATCACTCGCACCATTATCTAGTTTGTATGGAAAACATATCCATGTCCTATAAGGTAGCTTTGAAATTTGTTCTAAAACAGACATTTTGGTCCCTCTGAAATGTAACGATTTACATTCCTGGCTGCTGACACGTTTTATAGTTTGATGGGAGTAGCAGTGGCGGGGTTCACATACACGCGAATCTCACCGAGGTGTGGCCCCTCCCAGTGAAACATACACGGAAGGACTAAGGAACAGGGCAGGCTGGGGGGCGGGGGGGCGGGCGGTGATTTCAGGAGCTCACAGGCCTTTGCAGTTGGGGAAGGTCAGAGTTCACATCGAACGTGACCTCTGAGTTGAGGAACTGAGAGGATCAGGGCGCAGAGAAGGCAGCACTGACTGGGCTCGCGGTGCGGGGAGCAGCCCGCTCTGCGTCCGCTCTTCCTGCTCAGCACGCTGCTCCCAGGTCTCCCTAACTGGGCAGGGGTGCTGTTCTCCTTTGTTTATTAGACACACCCACCCCGTGGAGGTCCGTCTAGCGTCACAGGAGAGCTGTGTGAGAGGACCACGGCACACACAGCCACGTCGCTGAGGGCATCACTGTCCCGGAGAGGAGGAAGTGTTGGCGCAGCTGAGGGTGAAGCGGGTGCGCTGCCCGGGGGTTAGGTAACCGGAGGCTCCCGGCACCGCTGCACCCGAAATGGAAGGAAATGGTGTAACGAGTCAGTTACTTTCCTTGCTTTTAATTGAAGTTGTTGACTCAGGAGAACATCCCCCACAGATGAAATTTCTTCTGCAGATTACACTCTAATATTTCCGAGGGAAGCAAAGTCATTGCTCATTCTTGGCAGCTGATGGCACAGATAAGATAGTATCTTGGAAGAAATTTTCTCTGGTCCATAGCAGTATCGAAAACATCAGAATGATAAAGATATCAAAGCTTTTATGAAAACTGAGCGTGACGATGATAATGAAATGCCTCTTTTCCCATAGAACGTGTGGGCTGTGACCGCATGCCCTTCGGCCCCCTTGCTGCGCTGGAGAAGTTCTTAGCAGACTCTCCGTTCTCCTTCCAAAGTGCAACTGTGCGTTTCATAAACAAGGCGTGTCACGGGACAGCAGGCGCTGCCATCCCGTCTCCCTGTCGTTGGGTTGGGAAGGGCCCCTGTTCTGAGATGAGTGGTTTTAGAACAAGGGTTTACACCAGGGAGCCTCGTTCATACCCTGAAGACTTGCAACCGTGGCCTCATACTCAGGAAATTTTTCTTTGGATAGATGAAGTTTTATTTATTTTATTATTTTTAAAATATATATATTTTTTTATTGATTTCAGAGAGGAAGGGAGAGAGAGATAGAAACATCAATGATGAGAGAGAATCATTGGTCGGCTGCCTCCTGCACGCCCCACACATGGGGGATTGAGGCCACAACCCGGGCATGTGCCCTGACTGGAATTGAACTGTGACCTCCTGGTTCATAGGTCGTCCCTCAACCACTGAGCCACGCCGGTCGGGTTGAAGTTTTATTTTTAACAGCAGCAAGGAATTCTCAGGAGAAGGAATCGAATACTTTTGACTTCCTCCTATTGGTTCTGATCAATTTGAGGCGAGGATTGAGGTGACCGAGGCTGGGCTGTGCCTGTGTGTTTAATATAACGTTGATCGGCACGTTGATCGGGGGTTTATGAAGCTGCATCAAGACATGTGGTTAGAAAGATCGGCTCTGGAATGGGAATGGAGCGAGGAAATGAGTGATTTCAGGAGGATGGAAACTGGAAGTGGTGCCAACAGGAGAGAACACTAGACCGTGTCCTACACAACAGGAAACGTAAAACCTGTCTAACTTCACCGCGTGGATGAGACACTGACGTCCGCTCAAGATCTGAGGAAAACGTGCCATCATTGTTTGGGAAATTACTGCCATTTTCTAATATTCTGAAAGCCGAAAGGCAGGTTACTGGCCAGCTTCTTGGTTTTTAAAAAAGGGGGGGGGGGGTGGGAGGGATTGGATTGGATAAATTTAAGGCAAAGAAATCTAGTAAAATCAAATAAAATCTCACATCAGGATTTTGAAATTCTGATACACTTTAAAGCCAAGAAATCTGGGGTTCAAATGCGAGGAGAAAAGTGCAGCGTGGTGAGGTTTTGTTCAGGATCTCACATTTTGATTCTCTTGACAGTTTAATGAAAATGCTTGGGTAGGAGCAATCTTGGAGGATTTGGTTTTTAATTTCTTTCAGTGCCTGACTAAGATCTGGTATAGTTAACATTTGTAACCTCATGTCAACTCATCCTTCATTTTGCTCTCACTGGTTCTCTATTTTACACAAAAAATGTTCAGATATATCTAAAGAGATGCTTAGAGACAAACTAGGTCGCACAGCATCACCCACAACATAGGTGCACAGAGCACCTGCAGACAGAGCTCTCAGAACCCTCCCGTCCCGCGGCGCCTGCGTGGCGCCCAGGTGACTTGGTCTCAGACACCAGATTCCCACAGGCCTCTGAGAGGCTCAGCAGCCACACGCTGACGGAAAATACAGAGGGAGGTGGCTGCCTTTCCCCTCCCCTCTTCCCCTCCTCTTTGTCCTTCAGTGTGCTGTGAAGGAGTGCGAGGGCCTCACAGGTCTGAGTGGACGCTGGCTGTGATGGCGGCGCCGGGAGGCGGGGGCTGAGGCGTCGCTCACGGAGACTGGAAAGTTGCCTGTGTCCTTTGCCCCCATGAATATGTGAATCTGTGCTGATGGCATTGCTCTCTAACGAGGGAAAGTGCATTCCAGGGCTAGTCCGTCTCGTGCCTTTGGCCGTGGGCTACGTGCATTTATGGCTTCCTGAGGGATACGCTGCCTTCTGACTGTGCACACTCTCCGCTTAGAGTGTTGGAAATGGGCACCGAGAGCCCGGCATGCATGCCAGGAAGAGCTGAGAGATGGCGTCCTGTGAACTTTAGAAAGTGCCCAGAACTCCCTGAGTGGCTTCCCCTGCAGCCGAGGCTATGAATGAAGCAAGGCACCCGGGGCGCTAGGGTATAAGCCGGGAGTTGCCACTCTAGGCTCCCCTGTCCCCCAAACTGTCTGAAAGCCTGAGCAGAACTCCTCCCCCAGCAGCTTGACACCCACCAAGGACCACTGTGGGGGCTCCCCTCCCCATACCTGACACCAAGTCCCAGAGACCGTGCTGAGGCAGCCAGGGGATCGAGGCCCCCGTCCCGGGATGGGAAGGCGGCTCTCGCCACCCTGCCTCCCTCAGGCCCTCACCCCCTAGCTGGCTGCCAGTGACCAGGCCTGCCTGTACCCCCCCGGAAGGCCGTGTGGATAGTTGTGGGATTGAGGGGTGAAATGAGGGGTCTCCAACGCATCTCCTCTCCTTGACAGAGGCCTTTTGTCACCACAAGACTCCACTTAGCCCAAACCCTGCCCACTTAGCCCAAACCCTGCCCACTTAGCCCAAACCCTGCCCACTTAGCTCAAACCCTGCCCTGGGAACTTATTTTAAAACTAGTTGATGGGACCTCAGGAAATGAATTCACTGCCCACATTTGAGCCTGAGAGCCTGAGAAGGTAAAGGGCTTCCCTGGCCACACAGATTCTGCATATATGGAACCCAGCTTGTTGTGACCAGTTCCCCTTTATGGTTGGGATACGTGGTCAGAGCCGTAAAGCCACCTGTGGGGGTCAAGACCAGCAGGTGTGTGAGGGCCGCTGGCAGGACCCGCTGTGGCATCTCATTTTCCTCTCGTGTGACCTCCTGTTTCCAAGGTGAGAGGACCTTCAAGTGCCATCACTGTGACGCGACCTTCAAGAGGAAGGACACCTTAAACGTGCACGTGCAGGTGGTGCACGAGCGGCACAAGAAGTACCGCTGCGAGCTGTGCAACAAGGCCTTCGTCACGCCCTCCGTGCTGCGCAGCCACAAGAAGGTCAGAGCCTGCGGGGCTCCGCGTCCCGGCCTCGCGTGCGCCCGCCTGGCAGGTGGGGCTGCCGAGGGGCCTGGACAGTCACCCGCAGGGTTATTTTCAAATTCCCACGGATGCTGGATCTGAGGGGGTTGGAGCCAATGGGAATGTGCATGGCAGTGGTTTAAAGTCTCATTGTGACAGTAAATCACTTTAATGAAACGAAGTCCAGGCGGAAAGGGTTTGCTCTGGATCATTGTTACCTGTTTCCCTGGATTTACCTCAGCTCTTTGGCCCCCACCCCATGCAGACACACACGGGAGAGAAGGAGAAGACCTGCCCGTACTGTGGCCAGAAGTTCGCCAGCAGCGGGACGCTCCGCGTGCACATCCGCAGCCACACAGGTGAGCGGGCAGCCGCACAGGTGAGCGCGCAGCCGCACAGGTGAGCGGGCAGCCGCACAGGTGAGCGGGCAGCCGCACAGGTGAGCGCGCAGCCACACAGGTGAGCGCGCAGCCACACAGGTGAGCGGGCAGGCACACAGGTGAGCGCGCAGCCACACAGGTGAGCGCGCAGCCACACAGGTGAGCGGGCAGGCACACAGGTGAGCGGGCAGCCACACAGGTGAGCGGGCAGCCACACAGGTGAGCGGGCAGCCACACAGGTGAGCGCGCAGCCACACAGGTGAGCGCGCAGCCGCACAGGTGAGCGCGCAGCCACACAGGTGAGCGCGCAGCCACACAGGTGAGCGCGCAGGCACACAGGTGAGCGCGCAGGCACACAGGTGAGCGGGCAGCCACACAGGTGAGCGCGCAGCCACACAGGTGAGCGGGCAGGCACACAGGTGAGCGGGCAGCCACACAGGTGAGCGCGCAGGCACACAGGTGAGCGCGCAGGCACACAGGTGAGCGGACAGCCACACAGGTGAGCGGGCAGCCACACAGGTGAGCGCGCAGGCACACAGGTGAGCGCGCAGGCACACAGGTGAGCGCGCAGGCACACAGGTGAGCGCGCAGGCACACAGGTGAGCGCGCAGGCACACAGGTGAGCGGGCAGCCGTGGCCCCACGGGCGGGGCGGCAGGTGCTTCCGGGTCCAGGGCGTCCTAATACCGCAAAACACCTCCAGATGGAGAATCCATCACTCCTGTTTCTCTCCTTAAACTTCTATAAAATCCGATGTCTTAGTCTAGAAAAATTTTGAACAAGTTGCCTTCCTCAAACGAAGTTGAATATCTAGTGTGGAAATAATCCGCTCGCCGATTGGTGTGATGTGACTGGTTTACTGTACACGCTGTTCTAGGGGACAGAACGGGGAGCAGATCACTTTCTGTGGAGGCCGGGGGCCTCCTCTTAACCTCCCTCCTGTCACCCTCAGGAAGTGGCGTTCCTCAAAGGCCCTGACCTGTGGAACCGCACACCACCTCCCTGACGCTTCCCCTCCGTCACGTTAAAGTCCATGGTTGCGACGGCACTTGGGTCTTTCCCCGCGTGTGGCCCTGACACAATGCACAGACCGCTGGGGAGATGCGGGCTCACTGAGCCAGCAGGTCTTCCCGCGTTCACGTCATCACTGACCTCATCCGGCGAGTCTGCTGTCAAGCACGTGGCAGCAGATCCAGGTTTCCTCCCTTCTGAGTTTGCCTTGATTCCTCTAATTCCTGTAGTTGGTAAAAACAGCTTCCTCCCTCTCTCCCTCCTTTCTTTCCTTCCTTTCTCCCTTCCTTTCTCTTTAAATGACGGGCTCATGGCTTCTATATTAAAAAACAAATGTTCACCAAATACGATGTCTGAATGGCCATAGTCGTGGTCGCATTGTGTTGAGGACAAACTGCTCCACGGGAAAAGCCGCCGATTCAGCCCGTTGAGGCCACGCCTTCTCGCTGAGCCTCCCGCGTGGGTCCCTGTGCGTCCCGGGTCCCAGGGGTGCCCACTTCCCACTTTATCCAGAGAGTAGTGGAGTGCGTCCGTTCCGCGTGACGAGGTTGACCCTGTGGCACCGGCATAGCCAGGAGCAGCGGGTAGCGAGCAGCTGGGTAGCGGCTCTGGCCCCCTGCTGGGGGTCTCATGCAGCAGCGACCAGGAGGCCCCACTGTCCATCACACGAACAGCGCTCCCAGGTACCACGTGGTACTTGGTTCATCTGTTCACCCTGGCACTCAGGCTGCAGAGGCCGGCCGGGCGGGGCAGGTTCTACTCAGGTTGGTGGAGGGAGGAAGCTCCTCGGGCAGGACACCGGGGGCCTTTCTCGGCCGGGCGGCAGGTTCCCGAGGCCACACTCATTTCCTGACGCTAAACCTGAGGCTCAGACAGCAAATGGCCAGCCAGTCCAGGGAATACGGTAATGACCTACCTAGTCAAGGAAATAGAATCCAAGTGTGGTCTCTTCTTTTTTGCTGCACAGTTGTTTTAATTAACACAAGAAGCATGGCTGGTGTGGCTCAGTGGTTGAGTGTCGACCTATGAACCAAGAGGTTATGGTTTGATTCCTGGTTGGGGCACGTGCCTGGGTTGTGGGCTTGATCCCCAGTAGGGGCCATGCAGGAAGCAGCCAATCAATGATTCTTATCATTGATGTTTCTATCTCTTTCTCCCTCTTCCTTCCTCTCTGAAATCAGTAAATATTTATAAAAAAAATAACACACGAATTATAAAATGCTATAAGTTCTCCAGTATAAAAGATGAGGAATGAAATTCTAAAGGTCTTAACATTATTTCAGTAATTTGAAAGTTTTATGCTTTAGAGCCAAATGAAAGGTGTTCTAAAATTTTTATTTCCACATTCCCATGCTCATTTACTCCTGAGCCACCTTTAATAGTGGCAATAACATACAGAGAACTTGATGGTTAAATGTAGTTTCACCAGATTGCTCTTTTTTACAAAAAAAGGGTTTTATTTTTTAGAGCAAGTTTAGGTTCACAGTAAAATACAGAGATTTGTTCACCTACTAGGACCTCCTCTCCCGACACAGCCCCCACCATCCACATCCCCAACCGGAGGGGCGTGTCTGTTACAGTCCATGAACCTGTGCTGACACATTATAACCCCCAGTGCCCGCTGTCTACCTTAAAGCGCCCTCTTGCTGTTGGACATCCTGTGGGTTTGGGCAAATGATAATGACACGTGCCCACGATTGGAGGATTATACCAAGTAGTTTCACTGCCCTGAAGCCCTCTGTGCTCTGCCCATTCATTCCCCAACTCTCCCCCCTGGCAACCACCGAACCTGCACAGTCCCCCCGAACATTACCCTGTTGGATGGTTGCTTTATTACGCTGAGGAAGTGGTTCCCCACTGAGGACCTTTCAGCGAGGTGATGCACGTTGAACACTCTGCCGTGTGCCGAGGTGTTTCTGCAGGTCACGGTCTTTTCTCTGTCTCCTCGTTATGTGGAAAGAGTCGGTCTCATTTTGTTTTTATAGTATTCAAGCCGTCCATCAGGATTTTGGGAAGCAGATTCACTTTTGTAACCTCAGCCTAGTTTTAGGAAAGGGAGCTATGGCTGCAGCCTCGGGCTCCTCCTTCCGTTTGCTGGTGTCGTGCGTCACTTCCTGTCTCGTGTGTGGGTGTGGTGTGTGTCTACTTCATGGTCACTTTCTCAGAACCGCTCTTTCTGTATTGGCTCAGACCGGCGGTCATTCTCTAAGACAGTGATGGCTTAGCTATTGAGTTACTACCTGTCTGCTCCCTCTGGGAGGAATCTTAGTGTTTCTTTCTCTTTTTAAAGGAAACCTTTTAAAAAATGCCTCTGGTTCTTCACATTTTGATTGACTTTATCCTTTACTGCCTCAGCTAACCAACCAGTTGTATCCGCTGTACCCTTGTCCCACCTGTCTTCTCTGTCCCTCTGCCCCATTCCCATTCCCATCATTCGGTACTGCTGGGGCGAAATCTGACAAAACTTTGGTTTTTTCCATTAGCTGTTAGAATGTTATTTTTCATAAACTTTGTATCTACCTTCTAAAGTCTACTCACTCTTCATAATTAGGTGATTTGAATAAGGACATGTACAGCAAGTGTGCACAAGGCGTTTGCTTTTATACATCATTAAACTATAGTATTCTTTCTTAAAAAATACTTTTATTGATTTTTTAAAGGAGAGGAAGGAAGAGGGAGAGAGAGAAAAAACATTGATGCAAGAGCGCAACGTCGATTGGCGCCCTGCACACCCCCCACCGGGGATCGAGCCCGCAACCCGGGCATGTGTCCTCACTGGGAGTTGAACTGGCGACCCTTTGGTGTACAGAATGATGACCAACCAACTGAGGCACACCGGCCAGGGAAAAATATAATAAATTATTGACTTTTAAATAGAAGGGAATTTCAGCAAGTTTCTAGTTCAAGCCTCTTAGTTGAATTCATGCCCATCAATTCATGCCATCTGACTCCAGTGATTTGCTCATTACAGAACTTGTGTGTGGTTCATCCAGAACTGAATGAAGGCAGATGATGATTCGGTTTTCCAGTGTCTCGTGGCTGGTATTTTATCCCTTGTTCTCTATCAATACCTCCTAATCTCCCGTTGCTCCTGACTTACCGTGGGTTACATGCCTCCCACAATATGTATCATCTTGGTCATCAGCCAGTTGAAGGTCATCTGTACTTGGACATGTAGGGTGTGTGGCGTGTTACTTATGGTCTAACTGAGCACTCAACTCCACCCTGGAGACACTTTCCCACCATAAAACCAATGGTCCATGAGACCTTATCACTCGATGCTGGTTCATATGAGAGCATGCGTCTGTGCCCAGCAGGCAGCTGTCATTCATCACCCGTCTCCCAGGCTGGAGTGCCAGCGGTGGCGCTCCGAGGGCAGCAGGAACAGCAGCTCTGCCTCTGGATGGTCCACAGCTTCTCAGGTCAGCTGGAACGGGGGTAATTCCGCAAGGAATCTGTGGGCTGTGACAGGGATTCCGTCGGTCGTTCATAAATTATGAGAGGAATTCTAGGAACTGCTTTTGGGGTTCTAAAGCTCCGGGCCAGAAGGTTAATTACCTGCCTGCAGCTCCCCGGTCTGCGTGTCAATAGACGCCGGCTGTGGGCCTTCTGCTCCAGGCCGGCTGCACGCTGCTGCTCACACCGAGTCATAAATCAATGTCCCAGCAAACACTTAATATTTCAGTAAATACGTGTGATCCGCTTAGAAATAAAGGTTCAGTATAATTTGATTCTACTTGGATTTCAGCCACTACTTGTCTGTCTTCTCTAATGTTTTTACTAAAAGAATTCATTCATTTTTAGAATATTTGTTCACAGGCTTAAGAACACTAGCAATAAATAATCCTATATAATAAAAGGCTAATACGCAAATTGTCCTCAGGGCATGAACTGTGACCTCCTGGTTCACTGAGCCACGCCGGCCGGGCTATTTTGTATATTTTTTAATCTTCCAAGTTGCTCAGGGCCATTACTGCTCAATCTGTTGCATTCAGTGTGTTTACTGGCATGATATAAAATTTGATCTTCTGAGCCATCTGACCAAGTGGTCAAGTTCATTTCTTAAATCCATGGCCTAATTTAAGAGTATCAAGATATCTCATTAAAAAATACCAGGATTTGCAAGGTTTTTCTTTATTAATTTTATGTTATCTAAACAATGATCTTTAGGAAGCATTGGTGTCCAGATGTTGAACTGTGAGGTGGTTTTGTAGCTGTCGATGGATAGTCAGTATTCGAGGGCTTCGGGGTCCTTGTATCGTGAGCACACCTGGTAACCTTCACTCCCTCCACAAACTTCAGATGCTGTTTTGATATTAGTATGTTGCTCTTTGGCGAGAACAGAGTTCTTCTCATGTCTTTAATTAACATTACATTGCATAAAATAATGGTAGCATTAATAAATTATTATTCTAGTAGCATGCATTAAACTAGAATTGAGTTTCCCCCTATTGCCTTTAGCCATATTTGCATGGTTGTCGTAATGCATTTTCTTTTTAAAAAAATATATATTTTATTGATTTTTTTACAGAGAGGAAGGGAGAGGGATAGAGAACTAGAAACATCGATGAGAGAGAAACATCAATCAGCTGCCTCCTGCACACCCCCTATGGGGGATGTGCCTGCAACCAAGGTACGTGCCCTTGACTGGAATCGAACCTGGGACCTCTCAGTCCGCAGGCCGACGCTCTATCCACTGAGCCAAACCGGTAGGCCATAATGCATTTTCTTTGTTAAAGACTCACGGTGACTTGCTTGGGGACCGGGCTAGACTCTGGTAAGGGGTTCCATGTAGCATCCGGATGTCCCCTGTGGATGGCACCGCCCCATTTCCTGGAGCCTTTCCCGAACATTTCCCACCTTTCCTCTCCCTTTCACACCTAGAATATTTGTAAGCTCCTTCCACCTCAGGCGTGCCAGCAGTGAGAATTTGGCACTAGCCCAGTACGATAAAGTAATTCAAAGATGGAGACTTACACAAAATGTGCTCCAATCATCTTAAACTGGCACCAGAACGGCATTCCCTCAGTCCTTGTGCCTTTCCTGACGACCTTAGCTAGGTCCTTCTCCCACCCACCCCTCAGAGGCTTTCCACACCTGTCTCCATCAGTATCTGAAATTATTGTATGTGTTTTCTTTAACTTTTCCACGCCTTTTTCATTGCACTAGTAAAATTGAAGAGACAGTGATTTTGCAAATGTACTCGTAACCCCATTCCCAAGGCCCCGGACAAAGAAAGATACCTATTTAACGAATGAGTGAGGTCACTTCATGGAGCCTCCACTTTGTGGCATCTTTTAAAATCAACCTAAATTCAACCCTGTACGGCTGGCATTGCGTTTCTCTTTGTTCCTGGATGTGTTTGAAGAAAACACCAGAGGATGTTAATGTTACTGGGTGTCAGAGCATAATGTAAAGAAAGAGGCAATACAAAGAACTCGCCTATTTTTCTTAGCCAAGTGAAACTATTTTGCTGTCATACACACGTCAGTGTCATGTGTGCGGCTGTGCCCATTCACTCTGACTGCTGGTAGCTGCCCCTGGGTGTGCTGTGTGTGCGGTGTTTGCCGGGGCCGCGTTCCGCTCAGTGTGGAAGGTGATTACCTGTCTCCTGCGATGACGGGCCTGCTTGAGACGTAACACACATCCCCTCTCTTCCCCCCCGCCCCTCCCCCGTGAACTTTGAGGACTCAGTGCCTCTCTCTGGACAGAAAGATCTGGTTCATGTCAACTGTCATGTCAAGAAGCAGAGTTTCCGTCAATCACTTTAGAAAGTCCTACCTAAGTTCCCAGAATAGCAGCCATATTATTAATCAGTGGGGTGGCGAAGATAGGGGTTACATTCTGATTCCAGCACGCAATAGCTCTGTCCGCTGAGGCAATTGCTCCTCCTCCCTGTGCCTCACGTGCTCCATTTGGAAACCAGGGATACGGATCCCCAGATCCCAAGGTTGTTGCCAGGACGCAAGTTGCTGCGAGGCGCTGAGCGCCGTGCTCAGCAGCGCAGAGGGCACGGGACCACACAGGTGTCGGCTGTTGTTATTGTTTCTGCTTCGATGAGCTTTTAGCTCCATTTCCTTAGCGAATGTTTAGATGAACTAATTCCCACGTTAGTCAGCGTTTGGACACTGTGGTTCGCCAAACGAATGAAGTCGTGCCTGCATCTGCCAGCGATACTGCAGGGAGGTGTTTGCACTGGCATCCGAGTGCATGCAGCCTCTGTGGCTGGCGGCGTCCACACCGGAAAGGAAGGCTGCTCTTCTCGAAGGTCAGTTCCTTCATACTAGGAGGGCTTTCCGTGTGGGGTGCTTGTCCTCATGCCCAGGGCCCAGCTCCCAGGAGCCCCGGGTGCCCCTCCTCCCGCTGAGGCTAGGAAGTGCACTGTGCTGGGGCCTCCACGAGACGTCACTGCTTCAAACCCAGGTTCAGTGGAGCAGAGGCGGTCCAGGGGCCACGGAGACCATGGGGGCCCCAGAATCCGCAGGGAGCCAGCTGTCTCCAGAGGCAGCACTGGCTGGAGGGGTCAGGCGGGGCCTGGTGGGAAGGCAGCTTACTGATGCCAGTGACCCCGGATGGAAGGGGAGTCCTGGTCCACACAGGAGGGAGGCACTGCTGGTCGGAGGCCTGTCTGAGTGGAAGGAAAGACGGACGAGTCCTGCACCTGCTAAAAGGGGACTCCATCATGGTGTGGGCTTTGGTGCAGCCGGGGACAGACCCATGTAAGCGCGTGGTTAAGTGAAAGAATAAGGAACAAGTGGCTTTCCTACCAGTCGGCTTTGACTGGAGGGCAGCTGCATGTTACATTTTGTCACATTTTTGTCATTTCGCAGTAGAACTTCAAAAAAATGCGACAAGTATCTGTATGCTTCCTTGTTTTACAAAAAGGCTTGGCAAGTCCTAAATAACCTTCTAGGTGAGAGGTACTTGGTTGCATCAGAGTGTGGATCCATCATTGCCTAGTTTAGCAGCCAGTGGTTCTGTTTAACATACACCAATTCTATGAAGTTCTTTTGAAATTCATCCCCCTAAATGAGATAGGATATGAAATCTTCTCTTTAAAAGCAAAGAAAGTATCAGTGGAATAATTAAAGACCCTCGCAATGGGCAGCACAGTGCTCATTGATTAATGTTGCTCCTTCATAAATTGACTCAGAGAGCCTGGCTGGAGTGGTTGAGCATCGTCCCAGGCACTGTACGGAAGGCAACTGATAGATGTTTCTCTCTCCCATCGATGTTTCTCTCTCTCTCCCTTCTTCTCTCTAAGAATATCCTCAGATGAGGATTTAAAAAATGATTCATAAAATCTTTTTCACAAATTCTTAAAATCAGGAGATTTCAGGTGGGCTCACACGGTAAAAGGACCGTGCATCAGGCCTGCTGCTGTGACTGTCGCTTGTTTCTGAGGCCAGCAAGTGCACTGGGCTGGGTCCCTGTCCACCGGAGGGAAGGCCAGCCCACTGCCTGCTGCTGTGGTGCGGGGCCCAGTGGGCACGGAGTGCAGTGGGGACCGATCTGAGTGCGGGAGGAGGAGGATGATGGCACTGCTTGCTCTGCACCTTGCGTGTTCTGACGCAGAGCCTTCTCTCTTTCGTAGGCGAGCGCCCCTACCAGTGTCCATACTGTGAGAAGGGCTTCAGCAAGAACGATGGGCTGAAGATGCACATCCGCACGCACACCAGGGTAAGACGCGGCCGGCCCGCCCGTGAGCACGGGAGCCACGCTTACTTACAGAGCGTGGAGCTTAACTTGAGAAAATCAAGGTCATGGGTCTGAAATCACGTGTTTACATTTATGATGGACATTTGTATTCTTTTTAAGACAAAACAATGAAAGGGACAAAAAGAAATACCCCCAAAGAGTCTTCCTCCTTGGAACCGTGCCTCAGCGTTTAGCAGCCACAGGAGATATCAGTGACACACTTCCGAGTAAACAGGTTGTCGCATTATTAAAAGATGAAGATGGGGTCTGGCTACGTGTTTGCCAGGGCCGCGCTGGAATAGTGTCAGCAGGTGGCCATGGTGCAGATGATCAAGCATATTGGCAAGAGAGACGCTGAGACAGTGTAAGCTGTTGGAGGTGGAAGGCAAGGACAGCTTGTGGCTGGTTAGGGTCTCCTCCCCAGGTGCCCTCTCTTCTCTGCCTGCACACGTCTGCCGGTGCTGTCACCTGCCCCCGACGGCTTTTCCAGACAACCGGGGGCTGTTGCCTAGGGCTCATGGTGATGGGGCTCCATCCGTGCTTCCCTGCAGCCTCTTTCTCGTGGTTCCTTGAAGTTTGGCCTTTGAAATGCTCGTGGTCTGTGTAGAAACGAACACTTTTTCAAGTTGTAAGAGGCGTGCCGAGTCCTCTGAGAGCGATTCGAATTCAGGCCTCTCTGGGATTACTTCTTACCTTCTTACCAAAGCGAAAACACATTGCCATCACACGCTCTCCAGCGTGAGGACACGCCCGCCTCCCACTGCGGCGCCGTGGCCGCCTCTCGGAGGCCATAAGGACCGTCCTCCTGGTTTTGTGACCGGTGAGGGGCGGCTCCTCTGCCGGTTAAAACAGACCCCTCGTTCCCATTCACAGTGCCGTGCTTGTCTTATAGGAATATGAGCAACTGGACCACTTCCCCCGGATAAAATGACTCCTTAAACAATACAATGCCTTAAACGCACGTGTGCAAAATACTCATTTCACATGGGCCTTGTTACAGAGGGTGAGTTAATTTTAGTGTCGTTCACTCATTTTTCATGTGTACAGTTGTCACAGGAGTGCCAATCGTGTTTCAAAGATGCCAGCCTGCAGGCAAAGGGGCCTGGTGCCTTTTATCAAACCTGGAGGTGCCCAGCGCCTGGGCATGTGGGTGCTGTCCCTGCCTCCCGGGGACGGAGACAGACAGGGCTGGACCGCAGAGGGGCTGCGCACGTCACTGCTGGGAAAACATCTCAGGTTTTCCCCCAGAAAGTGGGGTATTTCAAATTCAACTAATTTGTCTTTTTACTTTTTGATAACAAATTATTTTAAAAGTTTTAATTAAAGCTCATTAATGAGAATAATGAGAATAGTTGAAATAAATACGAAGACCGCTAACTACATGCCAGGTGCTGTTCTGGGCCTTCACACGAATTAACTCCTGTGAGCCTCACGGGAGCTCACTAATGCATCTCACACTCACTGCAGCCTCCGGGGAAACTGAGGCACAGGCCAGCGAGGGCAGAGCTGGGATCAGGACCAAGGCCAGGCTGCAGAGATGAGCCCCTCACCTTCCACCATTTGCCTTTGATTCAATTAAATATTCTGGGTGCCACCGACTCTCATCTACTCTCCTGTATATTTTCTTTCTTTTTGTTTTTTCACTCCTGTGTATTTTCAAGCTAAACAAACTGCAGCAATAACCCCAAATTTCTAAGTCGTGCGCTCATTTGCGTACTTGAGCCTGGACTCAAGGACCCGAAGCAGCCTCGGTATCCAGGTGCAGATGGTGCCTGTCCAGTAGGGCACACAGAGAAATTGAACCTGACCTTGACGCTGGGAGCACCCAGGCTGGGCCAGGAGCACGGACTGAAGACAGAGTCCCCGTGAGTGTGGGTAGGAGCAGCGAGGTGCAGAGTTAATAACACAAGCCTGGCGGGTTTGCCTGAAACTCTTCTTTATTTTTCTTTCTCACGTGTTAGTGCGTTGGCTGTATTTGATCGCAGACAGCTCTAGTTTTGAATCCTGTTTCCAGAGCAGTGGATACATGCAGACATCCTTTGTGTTTTAGTGCGACCTTTTGAAATCGGATTAAGATTATCGGCTAATGCAATCAAATTAATATCAGAACCAAAGGAGACTTTAAAAAAGTTCTAGAGGAACAGTGTCGACAAGTTCACATTTTCCCAATATTATTTGGGCTTTAAAAGACACAATTCAGAAAAGGTCCCGTTACATTGGGACCGTTAATGTGCCAGTTTCCAGCTTGCCTTCTCATTGCATTCGGTATCTAAGAGAGCTCTAACTCCGGACATGTTTTGGGTCCTGTTTCAAAAACTAATTTTAATTCCATTACAACAATGACAACAACTAATTCCCTCAGCAAGTCTCATGTTTAAGTTGTTTGGTGGGTCCACACCTCCCGCCCAGTTCCACACCCTGGGGTTCCTGCCCGGACAGGGCGCCTCGGGGAAGGGGCGCAGAGCCCTCGCACCCTGGGTCCTGTTTATGGGGGCAGCCCCGGCCCCGACCCGGGGAGATCATCCTGCTAAAAGCCTGCCTAGCTAAACAGTCATTGGGTCTTCCACAGAGAGCACAGGGCTGGTGGTGTATTCACCTCCTTCCTTATGTTTATTTTCTTCCGTTTCGGCCTTCAGCGCGCTGACTGTGCTGAGTCCCTTTGTGTTCCTCCGCCTCTGTGTGGGGTTTGTAAGGAGTTAAGTAGCGGTTTCACTTGCTTCCTTCCCACCCTCTGGTGGCACCTGCCTCTTACTCCTGCTCTGACAGGCGGGACGGCCATTGCGATGTCCAGGTCACCTGCTTGCCGGTGATCTCAGCCCACACCACGTCTCCTGATGTTAGGTTCACAGCAGTGAGTAGACTGCCCAGCTTTCTCCTCCTCAGGACGAAAGGGGGGATGTGGGGGGGAAATGGGGAGGGGGAGGTGACGTGCTCCAGGGTGTCCACATCCTAAGGGCAGTGACTTAACTCGCAGCTGCCTAGGGTTTTCCAACTCACTTCTTCCACTTAATGGTTGTAGATTATTTTCTGCAGAAATTCTTACCCCATGTCCAGGTGGCACCTCCATCCCATCAGGGAGGCCCCCTATGCAGGCCCATGTGTACCTGGCCCCTGTGGTTCCGGCCCGTGTGTACCTGGCCCGTGTGTTCCTGGCCCGTGTGGTCCAGGCCCCGTGTGTTCCTGGCCCGTGTGTTCCCGGCCTATGTGTACCTGGCCCGTGTGGTCCAGACCCCGTGTGTTCCTGGCCCGTGTGTTCCCAGCCTGTGTGTTCCTGGCCCGTGTGTTCCTGGCCCGTGTGTTCCCGGCCCGTGTGTTCCCAGCCCGTGTGTTCCTGGCCCGTGTGTTCCTGACCCGTGTTGTCTGGGCCCCCTGTTGTCCCAGCCCCTGTGGTCCCAGCCCCTGTGGTCCAGGCTCCTGTGGTCCCAGCCCCTGTAGTCCAGGCCCCGTGCAGTCCAGGTCCCCTGTGGTCCCAGCCCCTGTAGTCCAGGCCCCGTGCAGTCCAGGTCCCCTGTGGTCCGGGCCCCTGTAGTCCAGGCCCGGTCCCCTGTGGCCCAGGCTGTGAGGGCAGTTTCTCTAAAGGGCTGGGTCTCCCAGTGCAGGCTGGTCCGGTGGCCAGAACAGGGCCTTGGTCGAGAGCCCTGATCTCTCTCCAGGCTCCTCCCATCCCACGCATGTCCGATCCTTTCTCTCTGCCTGGGGGATGGAGTACATGGCTTTCTGAGGAAACTGAGCCTCTCTTGGGGCAGGTTTCGCACTGTGGACACTGTGGCTTGAATTGAAACCAGGACTTTAAAACAGCCTCGAGAAGAAATAGGGACGTTCCAGCCTTTAGGCTTCGAAATGCTCCTGGCACACGGCCAGACGCTGCCCTCTGCATCTCCTCCCTCTGCATCTCCTCCCCCTGCATCTCCTCCCTCTGCATCTCCTCCCCCTCTGCATCTCCTCTCCCCCTGCATCTCTGCCCCTCTGCATCTCCTCCCCCTCTGCATCTCCTCCCCCTCTGCATCTCCTCCCCCTGCATCTCCTCCCCCTGCATCTCCTCCCTCTGCATCTCCTCCCCCTCTGCATCTCCTCTCCCCCTGCATCTCCGCCCCTCTGCATCTCCTCCCCCTCTGCATCTCCTCCCTCTGCATCTCTGCCCCTCTGCATCTCCTCCCCCTGCATCTCCTCCCCCTCTGCATCTCTGCCCCTCTGCATCTCCTCTCCCTCTGCATCTCCGCCCTCTGCATCTGCATCTCCTCCCCCTCTGCAACTCTGCCCCTCTGCATCTCTGCCCCTCTGCATCTCCTCCCCCTGTATCTCTCTCCCCCTCTGCATCTCTGCCCCTCTGCATCTCCTCCCCCTGCATCTCCTCCCTCTGCATCTCCTCCCCTCTGCATCTCCTCCCCCTCTGCATCTCCTCCCCCTGCATCTCCTCCCCCTGCATCTCCTCCGCCTGCATCTCCTCCCCCTGCATCTCCTCCCCCTGCATCTCCTCCCCCTGCATCTCCTCCCCTCTGCATCTCCTCCCCTCTGCATCTCCTCCCCCTGCATCTCCTCCCCCTGCATCTCCTCCCCCTGCATCTCCTCCCCCTCTGCATCTCCTCCCCCTGCATCTCCTCCCCCTGCATCTCCTCCCCCTGCATCTCCTCTCCCCCTGCATCTCTCCTCTCTCCTCCCCTCTGCATCTCCTCCCTCTGCATCTCCTCCCCCCATCTCCCCCCTGCATCTCCTCCCCCTGCATCTCCTCCCCCTGCATCTCCTCCCCCTCTGCATCTCCTCCCCCTGCATCTCCTGCCCCCCTGCATCTCCGCCCCTCTGCATCTCTCCCCCTCTGCATCTCCTCCCCTCTGCATCTCCTCCCCCTGCATCTCCTCCCCCTGCATCTCCTCCCTCTGCATCTCTCCCCCTCTGCATCTCCTCCCCCCTGCATCTCCGCCCCCCTGCATCTCCTCCCCCTCTGCATCTCCTCCCCTCTGCATCTCTGCCCCTCTGCATCTCCTCCCCCCTGCATCTCCTCCCCCTCTGCATCTCCTGCCCCTCTGCATCTCCTCCCCTCTGCATCTCCTCCCCCTGCATCTCCTCCCCCCCTCTGCATCTTCTCCCCCCTGCATCTCCTCCCCCTGCATCTCCTCCCCCTGCATCTCCTCCCCCTGCATCTCCTCCCCCTGCATCTCCTCCCCTGCATCTCCTCCCCCCTGCATCTCCTCCCCCTGCATCTCCTCCCCTCTGCATCTCCTCCCCCTGCATCTCCTCCCTCTGCATCTCCTCCCCTCTGCATCTCCTCCCCCTGCATCTCCTCCCCCTGCATCTCCTCCCCATCTGCATCTCCCCCCTGCATCTCCTCCCCCTGCATCTCCTCCCCCTGCATCTCCTCCCCCTGCATCTCCTCCCTCTGCATCTCTGCCCCTCTGCATCTCTCCTCCCTCTGCATCTCCTCCCTCTGCATCTCCTCCCTCTGCATCTCCTGCCCCTCTGCATCTCCTCCCCCTGCATCTCCTCCCCTCTGCATCTCCTCCCCTCTGCATCTCCTCTCCCTCTGCATCTCCTCCCCCTGCATCTCCTCCCCCTCTGCATCTCTCCTGCTCCTCTGCATCTCCTCCCCCTGCATCTCCTCCCCCTGCATCTCCTCCCCCTGCATCTCCTCCCCCTGCATCTCCTCCCCCTGCATCTCCTCCCCCTGCATCTCCTCCCCCTGCATCTCCTCCCCCTGCATCTCCTCCCCCTGCATCTCCTCCCCCTGCATCTCCTCCCCCTGCATCTCCTCCCTCTGCATCTCCTCCCCCTGCATCTCCCCCCCCCTGCTGCATCTCCTCCCCCTGCATCTCCTCCCCCTGCATCTCCTCCCCCTGCATCTCCTCCCCCTGCATCTCCTCCCCCTGCATCTCCTCCCCCTGCATCTCCTCCCTCTGCATCTCTGCCCCTCTGCACCTCCTCCCTCTGCATCTCTGCCCCTCTGCATCTCCTCCCCCTGCATCTCCTCCCCCTGCATCTCCTCCCCCTGCATCTCCTCCCCCTGCATCTCCTCCCCTCTGCATCTCCTCCCCCTGCATCTCCTCCGCCTGCATCTCCTCCGCCTGCATCTCCTCCCCCTGCATCTCCTCCCCCTGCATCTCCTCCCCCTGCATCTCCTCCTCCTCCCTGCATCTCCTCCCTCTGCATCTCCTCCCCCTGCATCTCCTCCCCCTGCATCTCCTCCCCCTGCATCTCCTCCCCCCTGCATCTCCTCCCCTCTGCATCTCCTCCCCCTCTGCATCTCCTCCCCCTGCATCTCCTCCCCCTCTGCATCTCCTCCCCTCTGCATCTCCTCTCCGCCTGCATCTCCTCCCCTGCATCTCCTCCCCCCCTGCATCTCCTCCCCCTCTGCATCTCTGCCCCTCTGCATCTCCTCCCTCTGCATCTCCTCCCTCTGCATCTCCTCCCCTCTGCATCTCCTCTCCCTCTGCATCTCCTCTCCCTCTGCATCTCTCCTCTCCCCCCCTGCATCTCCTCCCCCTGCATCTCCTCTCCCTCAGCATCTCCTCTCCCTCTGCATTCCTCCCTCTGCATCTCCTCCCTCTGCATCTCCTCCCTCTGCATCTCCTCCCCCTGCATCTCCTCCGCCTGCATCTCCTCCCCCTCTGCATCTCCGCCCCTCTGCATCTCCTCTCCCTCTGCATCTCCTCCCCTCTGCATCTCCTCCCCCTCTGCATGTCCCCCCCCTGCATCTCCCCCCCCTGCATCTCCTCTCCCTCTGCATCTCCTCCCCCTCTGCATCTCTCTCCCTCTGCATCTCCTCTCCCTCTGCATCTCCTCCCCCTCTGCATCTCCACCCCTCTGCATCTCCGCCCCTCTGCATCTCCTCTCCCTCTGCATCTCCTCCCCCTCTGCATCTCCTCCCCCTCTGCATTTCCTCTCCCTCTGCATCTCCTCCCCCTGCATCTCCTCTCCCTCTGCATCTCCTCCCCCTGCATCTCCTCTCCCTCTGCATCTCCTCCCCCTGCATCTCCTCCCCCTGCATCTCCTCTCCCTCTGCATCTCCTCCCCCTGCATCTCCTCCCCCTCTGCATGTCCTCCCCCTCTGCATGTCCTCCCCCCCTGCATCTCCTCCCCCTGCATCTCCTCTCCATCTGCATCTCCTCCCCCTGCATCTCCTCTCCCTCTGCATCTCTGTTGTCTGCCAATTTGGCTTCACCTCCCACACCTCACTCTAAGTAATATTGGCTGGTCCGTGTTGGCTGAGCCCTCCCCAGTGACGTCTGATATCCCTCCTGAGTGCAGGGCTCCAGGACCCCAGCTCCCCTGGAAATCATGGCCTTAGCTTCATTGTGGTGACCCCCTGAGCCGGAGCCCCCTGCTGTGAGTTAGGGTTCCTGCTCCCAAATAGCCATTCTGTAAGCAGTCCCTTCACAAGAAGCTGCGGTTTGTAACGGTTCATCACCGGAGGCTTCACGTCTTGTTTAATCACTTTTGATTTTTACCATGAAAAGCACCTGGACCCATTAGGAAGTTATTTCAGAGCCTGTTTGAGCACCCCTTTACACCCCAATAAGCTGTGCAGGTTGGGGGTCCGAGTTCCCCGCAGCCTCTCCGGCTTGTGTGCGGAACAGCCAGGGTAGCTCTTGCAGATACTAAAATGCAAGCAGTTGGCGGTGGTGAAAGGAGCTCAGGTCTTCATATTGTTCTGCATTTCATTCCTTTTCCCTTATGAAGCTTCCTGTCAGACCCTCAGGTTCCGAGTGTTAGAGGGTGACAGACGTGTACACTTGGCACCTTGTCCTCACACCGTGTGCCCGCCTCTGCCCTCGCTCCCCCACTGCAGTGCTGAGTTTCCGTCCTTGGCACTGCTGGGTTTGTCCGCAAGCTGCCGGGTAAACTGATGGAACAGCTTGAAGTCTGTGCAAAAGACACCTGCCCAGAGCATCCTGCAGGTGAAGGAGGGGTGCCAGGAGGCCTGGTGCTGAGGGAAAGGAAGCATTGCCAGTGCAGATGCTGGAGCAGGGGGGCGGGTGCTGTGGGGCGTGGTATAGGTTTCTGCAGCCCCTTGGGAATGGACAGGGTCTGGGGACAGTCATGGTGGAGTCCCTGTGAACGCACCCACGCACGGGAGGCCCCTGTGAAAGACTCAGAGGAGGCCCGCGCAGAAGCCAGTGTGTGGAGCCCGGGAGTGGCATTTGAGTTGAGCCTGGGAAAGGAGGAGGGGCGCTTGCAGACACCGTGAGTGCTGGCCACAGGAGAGGTGCCTGCCCCTCAGGTCAGGGCGCCCAGGACCTGAGTGTGGGGTGTGCGTGCAGCCTGAGCCAGTGGAGAGAGACGTGGAGACGGGCTGCGCTGAGGCCCTGGGGGAGTCCCGGAAGCTGTCTTCTTTGGTGTGACGTGTAAACTGTGATCCTAGAGGAACACATCTGCTCCTTTGGGAAATTTGCCCTGAAGTGATGCTCAAGGGGGAGGGAAGTGGTGGGGTGCAGCCAGGTGACCTGCACAGGAGCCCCACCAGGCGGCCTGGGGCTGGGTAGGAGAGCACTGATGAGGTGTGGATATCACAGAGAGGTCCCAGATGAATGTGGGGTCCTGGGAGGGCACTGTGGGGCGTGAAGATGTCCTGTAGGCTTAGGGGACAGTGAGGTCTGGGGACACCTGTGTGGGTGAGTGCTGGGGGCTGGGGGTACCTGTGTGGGTAAGTGCTGGGGGCTGGGGACACCTGTGTGGGTGAGTGCTGAGGATTGGGGACACCTGTGTGGGTAAGTGTTGGGGATTGGGGACACCTGTGTGGGTGAGTGCTGGGGATTGGGGACACCTGTGTGGGTAAGTGCTGGGGATTGGGGACACCTGTGTGGGTAAGTGCTGGGAGCCTGCCCATCTGCTCCTGCGTTTATAACTAGGTAAGAGGAAGAGATACAAACACATTTGATAACTTTTTAAAAAGCTTATTATGACTTCAGAGGAAACTTTTAAGGTTGTTTTACTTTTAGTTTTTCTAAACTTCATTGGCTTTTGTTCTGTGTGGGCCAGAGGCCTGGCTGGTTGCCACTGTTGAAACTGTCTTTAATTTGGCTTTATTGTTTCTAGAGCCCACACATTGCTTGGGGGTTTTATGTGCCTGTAAATGAATCATTTAAGACAAATGGCTTTTAAGGCCCCATTGTGTTCACTTGGCTCAGGAAACGCACCCGAAGGTGAACATTCTTACCGTGCTGGCCATTCTTTTGTGACAGGGAAGCGTGCCTACTGAGAAAGAACTTCCTTTGTGGGGCGACAGGCCCCTTCTCCCCTTCTCTGTTCCTCCTCGTGAACACTCCCTGTGATGGCCATCAGCCCCCAGGCAGGGCCCCTCCCCACTCTGGGCCACTGTCCCGTGAGCCAGCTGCTCTCTGAAGTCACCAGCAAGCAAGTCCCTGCCAGCAGCACCTCTGGGGACACCGGGCGGTGCTCCTAACAGGGACCCTGGTCCCGAAAGTGCTGAGTTCTCCTGGCTCCCTGGGTTCGGGAGTGAGCGGTGAAAACTTAAAGTTGGATTTCAGAGTCTTGACAAATGTATCGGGTAGGCAGATGACCGTGTAGTGACAAACATATCGGGTAGGCAGATGACCCCATAGTGACAAACGTATGGGGTAGGCAGATGACCCCGCAGTGACAAACGTATCGGGTAGGCAGATGACCCCGCAGTGACAAACGTATGGGGTAGGCAGATGACCCCACAGTGACAAATGTATCGGGTAGGCAGATGACCCCGCAGTGACAAATGTATCGGGTAGGCAGATGACCCCGCAGTGACAAATGTATCGGGTAGGCAGATGACCCCGCAGTGACAAACGTATCGGGTAGGCAGATGACCCCTCAGTGACAAACGTATCGGGTAGGCAGATGACCCTGCAGTGACAAACGTATCGGGTAGGCAGATGACCCCGCAGTGACAAACGTATCGGGTAGGCAGATGACCCCGTAGGAAGGCAGACAAAAGTCTTCTGTGGAGTTAAATTGTTTCACTATATTTAGGTTTACGAGGGTGGAGTTACACTGACATGCGGCATCTAGCTGGACCCAGGCACGAAATGTGGTTTTTCGGCCACGTTTTCTAATGATACTTTAATTTTTTTTTTTAAATAAATCTTTATTGTTCAGATTATTACAATTGTTTCTCCTCCCCCCCCCCCCCATATATCTCCCCACCACACGGTCCCCACCCCCCTCTGCCCTTACCTCCCCCCGTGTTGTCCTTATCCATAGGTGTATGATTTTTGTCCAGTCTCTTCCCGTACCCCCCACTCAGACACCCCTTTCCCCCTGAGAATTATCAGTCCACTCCCATTCTATGCCTCTGATTCTATTATGTTCACCAGTTTATTCTGTTCCTCAGATTTTTTTATTCACTTGATTTTTAGGATTCACTTGTTGATAGATATGTATTTGTTGTTCATAATTTTTGTCTTTACTTTTTTCTTCTTTTTCCTCTTTTTAAAGAATAGCTTTCAGCATTTCATATAATACTGGTTTGGTGGTGATGAACTCCTTTAGCTTTTTCTTATCTGTGAAGCTCTTTATCTGACCTTCCATTCTGAATGATAACTTTGCTGGGTAGAGTAGTCTTGGTTGTAGGTTCTTGCTATTCATCACTTTGAATATTTCTTGCCACTCCCGTCTGGCCTGCATAGTTTCTGTTGAGAAATCAGCTGACAGTCGTATGGGTGCTCCCTTGTAGGTAACTAACTGTTTTTCTCTTGCTGCTGTCAAGATTCTCTCTTTGTCTTTTGCCCTTGGCATTTTAATTATGATGTGTCTTGGTGTGGTCCTCTTTGGATTCCTCTTGTTTGGGGTTCTGTGCGCTTCCTGAACTTGTAAGTCTATTTCTTTAACCAGGTGGGGGAAGTTTTCTGTCATTATTTCCTCAAATAGGTTTTCAGTATCTTGCTCTCTCTCTTCTTCTGGCACCCCAAAAATTCGGATGTTGGTATGCTTAAAGCCATCCCAGAGGCTCCTTACGCTATCCTCACACTTTTGGATTCTTCTTTCTTTCTGCCTTTCTGGTTGGGTGTTTTTTTCTTCCTCATATTCCAGATCTTTGGTTTGACTCTTCTGGTACGGTGGTCTACAGTTGAGTGTCTGTATATTCTTTATTTCAGACAGTGTATGCATAATTTCTGACTGGTCCTTTTCCATTTTTTTGGTATTCTCATTAAGGTCTTGAAGGTCTCTTCAAGTTTCTCAACCGTTTTTAGAAGATTCTTGAGTAACCTTATAAATGTGGTTCTGAACACTGTGTCGTCCATTAGTTTGCTTTCCTCCATCTCTCCTACTTGTGACATACTTCGGTGTCTCCACATTTTGGCTGCCTCCTTGTGTTGATGGAGTGGCTTTGTGTGGTCAGTGACCTATAGGGGCCGGTAGCTCAGCTTCCCCAATCACCCTAGGTGGTCGCTCTTGGTACACCCCTTTGTGGGCTGAGTGGAAAGTCTTGGTGTAGTTAAAAGCCCTGATTGCTGTTGGTACACTGGGAGGAATTGACCTCCAGGCCAATTGTCTGTGAGGACCTGCTGTGTCTATGACGGAAGAATTGCTGTGCTGGAGACATAGTAGGGCTTTGGCGCTCACTGAGTCTGCCTCTTGAATGTGTCCCTTATGAGAGTGGTTGAAATCTGGTGTCGTCCACACCGGCCACTAGATACCCTAGTGTCTGGATCTCCAATGGGGTGCAGTTCTGAGGCCTCCCAGCAGGAGCTACAGTTTTCTCCTCTTTGCTTGGGCGGTTTTGGAGCAGTCTGACTGGAGCTGCAGTTAATTTGGTTGAGCTGCCACAGAACAGGCCATTTATATGTAAAAGCTGCTTTGTGGAGCCTGGGCGGGTTTGTAGAATGTGCAGGGCAGGGTCTCAGGGTGGGGCAGGGTCTCAGGGCGTCACTAGGCTGGGGCGTGGCCAACGGCCATGGCTGCCTTCAGCCATCTCTGCCTTTCCACGTTTCCAAGTCCCCGTGTCCTGTGCTCCAGCGCAGCAAACCCTGATTGCTAGGCGCACGTCTGTAGAAAAGTCACTCTCACTCTCCGACCGATGGCCGAGAGTCCAGCTTCTCCCTGTAGACGTCTGGGTCCCCCACGTGTCCCCAGAAACTGGAGTTCAGAGTGATCTGGAGTTTGTCTCCCTTCGGTTTGAAGAAAAGCTGCGCGCCCAGTCGCCCGCTGCCAGCCCGCTTCGTGCGCCTCCGTACCTCAGCTCTCCAGCGTTTGCGCTCCCTTCTCTTCTTAGTTGTAAATCTACCACTCAGCCAGCTTTCCCGTGGTTCTGGGTGGTAGACGTTTTGTTTTTTGGTTGTATTTTTGAAATTGTTGTGCGAGGCGGCAGTTTAGTTGTTTAACTTTGCCGCCATCTTGATTCCTCTCTTGTCCTTTGGCTTTTTTTGATACTTTAATTTTCATTCAATATTTCTAGGCCTAATTTGATTTTTTTGGGGGGGTGGCAGGGGGAGGGGAAAGAAAGCCGGCCCTGTCGATCTAAAACATAATGTGCAGGGCAACAAAATAAAATTTAAAAAAAGAAAAAGAAAAACAAAAAGACAAATGAAAGAATAGAAATTAAAAATAAAACAAAACCAAAAAAAACCTTTCCCCGCCCCCCTAGAAAAACAACAACAACAAATAGAGCAACGCGCGTTCATGGAATGTGGTGGCAAGGCCGTCCCAAGGTGCTGCGTGGTCTCTCCCTCCCTGGACGCAGCTCTGCAGGTCCACAGGCAGGTGGCTTCCCTGCTTAGAGTCCAGGCTGGACACAGACCAGACTGCAGGAATGAAGTGGATGTGCTGTTCTGGGACCTCAGAGGCAAGGCTGTGAGAACCCTGTGCTCTTGTCTGCGGCTCCCGGGACCAGCCCCTGCGTGGCGAGGACCCCAGGCCACAGGCAGGGGCTGGGCCGCACGCAGGGACCACAGACAGGGGCCACAGGCAGGGGCCGCAGATGGCCCTGCAGCCACAGCCAGCACAGACACGGCTGAGTCTCAGGATTCCAGCTGCAGCCACAGCTACAGCCGCAGCGAGGCCCCGAGCGGGACCATGGCGGAGCTGGTCAGCCCCCAGAGCTGGCAAAATCCCTGTTTTGGGCCTTATGCTTGGGGGTGGCTGCATTGGACGGGAGCCACTGTTTCCTCATCAGAGAACTAGTCCACGTGCTCAACACTGCACGTTGCCGGGTGAGCGACCCCCTTCCTGCCCTCGTGCGGTTCAGTGGCACAGACAGACGCCTGGAAGTGCCTCCTGGTATCTCTGCCCGTGACCCTCGGGTCTGCTGGATCAGTGTGGCCCTGTAACCGAGGCGTTGGGGGCGTTGAGCTCGTTATCACTGAGCTGATGAGTAATGTAATGTTTAGGCAGGCTCTCACCGTGGGGCATGTTTCTGGAGTACTTGGTGAACTGCTTTATGGGCTGTTACGCTGAGCAGCAGGAGTAAAACCAGATCTCCGTGTGGTCAGTTGCAGAGACTGACAACTGTGGCCTTGCTGATGACCTCAGGTAACGTCTCAAAAATTAAACACAACAAAACGCGTCTCTGGGAACCGCAGCTTCTGTTTCCCGTTGTGTGACAGGGACTGCAGGCGGTGGCTGGGTGGGCGGGAACCCTGACTAGAGACACTGTCTTTGACTGGGCGGCATGTTTCTCATTGTGATTCTTCTTCTTCTTCTTCTTCTTCTTCTTCTTCTTCTTCTTCTTCTTCTTCTTCTTCTTCTTCTTCTTCTTCGAGAGAGAGAGAGAGAGAGAGAGAGAGAGACATCAATGATGAGAGAGAATCACTGATCGGCTGCCTCCTGCACATCCCCTACTGGGGATTGAGCCTGCAACCCGGGTATGTGCCCTTGACTGGAATTGAACCTGGGACCCTTCAGTCCGCAGGCCGATGCTATCCACTGAGCCAAGCCAGCCAGGGCTCTTTGCGATTCAGAAGAGCATACTGAGGCTTACTTGTCCAACATGTCTTACTGAGTCAGCTGCTATGACTTGCGGTGTTTGCAGGGAAGGTAAGGAAGTGCAGGCCCTTCAGGCTTCGGGGGGGCGGGGGGGCTGATCCGACAGAGCACATCCAGGCCCGAGGGCAGTGTCCCAAGGGTGCCCTGTACCCACAGCAGGGCTCCTGGCTCGCCTGGGAGAGGGTGCGGCAAGGAAACGGCCAGGGGAAGCAGGCGGGAGGCTGGTCTGCGGGAGGAGGGAGCCACCGGTGAGGCCCACATGGGTGGAACCGGAGGGCCGAGCAGCAGGAGGGCACAGAGGAGTCAGGGGTGGGGAGGGTGGGGGAGACTGGTGGACACCCGGCCTCAGCCAGGCTGCATCGCACGCACACTGCTTCTCACCTGCGTCAGCATCCCCTCAGTGTGGGGGAACTAGTCTGGTTTCGGGCCTCTCTTCTTCATCCCCTCCCGCCTCCTCTTCCCGGTCAGGCATCGCCTACCTCTCTGTGTCGGACCTACTCCTGACGCAGGCATGCGCTGCTGTTAGGTTAGCTCAGTTTTTCACTCTTGTGTCATTGTTTTCCTTTCCTTTCCCTTTCCTTCAAGATTGGCTCACGTGTTTATTCATTCGGCAACGGAATAGTCTTCCACTTACCCTGGTCCTCACTGGCGGTTGTCCGTCTCTTCTGTGAAATGCGCTCTGAATGGATCGGGCTAAGTGGGAAGGACACACCCCCTCCGAGCCCCTCTCGCCCCGCAGTGGCGCCTTCTCAGAGGGACAGGGACACGCCATTGCGACTTTGACCTTGTTCAGAGGGGACAGTGTGTGATGGGACCGTAGGACCATGGAACAGCAGCCACCTGCCCGAGGGGACGAGTCGTTCCCTGAACAGGCTGAACCGGGTCAGGGTGTGAGGATGAGTTTTCTAGAAGGAACCGAATTTGGGGCGGGCACACCGAGTTGGCCGGGTGCTGTGCACTGGAGCCAGGCTGTGTGCTGAGGGGATGGGCGCCCAGGCCGGCCCGGCAGGTTCCCAGGATGGGCAGCTTCCGAGCTGACGGGGGCCGAGGGCGAGTCTGTGGGTGGTGAGAGGCAGCCCAGCCTTGACTGTTGCCCAGGGAGGGGATGAAGGAGAGACTAGCAATGACCTCAGGGCTCCCTGCTTATTGGAAACACAGAGCTGAACATGAAGCAAATATTCAGCCCCACCTGTTACCTAACTTTATTTCACTTCGCAGACGCTGCCTACAGGGTGGCCTGGAGAAAGCTCTAGCTCAGTGGATGAGTGTGAAGTCATGTCTGTGACTGCTGTGAGGGCCAAGCTTAAGGCAACATCTCTAGAGGCTGTAACCTGTGTGAGTGCTGGTTGAGCTCTGGGCCCCGTGGTGTCAGCCCGGTCTCTGTCCATCATGCAGGTGTTTCTGTGGGATCCCGGTGTCCAGGACGCCCGCCGTGACCCTGGGGTAGCTACAGGGAGCAGGACAGAGCCGTTTGCAGAGCTAGGTAACAGGAAGTGCCAGGAATATCGGCTCGCAGGCTCGCTGCTTCGCCACAGGGTTTATCTTTAGACGCTGATAACACACTTCAGGGCTTCAGGACAGCGCGTGCCGCCTGCAATGCATAAAGAGAAACTGTCTTTGTTTCTAAGATAGGCAATATGCAATTAATTATTTAAAGTGGGGCTGCTATTCTTAGGAAAGTGATACATTTTCTGTACTGTTTTCCCTCTGAAGCAGAATTTTATATTCATCTTGTCCTCCTTCCAGGGGGTTTAATGACTCAAGTATCACAGAGACTTAAAACAAAAGACCATCTATTTATAAGAATGGACTTCAAGGACCGTGCTAAATTGAGGGTTCATACATAATTCCATTTCTCCATAAAATCACCGGTTATATTTTCATAGAGTGTGCCCTTTTCAACTTGAATTATATGATTCACATGCATATTTTGGTAATACATAGGAGGAAGCAGGGTCGGATAATACATAAAGCACCCTTATTGAATTCCCATTATGGGCCAGGCATTATGATAAGCACACCCTCTGACACAGGCATAATGTCTCATGTTACCACGAGGGAGGGGGGCTTGGAGAGAGCAGGTGGCTTGTCCAGGATTTTGGGACTAGTCACAGGCAGCGCGGACAGGGGAAATCAGATCTCTTCATTGCTCAGGGCTGGATTCTTATTTTTTTAAAATTCATCACCAGAGGAGAGAGGAGGAAGGGAGAGAGAGAAACATTGATGTGAGAGAGAAACGTCAATTGGTTGCCTTCCGTGCATATCCTGACCGAGCATCAAACCTGCAACCTTTTGGTGCCCAGGGTGATGCTCAACCAACTGAGCCACGCCTGCTGGGTGAGGATGCATTCTTTATTCCTGTGTGTTCAGCTATCAAGATGTTGTACAGGGTTATGCTCCATGTTGTGGGAACCAATCTTTTACAGAAAATCTGAAAACAGTGGTCTTGATTTCTCCTTCAGACAAGGGTCTCCTGTGTCCCCAGGACCCCTTCCTGCCCCCACCCCCGCCCTCGCAAGGAGCCCAGGACTCAGGCTGCAGAGTGTCCTACAGGAGACGGCTCCCAGGGGCTGTCAGGAGGAGGCCCCTCCTAGGACATCCTTCAGCAGTCCCCGCGTGCCCACAGGCGTTTCCCCATCAGTGCCCTCTTTAAGCTATCTTCAGTCAAAGATTGTTCATATTTTGCACGCCACCAGGGAGGGCTACCTCTTGCCCCTTGTAATGGGTTTTAATAAGTGAAATCTCATGGAGGGAGGTTTACGCCTCACATTTTGCCTGACTCTCTCCTATGGAAGCTTCTCTGACTCCTGGGAGATGAGAACCCTCAGAGCTCTGCAGGTGGCTGTGTCAGGTGTCGTCTTTTCCTGAGGAGATATCCAGGCAAGAGTGACTCTCAGGAGGTCGCCCCAAGTCCGTACCAGGGCCAGGGGTCCCGCCGAGGGACTGGGCTTTGACGGAGCCGTCGGCCACAGTCACACTGCCTTCCCCTGGGGACTAGAGGAAGGGACTAGTTCTTAAACAAGTTCATCTTTCCCTAATCGGTCTGGCTCAGTGGATAGAGCGTTGGCCTGCAGACTGAAGGGTCCCAGGTTCGATTCTGGACAAGGGCATGTACCTTGGTTGTGGGCACATCCCCAGTAGGAGGTGTGCAGGAGGCAGCTGATCGATGTTACTAACTCTCTATCCCTCTCCCTTCCTCTTTGTAAAAAAAATCAATAAAATATATTAAAATAATAAGTTCATCTTAGTACTTCTAGGGACTTTATTCTTAAAAATGTCCTTAAATTCATGATGAAGCAAAGGGCCTTTAGGATAGAGGTCATTTGTTTTAGTGTCAGTTATAATCATGGCGGTACCCTTTTTTTCCAGACAAGAGAAAACCTTCGATTTATTTTTCTCGCTAAAAGAGGCCATTGGTGGTTCTAAGAACATGAATGTCATTTACATGTTGACTGGCCCAGCCCATGCTTACACTGAAGTGAAACCTGCTTACCCAGGGAAACACGAGCCTCCTCCTTCCCAGGCCCATGCTCTGTGTCCACATGCGTCATCAGTGAGGAAGTGGCCACGTCGCTCTGGACCCCCGCTTCCAGCGGCCCTGCCCCTGTGGCTGCGGCTGCTGCCCCGGCTCCTGTAACATCCCTCGCTTCACCGCCAGCTCTCAGCGCCATGCTCAGTTCTCAACTGTGAATGACCTTTGTTTATTTATTTTTTTGGTCACAGATTTGGGTATTTTCCAGTCAAATCCTATTTCTTGTGTGTATTTTCAAATTAGTTTATCTTATTATGGGAAATGTGTGCCTTTCCCTGTGACTTTCGTATTTCTAGAAGGTATTTAAGTATGAAGATTACAAGGTGAACACCATGTGTCTAATGCAACTCGAGGCAGAGGAGTTTGGACATGGTGGATGCTGTTTGGGGGGGAAGTGAAAGGTGAGAGAACCAGGCACAAGTTCTGTGGTGTCACCCCCTCGCAAAGAAAGCCGGCTTTCACCCACAGAAAGAACAGTTGGTCTTTTTATTTTAATGCGTATTTGGATACTAAGAGTTCTCTGAAACCATCATTGTATGGAATCAAATCAGAAAGAATCCTATATAATAAAGAGCTAATATGCTCATTAGACTGGATGGCGGGATGACCTTCGGAACCACCTTCTGGAACGACCAGTGGGCAGGTCTGTGTGGCTGCGAGGGCCGAGCCCCTTGCATGAATTTCGTGCATCAGGTCGCTAGCGTGTGTGTGTGTGTGTGTGTGTGTGTGTGTGTATTAGAGGCCTGATGCATGACTGTTCATGCAAGAATGAGCCTTCCCTCTCCTGGCTGCCTGCACTGCCTTTGCTCCAGCTGGAGCTGCCTTTCCACCTTCCCACACTGCCCAGAGGCTCTGAGCGACTGGGGTGGTGTGGAACGCCTGTGTCGTCGCCATGGCCATGATGCAAGCAACCTGCCCCGCCCCCAGCTGCTTGGCGCCTGCGTATGAAAATTAACTACTATCTTTGTTGGGTTAATTTGCATACTCACTCCTGATTGGCTGGTGGGCATCACGAAGGTATGGCCAATTTGCATCTTATTCTTTTATTAGTGTAGATATAAACACACATATGTATAGATGTGTGTATGTGTGTATATATATATATATATATATGTATGTATATATATATATATATATATATATATATATATATATATATATTCATAAATAATACAGTGGAACCTCGCTTCTCAAACTTAATTCATTCCGGAAGGCTGTTTGAAAACCAAATCATTTTTTCCCATTAGAAGTCATGTAAATTGAATTAATTCGTTCCAGACCCCCAAATGATTCCCTGTTTTAACCTTTCTTATGCATAGTACATGTCTATTGTATTGTTTAATCTATAAATAAACACTTTAAAAACAAAAAGGACATGAAATGTCAATGAAAATTTAACAAAAAGGAAAAGAAATATACAGTAAAAATGAAAATTTAACAATAACAATAAGCAGCAACAAAAGCAAAAAAACACGCAAGTATTCAAAACACAATATCCTGAGACTGTCACAGTGGGGACCTGACTCAGACTCGCTCTTTCTCTCCTTTGTAGACTGAGAGATGCGTGACTCGTCATACAGGTATCCGCATGGAAGGGCTGTCAGGTTGAGAAGCGAGGTCCCACTCTGTATATAATATACATAGATAGGAAATAGATGTCTAAAGTATAAAAGTTTATAATCTCCTAAATATATAATTTTTATACTTACATAAATATAAAACACAGAAATTAAAATGTGTAAATATATGACATTCACATATACTTACATGCATTTTTAAATGTGTTTCCTGTATCATATGCTCGAGGTTATAAATAGAAGCATTGGAACCAGGATGAAGAGCCACTTCTCAGTGGTCTCTGTCCCTAAGCATCACCAACTTACGCCAGTAAGGCGATGGTTTCGTTTCCTTTGTAAAGTTTATGGCGACTGTGCTGTGCCGATGGCTCGTGACCCTGATGCGGTTGTACCCGGTCCACTGGCCAGATGGCTCTCTGAAGGCTGGGGTTCTGGAGACATGAAGCAGGCGGAGTGGGCAAGGGCCTTGGGACTGGTAATCAGAGCCGAGCCTGGCCCCTCGGGGTCAGAGGTTGAGTGAGGGCAATGAGTGACATAAAACACTGGTCCAGGGACCGGACCTTATCACGATGGAGAGTGTGGCCTGAGCCCCGCCGTGGTGCACGCAGAGGGCAGAGCACATCCGGCTGCAGCAAAGTGGACATTTGAGAACCTGGTAAGCGTTGGGACGACCTCGAGGCTCCCGGAGTACGGCTACCGGACATCAAGCCTGTGGCCCAGGCCTCAAACATTCCGAGTATCCATGCCAGACACAGGCTGGGAACCCCACCCGCCCCAACTCGGCCCCTCAGAGGGCAGTTCGGAGACTTTCCCTGGGCCTGTCTAAATATGCATTCACTTAATTAATCTAAATGAATTCCACTGAACTCACACCTTCGTCAGTCTCACATACATCATACGTGTGTGTACAGCCTGTATCACATATATTCTCTCTTTTGCATGTGGCTTGCTGATCGGCTGCTCCTTCTATTTAGTGGACGGACAGACCTGGCTCACGGGGCCAATTAACTGAGTTAAATGAGCATTTTGCTGGAGTGTGACCTGCTTTGGATCTATTAAGTATATTGGCTTTGCAGAGGCAGCAGAAGTCAAGGCACTGAAATGAACATGTGTTTTTAGCCATGTAAAGCAGTGTACCACGTCGTTGCCAAAAAGTGACGTTCCAGCGACAGAATAGTCGGTAACATGCGGGACAGTTTATCGCCCAGTAACTTATGGCTGGATGACTGGGTTTTGCATTTTTTTAATATTAAATCTTGTTTCTATTTCTCGGTTGGCAGGACATGAGTGAGTTCTCCAACATCTGTCCTGGTGCGGGTGGTAGCTAGGGCCGTGGCCATCCAGGCACCTGTCTGTCCTTCCCAGGGATCCTGGGCTCGGACCCAGAGCCTGCCCCTCCCACAGGTGTGACCTGAGATGCGTGTGGGCTCTCGTCCTGACTGGTCCTGCACATCACGTGACAGGAAGGGACACTTGCACTCCTGGGCGCTGAGCCGAGGTCCGGTGTGCAGGTGAGAATCACTTCGGCTGACTCCCACCACGCATGTTGCTGATGTGGTTGGACTTGGAGGCTGGCTGTCTGGCTCCTGGCACTGTCCCTGGGACCAGATGAGAGACGCATTTCTAAGAGATTGTGCCTGCAGGCAGTGCCTCTTGACATGTTAGCACAGGTCTCCGCCCAGGAACAAATGCAGAGCATTGAGCAGTCCATCAGGAGCATCTCAGGATGCAAGGGAATGGCTCACACTGCGACTCGCATTCCACATGGGCCTCTGTCTTGGAATTGACCCCAAACAAGGAAATTGCATGCATTCAAAGTCTTCTTTCGCCTCCGCTTTTCGGAAAGAGTTGGATAGTTGCTGAGTGATATGGGAGTTTCTAGGTCAGAATGTTCTCCCTTTAAACACAACAAGGAAAAGAAGCTTGGCCCTCCCCTAAAACACTGCTCTTCCCCCCTCCTTCGGGGTCCCCATCTCGGTCCTCCATCCTCGAAACCTCGGCTGCCCTGGGAAGCCAGTGTTCTCCGCAGGGTGTCCGCACTGTTCCTGGTGGCTGAGCTCACCCCGCCCCGGGACTGGACCCACTAGTGACACTAGGACCAGAGAGCAGGAGGCAGGACCGGGGAGCTGGCAGGCCTGTGACGCAGGTGACGGCTGACGAGTGCAGAGGGCGCACCTGGTCCCCCAGGTGGTGTCTGAGGGGAGTCACAGCTGTTACTCCAAAGTTCAGGTGCTGCTGTTCCTATAGAAACCGACCTGCCCACCTTCCTCTCCCCACACGGATGGGTTTCCCGGGATGGGGACCCTTCAGGGCTGACACAGGGCTGACCGGGTCAGCGGGTGCAGGTGGGCACACGGGGCACCAGACACTCAGGGGCTCCTGGTACAGAGTCCCCGCCGTTTTCTTTTTAAACTCTGAACTCGGAATTGGTACCCATCCCTGTTGGTGACGGTAGAACCTCTTATATTGGGGGTAGGGATGGGATTTTGCAGGAGGTGGCACCAGCAGAGATTACAGTTTTCACAAAGAACGTACCTGTTTGTGAGGGACGATTGAGCTCTGATTTACTTGTGGGACAAAACTGTGCCAGAGGAGACGATGGGGAGGGGGGATGAACAGGAAGGTGGGGCAGGGGGCGGGAGGAAACGTGCTAATTGTAGGAAGAAAATTTGTGTTCTGTGGTTCCCTCTGGGGTTAAAAAAAGTGGACAGTCGTCATTTGGAAAACAAAAATTGGCCACTTACTGCAGTAATCATGCTTTGTCATCTTCTATCTCTGACCTTCTAGGGCAGTGGTCGGCAAACTCATTAGTCAACAGAACCAAATATCAACAGTACAACGATTGAAATTTCTTTTGAGAGCCAAAATTTTTAAACTTAAACTTCTTCTAAAGCCACTTCTTCAAAATAGACTCACCCAGGCCGTGGTATTTAGTGGAAGAGCCACACTCAAGGGGCCAAAGAGCTGTGTGTGGCTCGTGAGCTGCAGTTTGCCGACCACGGTTCTAGCGTGACTGATTTTTTGTGAAAACACTTGATGCCCTGAGCACGGTCACATGTAGCGAGCTCTCTGCCGGGACTGCCCTGGGCCCTCACCTGGGCAAACGGGGCGGTTCCCCCACAATTTTGAGGTTTGAAAGGAGCGGTTTGAGCTCCCAGCTCCCTGCCAGCTGCGCAGCCCGCGGACTTGGAGATGTAATTTGTAGATGATCTGACCGCCTCCGCCCTTCCCCCTCCACTCCCCGTGATGGCTTTGTTTCACCTGCTGACATGAACTTGGCTGGAATGAGCGCTCTCGTGGCTGCGGGTGAATTAGTTGCACGTGTGAGCCACCTTTCTGCTGTGTTCTTGTTATTTTCAGAACTGTGCAATGGGATAAGTATGTTATTTCTAGAATCAGATGTCCCCTTCTGAGGCTTCGTGCTGACATGATTCCTCTGTCCCGTGGTCCTCGGCCTAGCCTGATGGTGTTACTCAGAGGGGGCTGCACTTGCCGCCAGCACATGTGTCACAGAGCACGCCTGTTACTCTGGGAGGTCGGCAGGTTGGATTAAAGCAGTGTGCTGTGGGCGGCGTGGGCTGCCTCTTCGACGCTGGCGTCTGTGAGCAGACCGTGTCCTCGCTTCACATCATGCTCCGTACCCGCGGCGTGCCCCCTACATTGGTTGCTGAGTAGCCACGGAAGCTCCGGTCGGTGGAGAGGTGTACGGGACTCCGATGCCCCTCCGCCTTGTCTCTGCTTTGCACACTTGGGGACCCTCCTGGCGGACCAGGACCACGTCTTCAGCGTGCGTTTCCCACAGTCCCTGATACCATGCCTCGCTCAGGGTGCAGGCGACATTTGCTGTGGACGTCCCTCCCGTCGCATCCTCTGATGGTGGGCATTCTCCCCACTGCTGCTGCGCACTTGCCAACGGAGCGGGGACGTCTAAATTCCTTGGTTGGCAAGCCGAGAGCACTGGGTCACGTACAGCAAAGGGCCTTTTAGAGGAAGTGGTGAGCGTTTTCCTCCTCAGTTTGCCTTTGCTCGTGGATACTGTGTCTGAGACTATAATTTTTTCAGGAACATTCCATGGGTAAATGAAGCTCCCTGATAAATGCCAAAAGAAAAAAACAAAACTAAAACAACTTAAACTGTTTTAAACTTGTGGGACTTACTTTGATCTCCACTAGTAGGTTTTTAGGGCACAAACAAAAACAAATGTTGTAAAGGGCATATGATAAGGAAAGAGGGTGCATTAGCCACCTGTGACCTCACATGCTGACCTTTCATTTACATAACAGTGCCATTCTGGCTGTTGCTCCAAACTTGATGTGCTTGCCTTGGGTACATATATGTATGTGTATGTGTGTGTGTGTGTGTGAGAGTGTGTGTGTGTGTGTCTTGTCCTTATGTCCTCTAATTTTCTATTGTTTATTTTTCTCCTATTTTTCCCATATATTTTCATTATCATTTATATTTCAGTTTGTTTTGTAATTTTTTAAGATGCTAAGCCTAATTTTTGCTTTATAAAATTTCCCTGTTTATCTGATTAGCCTTCTTTTGTAAGATTTTTTAGAAAAAAATCTAAACAATTGGTTATTATGCAGGGAAAGAAATATAACCAGTTTCCCTTTAGATAATTTGCATAATGACAGCCTTCCACTTCACCACATTCCTTTTCTCCAGGACTACAAAGGACAGCCTTTCAAAGGCATGCGCTCCATTGTTCTCCGAATTCCTATCAGCAAAAGTATTTCCATTCCTTTCCCTGCCAGGTGCAAGGAGGCTGCAGTGTAGGACGCCCTGGAGTGTCCGGAGGCCCTGGAGTGTCCGGAGCGTCCTGAGGCTGCGCTGTGGGTCAGGCTGTGAGTGGCCAGCCGCTGCTCAGAGGTTCTGTCCCCTTAGCGTTCCTGCCGCAGTGTGAGCTGGCCGCGCTCTGTCCCAGGCAGGGCGCTGGCTGGCCTGGTGCCTGCAACAGACGGACAACGGGATGTTTTCGGGGCTAAGGAACCAAATCCTCACTGACGGGCTTGACCAATGACCTATAAATCACATAACAAGCATTTCAAAGGCCAGCCGGCGCCGGGCTGGTCAGTGCCATGGCTGGTCAGTGCCGTGGCTGGTCAGCACCATTGCTAGTCAGCGCCGTGGCTGGTCAGCACCGTGGCTGGTCAGTCCTGTGGCTCGTCATCTCCGTGGCTGGTCAGTGCCATGGCTGGTTAGTGCTGTGTCTGGTCAGTGCCGTGGCTCGTCATCTCCATGGCTGGTCAGCACTGTGGCTGGTCAGTGCCGTGGCTGGTCAGTCTTGTGACTGGTCAGTGCCGTGGCTGTCAGTCCTGTGGCTCGTCATCTCCGTGGCTGGTCGGCACCGTGGCTGGTCGGCACCGTGGCTGGTCAGTGCCGTGGCTGGTGAGTCCTGTGGCTCGTCAGTGCCGTGGCTCCACAGATCTTCTGTGTCCAGGTCCTGCCACCTCTCCTCACGTTCCAGCCTCAGGGCTCACTGCGTGCCTGCAGCAGCCCAGGCCTCACCTCCATGCAAGGCTGAGCAAGCACAGGAGGCCTTCCCAGGATGCACTGTGACTTTTCTCGGCTCAGAGACCTTGGCCATGCCACCTGCTCCCTCTGAGCCTGTGGCTGCGAAGGGAATGGTTCCCCATCCATATGCGTGTTCAAATCCCCTGGGGATCCTGCAAAAATCCAAAGCCCAGGCCACACCCAGAGCCATGGACTCAGACTCCTGCAGGGAGTTTAGCGGGGGGGCAGTCACAGCCCCCCTGAGGGGGCCCCTGTGTGGGCAGGTTTGGGGCCAGGCTGGCCCTGACCAGGACTCCCTATCTTGGCTGCAGGAAGTCCCTCTCCCACAGCCATTGACCAGGTGGAGGATGTGAGCACCCACACGTCAGGGGCCTGCCAGCAGGGACCCCGGAGAGGAGGGCGGGGTGGGTGGGAGCCACCAGGTCACTGCGGACACTAGCCCTGGAGTAAGTGCGTCTTGTTTAGAGTCTGCCCTCCCTACCCGATCCCGTAACCTTGGTCATGTTTTTAAATTCTTATTTCTCCACCTGCAGAGGGACAATAGCCGCACCAAGCGGGCAGCCCTGCTAGATAAGCCAACGGAAAAGAGCCCTCAGAGCTCCTGCCCTCGGCCCGCAGCGGGAGGCAGGGCCCTGAGCCTGGGCGGCGCCGGGGCACACAGGTCGGGGGAGAGCTGGGGCTGCCGGGCACTGAGGTCCTTACTGCAGTGCCCAGAGGGGTGGGGGAACCAGGCCAGCTCCCTGCCTCGGGCCCGGGACGCACCGTGGGAGCCAGCACCCGCACCCGCCCATGCTAGCCGCTTCCATGAGGCTCCCGGTGGGCCCAGCGTCGGTATTTTACGAAGATCCCGGTGACGGTGACTGAGGGCAGGTGGGCCTGGAGGCCCCGGGGCTAGAGTCCGGAGGGAAGGAGGGGACGGCTATCTGGCTGTTTCCGTGGCTGTTCCAAATGAGCCAGTTTGGGCCAGAAAAACGGGCTGAGCTGGTTTGGGTGGTTCTTTGCTTGCTTTATGCCAGACACGCTCTCCTGGACCCCACACAGCGACAGGAGTTTCCACAGCCATGCCACTCACTCACTCACTCACTCACTCACTCACGTTGTTCTGGGCTCAGAGTGGACACGGAGAGGGCCGAGGTGTCCTGTCTCTCACGCCTGTGCAGCGCTTTAACCTGACAGTGCGTTCTACTCCCTGGGCTCATTGTTACCTCCCTACACGTGAGCTGTGCAGTTCGCTTTCCTAGGGAGTGTGTTACCCGTTAGCCAGCTGCAAGCCAATCGCACGGTGTATCCTGGTGGCCCGTTAGCCAGGACACAAACCAATCACACGGCATGCCGTGGAGGCCACTCGGCCTGTCCTCGCCTCCGCCGGCTTCCCGGGAGGGGTAACTTTTGGCGCGTTGTTTGCTGGGCCATGTGTGTGCTCTGTCGTGTGTTGAATGGTTACACTGGCCACAAAAATAAGACGACAGGAAGCCATTAAAGCCATAAACAGCTGTGAGGGGCGTTCCCCGGGCGGTCCTCACTGGGGGGCCGTGCCCTTTGATGGCGTGCTGCTGCTGCCACGTGCGTTTCCGGGAGCCGTTAGATGTGTGGCACCAGCCTGTGCGTGCAGCCATGTCCCTTAGCTGTGTCCTGGCCCCGTGGGCCCCACTCGAACCCCCACTGAATCCACCAGCAACTCGGTGTGAATGGAAAGGTTTATGGAACTGGGTGTCACCATTTGGTCACAGGCAGGCCTCACTCAGAGGACCAGCGGCTCCTGGGAACGTGGAAGGATCTGGGACTGTCAGCATGGCCTCCAGTCTCCATGCACCCAGGGTCAGGGCTGGGCTCTGGTCCGTGCTCAGGGTCACCACAGGTCACTGTCCGGGCTCTCCTGGTCTCCGAGGACCTGTCACTGAGGTCCTGAGGGGCACATGCTGGCCTGATTGAACAGGTGACCCGCCTGCTGGGGACACATCTGAGTGACCCCCGGGGCTGGCTGGGACAGGGCGGGTGCAGTTCTGGGGCCCACAGCAGGGGGGTCACAGCGGGGCGGTCCCCACAGCGGGATGGTCCTCGCAGCCCCACGCCTTTTCAGAGCCGCATTTCTGCGATGGAACTGGTTTCTCATGGGGAATGTTTACACGCTCTGTCTCCCTGACATCGAAACGGTTCCCGAAAAAAAATGCGATCCCTGGAGCGGAAGCAGAAGGTGGCATTTGATGTTCTAGAATAACATGAATGCGTCGGTTAACTTCCTTCTAGCTTTTTGGAAGGAAAATGTCAGACCCATGAAGCAGAGAGGTAACGATTCCCCAGGTGGCCTCACCAGGGTCAACACGAATTCATCCTTTTCCCACTTGGACCCTCCCGCTGCCCCACCGCAAAGTTTGGCATTTTCACGTAGCATCTTGAAGGGGCATTTAACTCGAGGTTCAGATGTAACTCTGCTGGTAGCCATGCTTTCTAGAAGGTGTGTGACAGGATTTGTCCACCTGGTCACGTTTGGATCCTGGACACGGGCGTCACTTTTATTCGAGACGAGCGCTCTCCAACGTGTGGCTGGTGGGACATCCCAGCCACAAGCTTCGTTTCTGGTCCGAGCCAGTCCCTGCCCGAGAGGAGGTGTTTAGGGCTTTGTGTCACGGCTGCACAGGGGAGGGCATGGCCATTTTTTCGGTCTTTCACTTGTATTCTGTTTTACAAAGTCAGCAACACATTGGGCAACACGCGGTCTTTCACGACAGGTGGCCCGCGAAGCTCTTGGTACCCGCGGTCGCCAACCTCTCGGACCTCACGGACCACCATGGACCACCGGTTGGCGACCGCTGCTCTGTACGGCTCTGAGACCTGGCCCTCGGGACAGTTGGCGATATCTGGGGAAATTTTGAGTCATCACAACTCTGGGGGAAGTGGGGTGACTTCTGTGGGTGCACGGAGCAGCTCCCCAAACAAAGCATGTGCTGGCCCTGAAGCGGGGGGCGGGGGGCGGGGGGCGGGCTGGGGCTGAGAACCCACCTGGCCACAGTGGAGGCTCGCTGCTGTGCCTCGTCTAAGGCGGTTCCCCACGGCTTCGCCGGGCGAGGGCTGGCGAGTCCAGGGCTGTATGCGCGAGCTCTCCTTGTATCCGAGGCTCCGTGCTCCCCTTGGGAAGGTGGACATTCTGCAGATGGAGACCTGGGGATGAAATAAGCGACTTTGCCCCAATCCTTGAAAAACATAACGCAGCCCTGCGTCACAGCTGCCGTGGAGGGCGCGCCCCTTCCCCTCCTGGTGGCCACTGCTGTGCCGCGGGGAAAATACGGAGCCCGGAATTTATGGAATTTCTGTTTATTCAGACATTTATGTTGAAGACATTCATACCAAATCTCTGCTTCATGAGGTTTTTTGAAGGTTTTCTTTTAAATTCGGAAAGCCATCATTTTTGTGAACTCTAAGGGGGTATATAGTTCTAGCTATATAATATTTTCAGCTAGAAAAAGTAATCCAATGAAATTAATTTGGGATTGCAGTTAACTGTTATATCCTAACACACGTGTGTGTTTGTGTGTGTGTGTGTGTGTGTGTGTGTGTGTGTGTGAGAGAGAGAGAGAGAGAGATTTATTTCTACACCTGGCTCCTCCTCAGTGAGTGTCTTCTCTCACACTGTATTTGATGCCACGTGGCTCACATGGACGGGTTAGGTAATTCACAGCGGAACCCTGGCCCTGGGACGGCTCTGAGCCAGGCAGACACAGGAAGGCCTGTCTGTCAAGTGGAACCACATAAGATCTAACAGCCGGGGGGCCTAGGTTTCCTCACAAATTGAACCTTGTTTTGTTTTGTTATTTAAATCCTCACCCAAGGGCATTTCCCACTGCTTTTAGGTGGAGTGGAAGGGAGGGGGTGGGAGAGAGAAACATCGATGTGAGAGAGACACATCAACTGGCTGCCTCCCTTATGCACCCAACCCAGATCGGACCCCCAATGCAGGTACGTGCCCTGAGAGGGTATCAAACCTGGGGTATGGGATGGCGCTCCAACCAAGTGAACCGCACGGCCAGGCTGACCTTCTTTTAAGGAAACGGTGCTGATACCGTCGGCAGCGCCACAGGCTCTGCGTCCTCCCGGCGCTCACCGTACCGCTTCCTTTCACCGCTTCCTGCTTCCCCTTTCTCACTCCGAGGGGCTCCGCCATCACCCTCAGGGTTCCTTCAGCATCAGTCTCCACTTCCTGACCCCACTGACTTGACCTCTGACTCCAAGGGGAAACTTGTTTGTTAGGTTTTCTGTTTCTTTGACTGTGGCCTGACGTGACAGCGACCCCGGGGGATGTCAGGATCGTGCCGGCGTGGGGACAGGCTCCCGGCCCGGTGTCTGCCGTGGAGGGCGCGCCCCTTCCCCTCCTGGCGGCCGTCCTCAGCTGGACCAAGAGGCAGCCTCCCACTGGTGAGCCGTTTCAAAGACCCTCAGCGTGGTGCTCCCTCCAAGACTGAACAAAGTGTGCCTGGGTCCACAGAACCCTCTCAACTGATGCTGCGATTCACGAATTCATGTATGTTGGCGCAGTGCCGTTCTTCCACATGCTTGGGTGTTAGCAGCACAAAGATAGGGCTTCTTATCAGCTCCATCACCAGGCCGGGCACAGACCCTAAAGCCCGCCTTCCGAGGAGACCGGCCGCCTCTGTCCAGGCCACGCCGGCTGATTAGACGTGATTGATTCTGCCTTCACTCCATTACACGGTGAATCTGACAAATAGATTGCCTCCGCGTGGTCACAGTCCCCCAGGTGTGATGACAAAGGACACGCTGTTTGTCAGTTACTGTGCAATCATTCAGCAACAGCCTAGTCCCTCTGTGTCTGGTTCAGTCCAGCTAATGAGCCGTCACACGTGTCATTTGTCCTGCGTGTGCCACTCAGAAACAGTTGTAAACAGTGTCCATCATACGCATCCATCAGACTTGGTGCCAGATTACAGGCTTTGTAATGGTGGGAAAGCTGGGGGAAGAGGACCCTGGGGCCCGGTCAGGCTCAGCATCAGGGTGGAGACGGCATAGAGGTGCGGTGTGTTAGGGGAGGTGTGTTAGGGGGGGAGGTGTCTTAGGGGAGGTGTGTTAGGGGAGGGGAGGTGTGATAGGGAAGGTGTGTTAGGGAGGTGTGTTAGGGGAGGTGTGGGGAAGTGTGTTAGGGAGGTGTGTTAGGGGAGGTGCGGTGTGTTAGGGGAGGTGTGTTAGGGGAGGTGTGTTAGGGGACGTGTGTTAGGGGAGGGGACGTGTGTTAGGGGAGGGGACGTGTGTTAGGGGAGGAGTGTTAGGGGAGGTGTGTTAGGGGAGGGGAGGTGTGTTAGGGAAGGAGTGTTAGGGGAGGTGTGTTAGGGGAGGTGTGTTAGGGGAGGGGAGGTATGTTAGGGGAGGTGTGTTAGGGGAGGGGAGGTGTGTTAAGGGAGGAGTGTTAGGGGAGGTGTGTTAGGGAAGGAGTGTTAGGGGAGGTGCGGTGTGGACGCCAGCACTGTTCTCTGCGGGCACTTGCTTTGTTCTCGGGACGGGGCCCCTTGGAGCCGGCGTGAGGCCCTGCCCGGAGCCCTGGGCCGTCCTCCCCACACCTCAGGAAGTGGGTCGCATCCTGTGGCCAGGCAGTTACTGATTTGTGCGTGGGGAGAACACTTACGATCTAGGCTCGTAGCAGCTGCTGTGTGTTCCCTGCAGTGCGCGGCGGACTGAGCACAGCACAGAGCTGGTCTCCCGGGTGCTCCTCTCCGACAGCACGGCGCCCGGCCCGCAGCACCGTTCCTGTGCTTCAGGAGCTCCGAGCTGGGTTCAGCCACCTTAACCTTAAGCACCAAGGACGCAGCCGACACAGGTCACTCGGGAGGCGCGGAGGCCCTGTTGCCCAGGGCACCTTAGGGTGACGGGCACCGCTCCAGTCGGTCAGTCAGTGTCAGTGTCACCCCAGGGGCAGGCGCGCTCAGTCGCTGTGGCTCTCTGGCGGATTCTAGAAAAGTCACGGATGCCCACTTCCCTGGGCACCTGCCCAGAGGATGGCCCCGAGGCCACAGAAGCCAAGGCTGCTGGCTGAGCCAGGAGATGCCGCTGGCTGAGCCGGAGATGCCGCTGGCTGAGCGGGGAGATGCCGCTGGCTGAGCCGGAGATGCCGCTGGCTGAGCGGGGAGATGCCGCTGGCTGAGCGGGGAGATGCCGCTGGCTGAGCGGGGGAGATGCCGGCGGCGGCTGAGCGGGCAGATGCCGCTGGCTGAGCGGGCAGATGCCGCTGGCTGAGCCGGAGATGCCGGTGGCTGAGCGGGGAGATGCCACTGGCTGAGCCGGAGATGCCGCTGGCTGAGCCGGAGATGCCGGTGGCTGAGCGGGGAGATGCCGGTGGCTGAGCGGGGAGATGCTGGTGGCACTCAGGAGGCAGCTGTGCCAGGTGCGGCTTCCTGTGACACGTAGGCATCGATGTGGGGCCGGGACGCCCGAGCCAGGCTTACAGGCTGCCCAGCAGATGTGAGGGTGCCGTTTCCCCAGAAGTGACAGCCACTCTTGGGGCCCCGGGAACTTGCTGCAGCACCTCCCCCCACCCCCAGGGGCGCTGGCCCTGGGACTCATGGCTCTTCCCCTGCAGGAGAAGCCCTACAAGTGCTCGGACTGCAGCAAGGCCTTCAGCCAGAAGCGCGGCCTGGACGAGCACCGGAGGACGCACACCGGGGAGAAGCCCTTCCAGTGCGACGTGAGTCCGCCTTCTCCTTCCTGTCCCGGTCCTGCACGTGTGCATGCCTGAGTGTGTGTGCATGTCTGTATGAGTGTATACATCTGCGTGTGTGCACGAGTGTGCCTGAGCGCATGTGTCTGTGCCTGTGTGTCTGAGTGCATGTATATGCATGAGTGGACATGTGTGTCAATGCACCTGTGTGTGCATGAGCATGCATGTGTGTCTGAGTGCATGTTTGTGAGTGTGTATATGTCTGAGAACATGTGTATGCATGAGTGGGCATGTGTGTCTGAGAACATGTGTATGCTTGAGTGTCCATGTGTATGCATGAGTGTGCCATTTATGCTTTTAGACCCCAAGGCATTTTGTTTAAGAGGTTTAATAGGAAATTGTTGATATGTCCATTCTGGCGAGAAAGGAATTGTTTTCGGTTGTTCCTTAGAGTCGTTTGGATAGAGCAGCTGTGGGAAGGGAGGGAGGTCAGCGTGCAGAGCACACACATGAAGTGCAGAAACTCTTGGGAACTGGAATTATTTTATTCCCCCTTTGCGGGACCTTAACTGCCATTCACTCCAGGAGCGGCATGGCCTGCAGTGCATGTGGGCACAGTGTCCCTGTACAGGTGGCCTGCATGCCGGCAGGTGTTTCGGAACAGGAGCAGCGTGGCCTGCAGTGCATGTGTGCACAGTGTCCCTGTACAGGTGGCCTGCATGCCGGCAGGTGTTTCGGAACAGGAGCGGCGTGGCCTGCAGGCCATGTGGGCACAGTGTCCCTGTACAGGTGGCCTGCATGCCGGCAGGTGTTTCGGAACAGGGTCATTGGTACCGTTGGGTCTCTCCTAGGTGTGCGACCTGGCTTTCAGCCTGAAGAAAATGCTGATACGACACAAGATGACGCACAACCCCAACCGCCCGCTGGCGGAGTGCCAGTTCTGCCACAAGAAGTTCACGCGGAACGACTACCTCAAGGTGCACATGGACAACATCCACGGCGAGGCCGACAGCTGATGGGGGGCCTGCGGAGGGGGGCCTGGGGGAGCCCAGCTCTCTCCCCATTAGCGTGGCAGAGGCAGCCAGCGGCGTGCACTGGCCTCACGATCCTTTGTGCCGACTTTCAGAGTCCGTAGACACACATCCTGTTCTACCAAGAATGGTGCAAATGGAAAAAAAGACAACTTCGTAGCCTTACACAATACGACTTGTGCTCTGTTCCTATAAAAGTGGAAGGAGAGTCTTGGCCCTCTCTCTGATGAAGGTTATTAACATGCACACTGTTAGGCCTTTCTATTATGCTGTTTTTTTGCGTGTGTGTGTGTGTGTGTGTGTGTGTGTGTGTGTGTGCATGTGTGCGCTGGGCACATGCCGGTTATTGCCCCTGGTTATTGCTAACATAGCCATAAGGAAAGTCAGATACTCAAGACTCCTCACTGTGGACAAGGATGAGGGCAAGTTCCCACGTCTCCACATGATGACCCATGGCCCACGGAACTCGCTGTCACCAGGGTCTGTGAAATGGAGCAAATGTCGTTCCTCTGCGACACCTCCCTACGTCAGTTTAAAATAAGGAGGTAGCTGAGAGCTAACACACCCACTGCAATGCTGCTCACTTTCAGCAGTTCTTAGAACACGTGACTGCTCTCGTCACTCAGACGCAGGCACTCATGGTCAGCCATACTGTGGTAAGATCTGCACAGAAGCGACCATAGCCGTGACATGTTCACCAGGCGGGGGCCTCCTGAAATGAACAACACACGGGCGGACATACCGAGCAGGAAAGCAGGAGGGTAGGGCCCACAGCGGCCGCGGGCAGTGAGGGGCGGGCAGTGTTTGATGGGGACCCAGCCCTCCCCTCCCACTCCACAGCCAGGGGCTCTTCCAGATCTGAGTCCTCAGAGCAGAGACATTCTGTCTGGAAAAGGACATTTCTCAGAAGCTTGGCCGTAGCGATTCTCAAACACTTTGAGTTCCCTTCGATCTTCCTGTGATATTAGGAATCCAGAATAAAAAACAAACCTGGCGATGGTTAGGATTGACATGGCCGTGGATGCTTAAGCGAAATTGAAGCCAGAAGTGTGTTTCTTCCTTTAGTTTCCATTTCAATGAAATATTTGAGAGCAACATAGAATGTACCGCTTGTTTTGGGAGAAGATACGAGAAAATGTGATAGTGATGTCAAGTAGCATGTAGAGGAATCCAAAAGCAGAAAAAACAGAAAATGAAGCCCAAATTCTGAACCAGTCTGTTTGGAGCCACGCCGTAGAGAGGAAGTGTCATTCCGAGAAGTTATTTGGTTCTAACAATTTAGGGAGAAAGGTTACCTGAACACACAATGCTTTATAGTCAGTAATCTCATTTTAGAATTATATTCATGCTCAGTTTCAGTTTTGAAAAAGAGACTCACTATAGATATTTCAGCTCTGTAAAATACGAAATTTGGAACTCACCAGAGATAACTTCAAAAATGTAAATTCCCAGATTATCATTGAGATGTCCAAGTGTGGCTCTGCAGCGTTTTGTATCTGAAATTATAGACTATTTCCCAAGAACGGACTTGGTCTCGTCTCCCCGTCGTTTGTTTGAAGGGCGTATTTTTAGATCCTGTGTTTCTGTCTCACACGGCTGCGCTCCATCACCGAACATAAAGGGACAGCTGCGCGGCGGGCGGTGTGCGTTAGACAGCGTCTGCCTGTGGCGGGGTGCTGCCTTCCCCAGCGGGTGCTTCCCGCCCCACGACGCGATGAACGTGAGGCGAGGAAGGAAGCCAGATACCGAGGTGGTGTGATCGCAGCACCTCCAATCGGGGCCGCTGGGGAGGCCACCCCTGAAACCAGAGTCATCACGCTGCGGAGTCGTGTGACCGGGAAGAGGCGCGGGGCCTTACCAGGCTGGAGGTGTGTGTCCTGGAGGACACGGCACGGCAGACAAGGGTGTGGCTAGACCTGCCTGCGCCTGTTCCAGGCTCTGAAACCAGCCGGCCCTGAGAACCAGGTGTGGTCCCCGTTCATCCAAAACACGCCTGTTGAGAAGCATTTCTGATCTGTTAGCACTGGGTCCTGCAGCCCTTAGCAAAGCACAGGCGTGGCCGTCCTGTAGGTCCGATGGGAGGAAGAGCATACGTGGGCATCGAGGAAAGCGTGTAGGCAAGCTGCAGTGAGGGAGCCGCGGGAAGAAGCCTCCTCCTCTTTCCTGCTCCCTTACTTTCTCGGGAAAAGGACAAACGCAGGTCCCACGGAGTTGGAGCTCAGTGATTCCAAAAGGGATTCGGTACTATGGGTGGGTCCCATGCCCTTTTTTAATTATTAGCTTTGAATATGGACATTCAAGGGCTTGTAGATATTGAATTCTTTCTATTTCATCGTCACTGGCTTATATTATTCTCCTTTCCTCCTCCCCCTTCCCTCCTCCTACCTCCTTCCTTCTCCCCCTCCCCTTCCCCCTCATCTTACCTTCTAGCCTCCTCCCCCTCCCGTCTTCCTCCTCCTCCCCCTCCCTCTCTTCTTCCTCCCCTTGCCCTCTTCCTCCTCATTCCCCCCTTTTTAGTTGTTGGCTAAAGAGAGCACTTTATGGATTAATCATGACCCGCAGTTGCAGCGTGAGAGTATGCATTGAAGATTCATTCTTGGGTTTACACAGGATAGTTCACATGCTGCTTTTAAGAAACATCTATATCACACATGTGTGCGTGCATGTGCATGTGGTGTACATGTGTGTCTGCAGAGCATCCTTTTATGCCAAACTCACACATGAAAGTCCATTACTTTGCTCCAGATTATTCCTATGGCAGCCAGCTCACTGCAGAGTGTGAGCACAGCGGGTCCCAGAAGGCCCTGCAGCCTCGTTGGTGTGTTACATTGTTGTGCTGCGGCCTCTCCCAGAGTTGGGAGGGAGGGAGGAAGGAGGGGGGGCACGCACAGGCACTGGAAATACTCATTTTCTTCCTTTTTCCTTCGCTGATCTGTTGCTTGTGGAACTCACCTTGCAGTTGTAACGATGTGGGGATAAGTAGGTCAGAGAAAACGTGCTTCTTTAAAGCCCTGAGACTTAGCCGTTAGCCTTGAGGTTACTCCATGTATGTAAGTGTAGCCGACCTTCAGTAACACTTTTATTTTACTGCGAGTCTATCATCAGTCCGTATAAAGCACTCACAGTGGCCTGGCCCCGAGTTTCCCAGTAGAGCTGTAACCAGCGTGGTTCTATAGTAAAGGCCAAAGGAACATGTTTAAGTGGTTTCTGATGAAAGAAGAGAAGTAGAATTGCCATTACTCCCTGGCCTCGTGCTTCCACACTTTGCTGCTGAGCAGTTCTCGTTGGAGATCTGAAGTCAGGCCGAGGTGGCTCCAGGCAGTAAGACAGCACCTGGCTGTCCCTCCCGTTCTGCTGGTTCACAGACAGCACGTGGGGAGGCGCTCCCCGAGAACCACAGGACCTGACTCCGGGCACCTCTCAGCAACGACATCCCGAGGGTCACCAGCTCAGGGGTGAGAAAAGTCACGCTTAGGTTTGAGGTATTCTTATTTTTTTAAGTTGTATTTCAGCATCTTAGTGTCGCTTCAATCTTGAGCAGCGTCCCTGTTACAAAAAGGAAAATCATCCCCATCATCATGCGCCTCCCGTGGTGGACTCAGACACCCCGCGTTCGTTCATCGAGCGTCCATCGCTCAGAGCGGCCGGGGCACCCGTTCTCTGCAGTGGACCTCGCTGCCTGGACCTCCTTGGGTTCAAAACGATGTCATCACCATTTGTTATTTTGCCGTGGGACAGAATGAAAGCTAACGCGGGAGCTTCCGTGAGGGCCGTGTCAGAGCACCCTGGATTTCCGATGCCCGTGAACTAGGACAGGATGCAATCGCTTCTGCTACTAAAATGGATCCAAGTTTATTTCCTTCCCTAGAAAAATGCTTCACACGATGCTGTAAGACAAACGTTTATATCCGTTGCTAAATAAGCTACCTCACTATTTGATAGCGTATTTAACTTCCTAATTCTGCAAACATCAAGACAATTAGAATAAACTTTTATTCCTTGGGCCCGCATAATACATAGCAGGAGAAAACTGAGCTACGATTTTAAGTAATATTGATATTTTCTATGCTGAAGATTGAGAAATGAATGAGACCACTGAAACTTGATCATCTAAATTAGCGTGTAGGAGTTTGTGCAAAATATAACTGTTTCTTGCAAGAAACACTGGAGACTTACCAGAAGTTAATGACACTCAGCAGCCCCTGAAAATCCACCTGCCTCTGCTAATAGTCTAAAACTGAGCGATTCCCAGCTCACAGAGGCACCAGCACCCTCCCTCCCTTCATTCCTCAGGTTTGTCTTGGAGAACAGCAGCCAATGCCCTGGCCTTCCAGCTCGTTCTGTCTGACATCTTTTACGTGTTTGACGGGCCAATCTGTTTTTCTCCCGAGGTTTCTCTGAGAACTATTGAGTACATGTGAGTTTTCGAGGTGCTTCTAATTAGCAGGGGTAGGAGTTTTCAGTCTGTGGGGATGACTGTCGTGCCCCGCGGCTCCTCGGCCTCCGCGTGGCCGGCTGGCGGCTTCTAGGGGTCTGTGCTCGGAGAGGAATGTGTCCTTTCCCCCTCACATACGCATTTCATCAGCACCAACATGTAAATCTGACCAAAGCCTGACGCTGGACACAATCCAAGCCCCCCTTGTATGGGGTGGTTCTCGCTGACCCACAACCTACACACAGCAAAAGAGATTCCTTACCGTGTATCCCAGGGGCTTGGGCACCATGGTCGCCAGTACAACTGCGGGATCTGAACGCACATGTCACCTGCTCTGGGTTTGACTGTGGGACAGCATGTCCTGTGCTCATTCTTTAACCTGAGAAAGCGACCCGTAAACAGGGAGGTGCTGGGCTTCCCACTCTACGTTTTCCGCCCTGAAGTAGGTATTGGCATCTGGGAAGCTAAAGTGCCTTGGATGGTCCGAAATGAACTTTCTCAAATCGAGGCAAACTAGTTCCTGCGAAGTGGGAACCTAGCAGCATGCAGATGGGGCGTGATGCCACATGTACTGGCTCCTGAAACTTTGATGTGACATGGCACAGTGATGAGTCTTTTCAGAGTACTAGAGGCTCGGTGCATGAGTTTGTGCACAGGTGGGGTCCTGCCGGCCTGCCCTGATTGGGGACGATTGGGCCAGGCCGGCCATGGGGAGGGGACCTTGGGCAAATTGGCTGGCCAGCCCCATCCCCTGGTCGAACTCCTGGTCGAGGGGACAATTTGCATATTAGCCTTTTATTATATAGGGTTATATGCAGCAAGTAGGGATTCTGAGAAATCAAATTATGTGGACATTAACCAGTCACTGCTGTGACTGTCCTAAGTCTATTTGATTATTGAAATGTAGGCAACCCTCCCCTGACCTTCCCTGTTGGGGATCAAGGCTGCCCCAGACCTCACTGTTGGCTGTTTGCCTTCTCCCCTGTCAGAGTGTGGTCCCCACGGTGTCCGTCTGGGCTCCTCAGTGGACAGACCAATGGTGGTGTGAGATTTACTGCAGGAACTGGCCGGGGGCATCGGGGCTGAGGCAGGCCGGGCAGTTCCTCTTCTCCGGGAAACCTCAGGATCTGCTCCATGACCGTCCCCGGGTTGGAGGAGGGCCACACAGCGCTGAGGGGACCTCCTTCCCCCAGGCAGCGGGTCACAGCTGTGGGTCAACCCACAGGGCCCTGCCCAGCAGCCAGGGGAGTGACGAAGTCACCCAGCGCGGCAGCCTGGTCCGGCTGGACTGTCATACCCCACACAGACGTGGGCCCCAGGTGTGATGTGGGCTCCCCCTGTGACACTGGCTTCCCGTGTGACGTGGGCTTCCTGTGTGACATGGGCTTCCTGTGTGACGTGGGCTTCCCATGTGACATGGGCTTCCTGTGTGACTGCTTTGGGCTGTCGGTCAGCAGCAGGCGTGAAATCGCTTGCATCTTCTGTCCGGCCTCTGGGAATACCAGCACCGGCATTAGGATAGCCCAGCCTCAAGAGTAAGGGACACGCAAACACCCAACGGTCCCCCGGGGCCACCCATTCGCCTCCCAGCAGGACTATGGTCATGTGACTGAGCCCACCCACGTCTAGCAGCAGAACCACCTCAGAGGAACCGCGAAATTAAGAGAAATAGTACCTGTACCTGCTTGAAGCACCACGTTTTGCGTGGCGTGTGAGGCAGCACTGGGTACAATACTGTCGCCTTGCCGATGCCGCGAAGAACCACAGGCACAATCCCATTACTGTGTGTTCTCCAAAGTGCTCCCCTCAGGCCAGTGTTTACGACTATGCACTTAAAACTTACAGATTGAGCCCACAATTGTTCTGTATGCCAAAACTTGTCTTCTAGCTGTGCGTGTGTGTGTGCATGTGAGTGTGTGTATGTGCATGTGAGTGTGTGTATGTGCATGTGAGCATATGTGAATGTGTGTGCACATGAGTGTGTGAGTGTATGTGCATGAGTGTGTGTGAGTGTATGAGTGAATGCACGTGCATGTGTGTGCAAGTTGAGTGTGTGCATGTGAGAGTGTATGTGTGCATGCATGTGCACGCATGTGCACATGAGAGTGCATGCGTGAGTGTATGCATGTGAATGTGAGTGTGTGCATGTGAATGTGAGTATGCGTGCATGTGAGTGTGAACATATGTGAATGTGAGTGTGTGTGCATGTGAGTGTGAGCTTGTGTGCATGTGTGAGTGTGTGTGCATGTGAGTGTGAGCTTGTGTGCATGTGTGAGTGTGTGTGCATGTGAGTGTGAGCATGTGTGTATGTGCATGCACATTCATGCACTTGGAAAGCTTTTTACCAAAATACCCTAAGAGAGTTTTAAGTAACACTAACCTTATTCTTAGGTTCTTATTCCTGGAAAAATTATAATGGTCTCAATATGAATTCCACTTACCGAATTCCAGAGAACCAAGAGCTTAAACATGTCTTTTGAAACGACTCACAAGATCCGAGCTAAATGTCTTTTAATGTCCTTTCCATGTGCACCCGGCAGTGGGTTCACAGCTGTGCGAGTGGGCGGAGGGATGTGCCTTGTGAGGCTGAAAAGGGGCCGCTGCTTCCCCCTGAGAAGCTCCCCTCACTGAGCCGCCTGCCTTTACTTAGTGGAGCGTGCAGCCGGCGACGAGAAGGGCTGCTCAGGACTCACGGCTTCTCAGATTGAGATTCCACAGAAACGCACACGGCAGTTTCCAGGGCCGGTGCCCCCAGGCCCGTCCGCAGGCCAGCTGGGCGACCGCGGCTGCTCATCCTGTGTCGGGGACAGCCTCGCGCCCTCGTCCAGGGCTTCCCACAGAGCCACGCCTCGAGCATCGCATGCCACAAACTTCTGTGATCTCCACTGGGCACGTGTACAGTTTTTAAACAATAACTAGTTAGTGTGAACGAATCTAAAAGGTACTTGCCAGTGTGATGGGCTGTTTGCGGGGAGGGACCCATGGTGGTTGGCCCGGAGGTTTTGCCCGTCACCGGGAGACTGAGGGGCCGGAGCTCTGGTCACTTCCCGTCGGCAGGCGGCATTTAGTTGTGACATGGGTGCCTGTGGGTGCCCATCCCCCTCCCTCCCTCTACCAGCCTCGATGTGCCAACGACCTGGCTGCCCGAAATGGGAGCGAAGCCAGTCCCATCTCCTCTGGCCGCACATGTTAGCACACATGTGACTTAACTACATGTGTTCAGACCTGAGTGCAAACGAGCGAAGTGCAGAACTATTGACACAGACTCTAGGTTAGCTTGGGGATGGAAGAGGGCCTGGCGGAGATCTCCAAACGCCACCAAACTTACAGGCCTGACGCCGTGCAAGGTGGCCCGTATCCGGTGCCGTGGGTACAGCACAGCTAACCCCAGTGGGCGGGGGGGGGCATTGCGGACTGACCTTAGGAGGCCGCCACGGAGATGGGCAGAGGGATGGTGCAGAGAGTCCCCAGTGGGACGCCATGCCATCCTGAGCCTGCCCCGCTGCGGTGCAGGTGGGAAGCCGCCTGAGGGAGGTGTGACTGTGGACAGACAGCCGAGCCGGGAGTCCCGCACAGACCCAAGGGCCTGGCCTCACGGACGTGTGCTGACCGGGGGCAGACCCAGGTGCTGGCCGAGGTTCAGGTGGGAGGTCCGCAGCCACGGTGGCGAAGACGGCGTGGAGGCGTGCAGACAGTGACCTGCTGACACAGGACAGGGACAGGAGTCTAGACAGTCACACCCACAGGTGCCACGTCACGCTCAAGTCTCGTTACCATCTCTCCCGGGCCAGGCCAGAAACCACGGTCTCCAGGCCTGCCTCCTCCTGGGACCCCGCACACCTGGGGACCTTCATTCGCAACGTACAGCTGTCGGGTGGTGGACCATGTGACAAAGTAAAAATATAAAATGATATGATCATCTTCATAGGCACAGACAGAGCATTTGACAAAATTCCGCTTCAGTCTCAGGTAAAATCCTTGGCAAATAGGAAGGGCCTTTCTCCACTGATGGAGACCATAAGCACAAACAGCAGCCAGCACTGCCTCGGAGCAGAAATTGGGGCTTCCCTGAGCTCAGCAGGGGCCGCCGGCTCTCACCACTCGCACCCCGCAGGCTCTGCCAGCAGCTCGCAGGCAGCCCGATCATCCGGGCAGAGTGACGGAGTCTGCGGAGGGCAGCTCACTAAGAAGTAAGTGCAGGACCCAGACCGTTATAAAAGCCAACTCTATTTCCAAGGACTAGGAATGAAAGAAAACAAAACAAACTTATTTAGAACGGCATGAAAAACCCAAAATACTTTGGGGTGAATCTAATAAAAGATGTGTAAGATCTGAAAACGACAACATTGCTGAAACACTGTTCATGGGCGGGGAGGCTCAATATTGCTGAAATGATAACTTCCCAAACGGATGTTCTCAGGCAAAAGTTTCAGTAGGCTTTGTGGTTTGTTTAGAAATCAAGAAGAGGATTTTGAAATTCATGTGGCAATGTGAGTACTCGAGCACAGCTGAGCCATTAGAAAAGGAATCAATGAGGACCCACGCTACCTGCTGCCAGTCATGGCTGCCCCGGCCAGGCAGTGTGACCTCAGGGTTAGACAAAGAGAGCAGACGGCACGGACACAGGGCAACTGAGCTCTGACAGGGAGCAAGGCATCGATGGAGAGGGCTGCCTTTCAACGAGGGGTCCTGGACCTGGATGGCCCGTAGAGTCAGGTGAGTGGATAGCTCTGAGCCAGACCCAGGTGTGCAGTGCTGGGACGGGGACCTGGATCACCCATAGAGTCAGGTGAGTGGACAGCTCAGAGCCGGACCCAGGTGTGTGGTGCTATGACAGGGACACCAGGATCACCTATAGAGTCAGGTGAGTGGACAGCTCAGAGCCAGACCCAGGTGTGTGGTGCTGGGACGGGGACCTGGATCACCCATAGAGTCAGGTGAGTGGACAGCTCAGAGCCCCTGACCCAGGTGTGCATTGCTGGGACTGGAAGGCCGTGACCAGCTCTGCCACCTTCAATATGATCATGAGAAACGGTGAGCAACTCTTGGAAGACTCCCGAACAAAGAGCAACACGAGATAAACAATCACGCCTCGAGTGGGTGATGTTCCTGGAGCCTCAGCGTGTGTAACACTGTGCAGAACGACTTACTGGATGTACCCAGGGGACTCGGGCCCCGGTAGGTGGGAGAGTGGCTGGTGCAGGAGTTACTGAAAGGCTCTAGCAAGGGCTGCCTTCTGGCCTCAGCCCCAGCCCTGCCCTCCCCCTTGACCTGGAAGCTCTCAGAGGCTGCGGGGGAGGGGGAGGGGTTCTGACCTCACTCATTTCCAGCGCTCTGCTTTACTCTGGGAACTTCAGCTAACTACACGGGCCCCGCACCCCTTCTTCCTGAGACATACCTGCTGCAGGAGGAATGAGGGGTCCCGCAGCAGAACCTGCCTCTGTCTGCAGCAGATGCCACGCTCTCTCCCACCGAAAGGCAGCGCGTTTCAAAGTAACAGGGGTTTGCAAGGTTTTCATTGTAATTAGTCGGCTCACAAATTGCCCGAGTTTGTCCTCAGCCTCATTTCCTCCAGCCGGCAGGCAGTCGGTGCAGTTCATGAGCCGCCTCCAGCAGGCGGTGGGGCAGCGGCATTGACCTGCCTCGGAGGTTCACATCCCAGGTCCCCGAGCAGCAGGGCCTCAGCCTGCACGGTAACCACCATCGTTCTGGTTCTGATTTCCTTCTCCTCCAGCCTGAAGACTCTCGGGCCTACATTCCACTGTTCTCCGCCTTTCGGTTCCGCCAGATTCTATCAAACAAAATGCACAAAAGTCCCGAGAAACGAGGGTTTCGGTTGGGTGGTCCGGCTGTCACACCTTTGGGGCACCACTATTCTGCAAACACCGCCGCCCGGCAAAGCCCGAAGGCTCCACAGCGTGAAGTCGTCCGCACCCACGGGCCCACGGGCCCACGGGCTCTGGGTGTACTCGTGGACAACAGTAAACGTGGAGCCAGGGCCACACAGCATAACGTCTTTGTTTTTTCAGAGATTTCTTTTTTCTAAAATATATTTTTATTGATTTCAGAGAGGAAGGGGTGAGAGAGAGAGAGAGTGCGCGCAACATCAAACATCCATGATGAGAGAGAATCATGGACCGGCTGCCTCCTGCACACCCCACACTGGGGATCGAGCCCGCAGCCCAGGCCTGTGCCCTGACTGGGAATCGAACCCTGACCTCCTGGTTCACAGGTCGATGCTCAACCACTGAGCTATACCAGCTGGGATTTTATTTGTTTTTTATAAAGCTTTCATTTTCCAACAAGGATTTAGGTGGCTTAGAGGGATTTTATTTGTGAAATGTTTGATGGAAGGTGGTTAAGAGTATTAAGCGACTAAAAGCTTCATAAATCCTGTGACGGACAGTCCCCCATGCCTCATCTGCTGGGCAATGTGCGATTTTCATTTTTTAAAAAGATTTTTAAGTAGAAAGGTTCCATTCTAAGAGGCTTCCCATCGGAGGTAAACTCCCATCGTCCTCCCTGTGCCTCGTCTTCATTTCCCTAATGTGGTGACACTGCGGGCCCCGCGCTGGCCAGTCCCTGTGGAAGCGAAGGTGGTCTGCGTGCTGCTGACTGGATGGGGGGCACCCCCAACATTTACAAAATTCCTCCCAGCCAGCGGGGCTTTGCACCCCGCACGCCCCGGAGAGACCTGGATTAATTCCTCCTCCCTCCGCCTGCTTCCCACCTTGGCTCTCACTACCTCACCCCTTTGCACTTGCTTTGTGTCATTATTTCCACCGTCATCCGTGTTTCTTGCCGACCCCGGGGGATATTCCCCAGCTCTGACGAGGACCTTGCTGGTTGACACTTGGGGCAAAGCAGCTGGGGAAGCAGAGGGGTGGTGGCATAGGGCCTCAGAGGCGGGGGCCCCTCCAATCCATCATGGTCACAGCTGACAGCACAGTGACAGTGATTGAGGGGACCCTCTGCGGGACAATCTGGAGCTCCAGCCCCGCGGAGCCCTGCTCTTTCTGCTCTGCTCCTGCTGAGTTAATGCGCACAATCAACTGTGCTCCGAGGGGCACTTCGCAGAGTCGGAGTTTCTGGGGCAAGTCCCTCACCAGGAGCCGTCGCACCACCATCCGTTCCTCTGCCTCTCGCCGAGCAGCCTGTCACCTGGGTGGGAGCACAGTCCCAGGTGAAAGACGAGAGTGCTCACTTGCCCGCAGTGCGCCGGGCCATGTAGATGGCCGGCCTCATCACTCCGGCGGGTCCTGGCGGTTAATGTTCCCTGAATGTCTCAGCTACGTGTGCTGGTACAGTGTGGTGGTGAGGCCCCGCACTGGCTCTGCGGCTGCGACGCGCAGCCCCTCTCTCAGATGCAGCCCCCGTGGAGGTGGCCTCCGTGGCATGCTGGGACAGGCATTCTTCTTCTAAGTTCCCACCCGAGAGGGGCAGCCATCCTGTGGATGTCCAGAGCGAGCACACAGGTGGGAAGCAGGCCACAGGGGTGGCGAGGAAACACAGCCATGCCTGTGGGTAGTGCCTCTTCGCTGTGAAGGGGAAGAGCTGGTCATTTTTCGGTGCAGAGGTTGACACTGGTCTCCTTGCTCAGTCCACACATCAGAGGCCGCAGGTCGAGGAAAGTGAGTGAGACGAGACTCCCATGAGGTGGGGAGACCCACGTGTGCCCTCACACACAGCGTGTCAGCATGTCCCAGGCAAGGTCACACGGACAGACGGACTGCTATCTCATTTTCATCGTGGCATCTCACAGAACAAACATGTGGCTTAAAACATGTCTACAAATAGCCCGGCCAGCGTTGTTGAGCATCGACCTATGAACTGGGAGGTCATGGTTTGATTCCCAGTCAGGGCACATGCCCGGGTTGCAGGCTTGATCCCTAATGTGGGGCCTGCAGGAGGCAGCCGATCAACGATTCTCTCTCTCATCATTGATGTTTCTATCTCTCTCTCCCTCTCCCTTCCTCTCCTAAATCAATGCATATTTTAAAAAAATCTACAAATACATCGTGCATTAGCAATAATCCAATAATGCAAGGGAAGACAGCCAACAAGGAAACAGCAATGCCAATGCCCCTCCCCCGCATCACTGTTCCCCATGTTCCAGAAGAACAATGATGATCTAATCAGGCTCCAGAGACAATGGCTGAAGCAGTTTGAACTCATCAATAAGATCATTTGCCCTCAGAACTTAAATTCACTGCCATATTAACTATAGCTAATTAAAGCTAAAATGTGGTCTTTCAATTTAACTCCTCTCCTTAAGATTCAGATTGTATTTTTTATAATGTATACTAGTGGCCCGGTGCATGAAATTCATGCACATTAAAAGGGAATTAATTAAAGGAAATATTTTAATATTGCTATTTGCCTTTTCTCTATAATAGAAGAATTGATTTGTCCCCATCTGACACTGGCCTCCCATTTTAAAGTCAAGTCCTGGGTGCAGATATCTGGCTCCCTCCTTTCTCCTGTCAGAGACTGGGTTGGCACCTGTGGGGACCCAGTGTCAAGTCCCCGCCCACCCATGTGCGCCTCGCCTCGCACGCAGCCCAGCCCACCCACATGTGCCTCGAAATCACACAAGACCCAGACCTGCCGGCACATGCGGGGATGCAGTGTCAAGCCCCTGCCGGTGCCATGCGGGACTCCCCTGAGTCCCAGAGTCCTGCCCTGCAGGGCCAGTGCTGTGCAGGACTCCCCCAAGTCCCACCCTGCAACCAGTTCCGTGGGACTCCCCTGATGCACCTCCTGGTCAAGTCCCCACTGGCGCCTGTGGGGATGCAGTGTCAAGTCCCCTCCCACCTGCACGCGCCTGCCATTCATGCAGCCTCCTAGTGATGGGTTGTTATGGCATGAGGGTGTCACAACCACAGGCTTTTTATAATATAGGACTAGGGGCCCAGTGCACAAAATTTGTGCACTGGGGAGGTGGGGTCCCTCAGCCCAGCCTGCCCCTCTCACATACTGGGAGCCCTCAGGGGATGTCCTATTGAGGCAACCGGGCTGATCAGGGGAAGGCACCAGCCCCACCACTCCGCTGCTGCAGCCACTGCCAGTCACTCAAGCCACCAAGGTGTTTTCATCAACACGGACTCCAGTCTCTTCACCATGAAAAAATGACAACTATCTTTAGGCATTTTCAAGATGTGTCCTTCATAGGATATGACATTTCTTTCTTTCCTTTTTTTTTTTTATCCTCACCTGAGGATATGTTTCCATTGACTTTTAGAGAATGTGGAAGAGAAAGGGAAAGACAGAGAGAAACATCAAAGTGAGAGGAACACTTTCATTGGTTGCCTCCTGCATGAGCCCTGACCTGGGCCCCAGCCAGGGAGGAGCCTGCAACCTAGGTACATGCCCTTGATTAGAATCGAACCAGACCCTGCGGTCGGCAAGCCTAGGCATTATCCACTGAGCCAAACTGGCTAGGGCAGGATATGACATTTCTCAGCCCTCCAGCAGTGGACCTTCGTTTTTTTCTCCAGGAGTGTGGTGGAAAAACCCTAGATCGCCTTTTTGGATTCTTATACCCAAGTTACTAAGAATATTACCAGTGACATACAGGGAGCTTAGCCAATGAGCGGTCAGAAAAGGTTTTTCCTCTGTTGTTCACACTGATCGCCTCCGATCTCTGGCTCTACTCCTGCCAAGGCCTAAAGCCTCTGGCCCAGGCTTGGAGCCTGGGCAGGGGAGCCCCAGTTCCCTCTGATCGCCCGGCTCTGCCCCTGCCCAGGCCCCAAGCCTCTGGCCGGGGCTTGGGGCCTGGGCAGGGGACCCCCAGCTCCCTCAGATCACCCAGCTCTGCCCCTGCCCAGGAGCCCCTGGCTCAGGCCCTTCCCAGGTTGCTCAGGACCCACGGCGGCCTACCTCGGAGTGACCTGGGTGCTGAGAAAGTTCCCAGGACCCAGGCTGCTGGGCGCCTATGTATGCAAATTAACCTCCATCTTCGTTGGGTTAATTTGCATACTCACTCTGATTGGCTGTAGGTGGTCCAGAGGTATGATCAATTTACATGTTTGTCTATTATTAGGTACTAGAGGCCCGGTGCATGAATTTGTGCATAGGTGGGGTCCAGTTGGCCCTCCCCGATGGGGGCCCATTAGGCCGGGCTGGCGGCAGGGAGGGTCCGCTGGTGGTTGGATGGCCGCCCCACCCCTGATTGGGGTGTTGGGGGCTGATCGGGGGCTGGGATAGCCCAGGGGGGCGGGGAAGCGCAATCAGGGCCTGGATCAGTCTGGTTGGCTGCTGCAGTGTGCATAATAGCCACCAGTCATTCTGGTCATTCTGCTGTTCTGGTTTCTGGGCTTTTATATATATATAGATGATAATACATTAATATGGTAGGATATGTATGTGTTTTGTGAATAAAAAGTTATTTATTGAGTATACATATTCAAAATATTTAAGAGATTGAGGACACATTCAAATACGAAAATTTTTCTCATATTCAAAATAAAGTGTAGCCAAGTAGGAAGAACTGGTGAGATTCTAAGTACTTGAGGCATCTTTCTCTAAAGTGACATTATTTTCAGGAACACTGGAAGCTGACGGGCAATTCCACGTATGTTCCTTTGTTCAGTCTTGGACCCCAAGGAGCCATACAGGAGTCCCTGTCAGGCTGAACAGGTCTTCACGGTGGAGGACTTACCTTTCACTTAGTAACTCGCCTAAGAGGAGAGAGAAGACCCCGTTTTCCATGCAGAATCCTCACACTATGTCCCAACCAACACCAAGCCCCAAACTGTAACCACAGGAATCTCAAACCCAGGACTGTGCTCATGGGAACGTGGCTGGATGTGATGTAGGAATGGAGGGTGGTACATGTGGGTGTGGTGGGCGTTGACCCCCAGCCCCCCACAATCATCCCCAGTAAATGGCAATGCCGTTGCTTGTGAGCAGGCCATAAACTGCCAGTGAGGAAGAGTGGAGTCTGTGTCCTGGGCACTTCTAGGTGCTAAAGCTCACGTGACCCTCACAGCAGAAAGGGACCTGGGCATGACTGTGCCCATTGTACAGATGAGGGAACTGAAATTTAAAGTGCCAGATGGATTTCACAGGCTGGTAAATGTCACCTCTACTGTTGGAATCCGTGTTAGAAATTTGGTTCAGAAGCAGAATCAGATGTGAAATTCAGAGACACAGATATTTCTTTAATATTATAAAGGGTTCAAAGGAACTTGGTCTGTCATATACTCAAACAAGGTGCTTGCAGAGATGGCTTGTCTCTTTCTGGAGATGATGGTGGAGTGACTGTTTCCAATCACGATGTTATAGAGGGGGCTCAGGTGTTGGGAAGGATGGAAGCAGATGTGGTCCTTCATGATCCTTACTCTGTATGCCATGACTTTATCCCACAAAACTCTTTTTGAGGTTTCCAAGTTTTCTGAAGCCAAGGTTATATTTATTGCTAGAGGCCTGGTGCATGAAATTCATGCACTTGCGGTGGGGGTGGTGGTCCTCAGCCCGGCCTGCACCCTCTCACAGTCCGGGAGCCCTTGGGGGATGTCTGACTAACAGGTTAGGCCAGCTTTCTGCGTGGGCCTAAGCCATCAGTCGGACATCCTTAGTGCTGCCGTGGAGGCAGGAGAGGCTCCCGCTACTGCCGCTGCTCTCGCCAGCCATAATCCCAGGCTCTGGCTGAGCAGCACACCCCCACCACCCCACCATGGGAGTGCACTGACCACTGGGGGCAGCTCCTGCATTGAGTATCTGCCTCCTGGTTGTCAGTGCGCATCATAGCGACTGGTTGTTTCGCCATTTGGTTGATTTGCATATTAGCCTTTTATTACATAGGATTATTTTTTATATTTATTATTATCATTATGCATGCCAAAACACCACATCATTTTTAAGATAAGTAAAAGTAGTCCAAGACTTGAAATTATAGTTAGCTACCACACAACTAAAGGAGCAATGATTTGCTTTGTCATTTTGACCAAAATGGTCTATAGTTTCCTCTACTTTGAAGCTCAACAGCTAGTTATTACCATGAAAATTAGTGATGAGTATACCTATAGAAGGCAAGTGAATTTTTAAAAGAATGGAGCATGATTCTGAGTTCTGCCTTTATAAGTAGCTCATATTAAAGTAGGCACTTTTGGTTCAAGTGATGAAGATACAGTTGTCATAGTACAATGACAAAACAGTACTTTTGCCTGTGCCTTTATTCATAACAATATCTGTTTGTTACCCATACACACATAGAGGTAAGTAAATAGATAGATAATATGTATATACACACACATTCACACATACAACACCTGTGCCTTTATGAAATGCTAAGGACTGAAAACTACCTGTCAAAACCATTGACGGGTCTGAAATTCTCCCCTACTTATGAGGTAACAAACTAGCCTGCTGGTGTCACAGTTGCTGGCAGAAGACTCGAGACTCCTGGGTCAGAGACAAAAGACAGTTTGTAACTCGTAGCAATGGCCACTGTCATCATTGTTTGCATCCACTCCTGAACCCCAAGTCATATGGGACAACAGAAAGAGGGCCAGGTGACACCTGCATGTTGTGCTAGAAAAGATGTGCTCTGAGCTTTGGGAACCCCACTCTTTTAGAGCGGGCAGTAGGTTGGCCTGCCTGAGCTCTAGAGGGAGACGTTGCTTTCCTGGTAATCACACCCACCTTTCCTCTGAGTGGACTTCATTTCTCTCCTCTAAGGCTGCTTGCTCAGCCAATGTCCTTGGGAGGGTATCCTATCTAATAAAAGAGTAATATGCAGATTTACCATCACTCCAACACACAATATGTCTTCCCCTATGTGGTCAAAGATCCTGCCCCCATGTGGACACAAGATGGCCACCACAAGATGGCCAGCAGGAGAGGGCAGTTGGGAGGCACCCGGCCTGCAAGGGAGGGCAGTTGAGAGGGACCAGGCCTGCAAGGGAGGGCAGTTGGAGGTGATCAAGCCTGCAGGGGAGGGCAGTTAGGTTAATATGCAAATTAACCATCACTCTGCTACACCCACAAGCCATGCCCACAAGCCACGCCCACCAGCCAATCAAGAGCAAATATGCAAATTAACCCAATCAAGATGGCTCCGGCCATGGAGAGAGCAGGAGGGAGGCTTGGGTTTACCTGGCAATGGAGGAAGCCAAGCTTTCCGCACACCCTGGCTGACCCAGGCCTCTGCTTAAGGCTACAAAGTTTCAATTATAGAAGATAAATAAATTCCAACAGAAATGGCTGCTGCCACAGAGCGAGCAGAAGGCTTGGCTCCGCTCCAGGCTACAAAGTTTCAATTGTAGAAGATAAATAAATCCCAGATACCAGGGCCTCCACTTGGGTCGCCACGTGGCCGGCCTGCAAACCACAACAGGCCCCTCGCCCAGGCTGCCCCATGCCCCAAAGGAACCCCCACCCTGATCCAGGACACCCTTCAGGGCAAACCAACTGGCCCCCACCCATGCACTAGGCCTCTATCCTATCTAATAAAAGAGTAATATGCAGATTGACCATCACTCCAACACACACAATGGCTGCCCCCATGTGGTCAAAGATCCTGCCCCCATGTGGACACAAGATGGCCAGCAGGGGAGGGTAGTTGGGAGAGACCAGGCCTGCAAGGGAGGGCAGTTAGGGGTGACCAGGCCAGCAGAGGAGGGAAGTTGGGGGCAAACAGGCTGGCAGGGGAGTGGTTAGGTGGTGATCAGGCTGGCAGGGGAGTGATTAGGTGGTGATCAGGCTGGCAGGCAGAAGCGGTTAGGGGCAATCAGGAAGGCAGACAGGCTAGCATTTGGGAACCAGCAGTCCTGGATTGTGAGAGGGATGTCCAACTGCCCGTTTAGACCTGATCCCGGTAGAGAGGGTGCAGGCTGGGCTGAGGGACACCCCCCCCTCCGTGCATGAATTTCATGCACCAGGCTTCTAGTCTATAATAATACAAGTGTAATATGCAAATTGACCAAACAGCGGAACGACCATCTGGATGACCACACTATGACACCCACTGGCACCAGGCCAGCCAAGGCAGGTGTGATGCGATTGATCGGGGGCCCAGCCATGATCGCCCTGCAGAGGGAGGCCTAGGTCATTGGCTGGAGGAATGATCGATTGGGGGGCTCCATGATCACCCCAAAGAGGGATGCCCAGGCCACCGACCAGCAGGCTGTGGTGGGTGGTCGGGGCCTCCCTCTGTGGAGCGATCAATCGCGAGGCTCCTGGACTGTGAGAGGGTGCAGGCCAGGCTGAGGGACACCCCCCACCCCACAATGTGCACGAATTTCATGCACTGGGCCTCTAGTTCCAGAATGAAGGGTCATGCCTGTGTTTGTACAACATGCAGACATGCAGGCGACTCCTGGAGGACTCTGTCCCAACAGCCCCAGAAATGCTTATAGTCAGCATTTGGCTTGAAAAGGGGCACTTGACACCGTGCTTGTGAAAATCATCTGGCCTTTGATCCGTAACCACGAAACAGCACCAAGCACGCCAGACGTAGGGGCTTTTCCACATGGCATTCCTGGAGAGCACATGTGTTCTATCCGGGGTTCGCCGGCAGGTTTGGCAGTGGAGAGCATGGCCGCTGGCTGACTGCGTCACTTGCTGCCTGGGAGCCGTCCAGCCTGCCAGCCGGCCGGCCCCTGAGCCCGCAGAGGGTGAGTAATGGAGCATTAAATGCCAACAATCTGGCTGCCACAAGGGCTTGATCTCTTTAAGCCCCAGGGGATCTGGGCGAGCATGAAAACGAGCACCCAAACGTGGCCTCCACGGGCTCTCCAGGCAGACGAGGCCAGAAGGCCAGCCAGAGCTTCTGAGGCTCAGGACTGCGTGTTGTATCAATCGCGCACTAAGGTATCTTCCTGTAAGGCAGCCCCGTGGCCAGTCCTCGCCAGACTCCCCTGCCCATCCCACGTGCCCATCCCCAGGCAGCGAGGTGTGTGCGAGGCACCAGCAAACAGACACTAACTGGAAATAGAGTTTGAAAAGCCCACGACCAATGAATTTATCCAGGACTAGAATAGAAATATCTTTAATTCCAGCTCACATAGTTGTCTCTGGGATGTTTTAAAAAATACTGTTTTACTCTGAGCTGCATGTGATGGAGATGGCAGGGTGCTAGGGGCAGCATTATTTCTTCATTCCCGTGGCCCCGGAATATGGGGTCCAGTGAAGAGGCGGGCGTCTGGACCATCCAGGGGTGAATGCTGACTCTAGGCAAGTTACTCCACCTTTAAGCATGTCAGCCTTCTCATTTGTAAGTACAGATAATTATTTATTTCTGTGGGACTGAAGACTTAAATATTTACGATAGCCTGAGAGGCGGCCCAAGTCCCAGGAGCTGCCTCCTGGTTGAGTTTGGGCCACTAGTTCTGTGGGGCTGTAGGATGGTGTGTCCTGGGCCACGCAGCGAGTACTCCCGCAGCCGGGTCCAGGCGAAGCTCGGGCAGCGACAGCTGATGGAAACTTCCACTCACTTCGTCTCCTGACACACCAGCCTCCATCCCAGCTGGCTTGATGCTGTGATGCCGGTGTAAGTGGGGGTAGGGGGAGGGAGCAGTCAGTCGAGAGGAGCAGCACAGAGAGAGCATGCTGATGAGCCGAGTCTGCGTGGGGTCCCAGGACAGACGGCCCCGCAGGCAGCGAGACGTGTGCATGTGTGTGTGTGTCATTAGCAAAGGGCTTTCATGCAGGTGTAACCACCATCTGCCCACTGGTGAATAGTGCTTCCAGCCCCCGTTACCTGCCCGCGTTCACCGCGTACACTGAAGTGTTAGGAATGAGGTTGATTTCACGGCCAGACCCTTCTCTGACCCAGAGCCACTCCGGCCGTTGGCTGGGTGAGCGGCGTTTGTCCACTCCTCTGGCATGATCCCGGGTGCTGGCGACTTTAAGGGTCTGGCTTTGTTTGCACAATTGCTGTCTTTGTATTTTATTCTAAATCGCCATGTGGGAAAAATATGCTCAATGTTGCTTATTGGCCACGTTTTCTAAAGATGCCTTAATGGGACCAGGGCTGTCCCAGCGTGTCCGTGCCGCTCACTGAGGAGATGGCTCTGATTAACACGAGAACAAGTCCTACATGTGTATGAGGCAGGAAACGCACTCCATCATCTTACTCTGAGTTATTACACCACGATTCATCTTTCTCAAATTATGGAGGTACAACACGAAGTAAAATAACGTAAAGAAGTGAGTGATAAACTTCATCTAGGCGACAATACTGACATTTCTTCAATAAACCAACTCTGAAGACATATTTAAAGTGCCTGTTGCCAAGTTTATTGGCACATTCTTCACCTAAAACGGGTACAGCTGCATCTAAAGAGGACATGTTTTCTGCATGTGCTGTGTTTGTTCTGTAGTCATACATGTCCCAAGGCCTGGCACTGACTCCTGCCCTAGAACATTTGGTCCCATCCAAAGCGTCCATGGTGACATCCTGTCCATGCGAACTGTTCCAGAAATGTGGTCCTTCAAAGGTGGTCCTGTGCCAACATCTCAGGACACACTTGTTCGATGCTGATCCATCTCTGTAACCCTGGTGCCGTGACCGGCCAGGCTACCAAGGCAAGGAGGGTGAGTTTTGGCACTACAGCCACAACACAATTATTGGGCCAATAAAACTTAATAGTATTTTAAATATATTTTTATTTATTTCAGAGAGGAATGAAGAGAGAGAGAGAGAGAGAGAGAGAGAGAAACATCAATGATGAGAGATAATCATTGATCGGCTTCCTCCTGCAAGCCCCCTACTGGGGATTGAACCCGGTGGGACCTTTCAGTCTGTAGGCCAATGCTCTATCCACTGAGCCAAACCGGCCAGGGCAAACTTGATAGTATTTTATATGTGAACCCTCTAAACCCTAAAGATAAACAGTGTCATGGGCTATTGGGACCCAGGGGTGTTTTCTAAGCTTGGGCGTTTTGACCAGACCACGTACAAGGGCCTTTTGGTGTGAACCAGTGTCTCCATGGATGGGACCCAAGTCTGCTCCTCAGTCTGTTCAAAAGATGAAGCAATGAGTGGGCACCCAGGATAATGGTTGATGCTTGACACCTGTCCATCTAGCTGCTGACCTGTGCTGTAGATACGACGTCATAACACAGGGCGTCTCTCTGGAATTCCTGGTTTTTGTTGTTGGTGGTGAAACTAAACCTTCGTGGTATCTCTACATTGTTTTGCCTCATCTTTTCCTTTCCTGCTCTTTATTTTCTTATTTACTTTTCGTTCACTCTTCCATCCCTCCCTAGGTTCAGGCCCACTTACTTCTTTCCCCTTTCCCCCCATGCCCTGGGGGACGTCAGCTACATGTGGTCAGGACTCGCGGGCCATCCTGCGGACAGGTCTGGGGGAGGGACTGACACTTCCTGCCGACAGTCATGGAGTGAGTGTCCCTGGCAGTGGGTCCTCCAGCCCCAGTCAGGCCTTCAGATGATGGCAGCCCGACTGATACCGACTGCAAGCTCCTGGAGACCTCAAGCGCAACTGTCCAGCCGACTTGCCCCAAACTCCTGGAAACCACGGAAACCATGCACATCTCATCCTCTTATTTCTTGGTACTCCTCTGAACTTTGTAAATCTTTGAGGCCACCAAGTTGTGTGTGTGTGCATGTGTGTGCACGTGTGCATGCATGTGTGCGCACGTGTGTAAAACATAGTGTTGAATGTGTCTGCATGCATGTGTGTACAGTAAGAGGTTGAGGCAGGTAGTTTTTATCCGTTAAGATATTTCAATTTACCATCCCCCCCCAAAAAAAAAACACATGAAATATATTTCAATTTGTCATAAAGCGATGTCACGGCACCTGTACTCCAAGATGTAACACTGTTGCTGAGCAGGTGAAGGTGTATTTTCTGAACCTTAAACATCATGGCTCTGCTGGCAGTGGGCATGTCTGAGGGTACCTGTGCCTGTGCCCCCCACCCCCATCAGTAATGGCCGCGCGGGGGAATGGCTGCACACTTGGCTCTGACATATCCCACTGAGGCTAAAGAATTGCAGGGGAGGAACCCGATCCTGGACATAGCAGAGACAAAATGACAAAATGTACTGATTTCTGATGGGACTGCTCTTCTTTATAGAGAGCGAGGCCAAAGTACTTCATTCTTCAGAAGTTCTTTTTAACAGCCCAACTAGTAGATAAATAATTTTTTTAAAATTTAAATTCTTTATTGGTTAAAGTATTATATATGTCTTCTTTCTCCCCCATTGACCACTCCCACTTCCCAGCACATGCCCTCACCCCCTTAGTGTCTGTGTCCATTGGTTAGGCTTATATGCATGCATACAAGTCCTTTGGTTGATCTCTTACACACACACACACACCCACTGCCCCTCACCTTCCCTCTGAGGTTTGATGGTCTATTCAGTGCTTCTATGAATCTGGCTCTATTTTTGTTCATCAGTTTATGTTGTTCATTATATTCCACAAATGAGTGAAATCATGTGATATTTATCTTTCTCCGACTGGCTTATTTCACTTAGCACAATGCTCTCCAGGTCCATCCATGCTGTTGCAAATGGTAAGAATTCCTTCTTTTTTTATAGCAGCGTAGTGTTCCATTGTGTAGATGCACCACAGTTTTCTAATCCACTCATCTGCTGATGGGCACTTGGGGTGTTTCCAAATCTTAGCTGTGGTGAATTGTGCTGCTATGAACATAGGGGTGCATATATCCTTTCTCATTGGTGTTTCTGGTTTCTTGGATTATATTCCTGGAAGTGGAATCACTGGGTCAAATGGGAGCTACATTTTTAATTTCTTGAAGAAACTCCATGCTGTTTTCCTAAATAAAGTTTTAAAAAACTCAAAACAAACATTGCTGATCATCTGAGTGTGTAGATCCCAGTCACAGGGTCATTCTAAAACCTACAGCATGTGCGCCTCTGGTCATGTGCGTGGCTCCGTGTGTTGGGAAAAGAGAGACGCCGTCCAGAGCGGCAGAGTCGGGCCTCCCCCCTGCGAAGAGTGAGCGCACACTCTGCAGCTTCTGCTTCTCCCCTGGGGCAGCTGTGAAACTCAGGATGCACTGTGAGCGGCGCTTTCCCAGGTTCAAGGCTGGGGCATGCTATTTTTCAAGGGGAGTTAGGAACCCAGGTTTCACCTACATTCTCTCATTTTGAAATACGATTTCCCAATTTATAGTTTTTCCAGACCAAGCAAAAGGCATCCATGGGCTGGGTATGGCCTGCGACCTGCAGGATTTTACCTAATTTTTAAGGACCCGAACCAAAATGAATAACTAAGACATAAACCCCCCTTTTTCTAGTCACCTAAGCCCCCATCCTATATAATGAAAGCATAATATGCAAATTGACCAAATGGCAGAACAACTGGTAGGCAGGGGGGCGGGGCCGGCAAACAGGTGGTGCCAGGCCAGCCAAGGCACATGCCAGCGGGCAGAGAGAGGGGACAGCAATGGAGGGGGGGGGGCGATGGTGACCAGCAGCAGCAGAGGGGCAATGGAGGGTGGGGCCGGTGCTGTCCCCTGATTGACCCACGGGCCACCTCCCACAGAGGAAGGCCAGACTGTGGCTTAGGCCCACAGGCCTAAGCCGTCAATCAGACATCCCCTGAGGGCTCCTAGACTGCAAAGAGGGCACAGGCCGGGCTGAGCCCCGCCCCCCCCCGCGCTCCCCCCCCCCCCCGCTCCCTCCCCCCCACCCCGTCCAGTGCATGGATTTTCGTGCACTGGGCCTCTAGTTTAATAATAAATTGAAATCACATCAAAGACGGTGGGCGGGCAACACAGCCCCGTGGTCTGCGCTCAGACGATGGGGTAGATGAGGCCAGGGATATAACCTTGCCTCTCAGGGCTGTGACCTTAGGGAGGTGACAGGGGAGCAGACTCCCTGGGGAATTGCTCTACAAGGCTCTACGGGACATGTAAGCAGTGCATGTGTGTTAGTGATTTCAGTTATCAGAGTAACTACAAACAAGGATGGCTCCATGCAGAAGTTTCACAAAAGGAAACATTTTAACACGTTAGATCCTTAAAAAACTGTTTTAAAATCGGGAACAAGCCCTGTTCTGCTCTCCTCCTTCTCACAGGCAGCTTTTTCTGATACGTGTAGTGAGGCACCTTCAGAGGCTGATGTGAACGCTGAGACATAACGTCCCAGCGACAAGCTGCCTGACTTGGTGAAAGCTGATGGCGGACACCATGGATGATGCCCTATGACACAGAGGGCAAAGGGCCGCACTGCCTTCCCGGCCCCAGCAGGGGGCGCTGTGCAGGTGGGTACCTGCAGAACAGCAGCCATCGGGGGGACATGCTCGCTGATCCACTGTGCACAGCAGTACTTCTCCTCACAAATCAAATTCCGTGCGGTGGGTAGCGTTCGGGAAATGATGGTGTGCTTTGGTAGAGTTGACTCCAGTTTGATTTGCTGAAAACCCCAGAGCAAAAACCAAAACAAAGTTAAAGCCAGAATAATCAGGTTTAGGTACCCCATGCACTTTACCAATCAGACAACAGCCATGGACTGGTGGGTGGGAGGAAGCTGGGCTGGGATGAGACGGCATGGTGGGGCCCGCAGGAACACCGGGCAGTGACAGAGGATGGGGAAGCACTGCCCGTAGTATTTGATGCTCCCTTCGCCTGCCCGGGAAGGAATCGGGGTACATCTGCCCACGCCGGGGCCCCAGTGCCGGGCACTTTCCTCTGACACTCACTGGGAAACCTGGTCAGCCCTGGAGGTGAGCTCCCAAACTGTGGGTCCCTCTGGGACTGGGTCCCCAGAGTTTAACTCTCAGACCTGTCTGCACCGAGGCCCCAGTTCAGTGGCCCTGCCCTGGCCCTGTCCCCGCTGAGGTTTCTGCCCTGGGGACCTATGACCCTCTGTGTCCCTTGGTCTGTCCCTCCGATTTTGGGGCCACGGTTTGTCCTGTGACCTCACTCCGGACAGATCTAAGGAGAGTTGTTGACTTGTCGGTCTGCTCAGCTTTTTCTGGTCGTGAGGACGGGGTGGCTGATCAACCCCCTCCACGCTGGCCAGCAGCCCCATTAGGTAACCTCTTCTATCCGCAGGTCCAGTGTCTGCACTGATGTCAGGATTTCCCGTCGGTGCAGTTTAGCAGGACCTGAGGCCATGCCTCCTGTGCACACGGGAAGGAAACTAGAAGAGCAGCACTGGCATTCACTGGCTTTAAGGACGAGGACACTTCTTCAGGTCAGCTGGGCCCAGCAGCAACCCGTTGTAATGCAGGCGGACGCCCTCGAACTGTGCTGGGTGCGGTGCGGAGGTGCAAGTCAGCTGTACAGAGGGTGCAGGCACCCAGTGCGCCCTCCCCCCCCGCGCCGCCCATCCAGTGTGCCCACTCTGCCCACCCCACCCCACCAGCTCCGAAGATGACCCGCTGGAGGAGGAGGGGGAAGCCGAGCGGGGTTGACCAACAATCACAATAGATAGCAATGAGGTGAATGAAGAACGGAACGCTAATGCTCTCAGACCCGGTCAAGGAGCAACGGGTGGCGTCCCCAGTGGCAGGGCAGCTGGGAGAGGACCGACGCCAGTGAAAATACGTGGACAGAAGTGTGAGAATGCGACAGGCTTTCTCGTGGCCAATCACAATCCTTCTTGTTAGGGAAGGAGAGGAAAATGTATTCTCAAGAAATAACATGGGGAGCCACTGTTAGCGACGACCTCAGAATGGGAAGCTGGCTTTTCATTCATGAAGAATGAGTTTTAAGTTAGAAATTAGATTCCAGGGTAATTTACCTGTAGGTATACATGTACATATATGTGCATGTCCACACAGATGCCTTGTTATGAGTGTACACTCTTGTCTTAGTCGGAGCGATTTCACACAGCTCTGGAGGCTGGAGGCTGGGACCGGGGTGCAGGCCGGGGGAGGTGCTGGTGAGAGCCCGCTCCCAGCTCGAAGACGCCATGCTGTGTCCTCACCCGGAGCAGAGAGAGCCCTGCTCCTCCTCTTCTTTCCAGGACACTAATCCCATCATGGTCTCAGCTACCCTACCATCTCCCCACGGCCCCGCCCACCTCCAAACACCGTGGAGTGAGGGCTAAGACTTCAACAGATGAGTGTGGGACACAAACATTCAGCCCATGACAGCTATATATTACCTTTTTTATTTTTGGTTAATCCTCACCTGAGGATATTTTTCCATTGATTTTTAGGGAAAGTGGAAGGGAGAGGGAAAGAGAGAAATGTCAATGTGAGAGAAACACATCCATTGGTTGCCTCCTGCATGCTCCTCAACCAGGGCCTGGGCCGGGGGAGGAGCCTGCAACCAAGGTATGTGCCCTTGACCAGAATCCAACCTGGGACCCTTCGGTCCCCAGGCCAACGCTCAATCCACTGAGCCACACTGGCCAGGGCTTTAGAAACATCAGATCAATGAACAATAGATCCTTCTTCTCCCTCCCCATCCGTTTTAAGTGAGTACCAGGAGCTGTTGGGCTTGGCGTGAGCCCAGCCTCTGAGCTTCTGCTACAGGAAAGAGAGAAGGCGGCGGGTTACTTCACAGCATCACAGCCGTGCCAGGGCGGGTGTGTGCGTGTGTGTGCGCTTGTGTGTGCATGTTTGCGTGCGTGTGCGTGTGCATGTGTGTGCACATGTGCGTGTGTGCGTGCACACGCGCTGTCATGTCTGCTCTCTGGTTCCGGCTATTCCTCAGTCCTAGAGGCCATGCGATCTTCCCTAGAGCGGCCGCGCTGTGCTCCGCTGTTTGCAGAGGCCGCAGGGGAGCATCATTACCTAACCCCTCCCGGCTGCCCGGCTGCCCGGGGTAACACTGAGCTGCAGGGAGGCCTGGCTTGCAACACGGCCTTGGTGCCTGGCCCCACGTTCAGCCCCCCGCCCCCCCGCCCCACACGCACGCGCGTGCGTCGCACACATAGCTCTGTCTGTGACCCGGGGCAGCCTGACTCACTGGGCTTTGGAGCCGTGTTGGTGCTGAGGGAAGTGGCGAGGTGGCTGGAAACGCCATCAGGGTTTCCATGACGTCACTGAAGGCACTGGCGACGGTGCCCACGGAGCACGCAGAGGGCGAGCGGACAGCGTTTCCTTCATCCAGGCCTTACGGGCAGTCCCATCAGTGTCACCCTTTCACGTCCCTTCCCTCTGGTCATCACGAGGCCCCGTGGATTCGCCGCCAGCGGCTCCGGGGTCAGAGCTGGGCTGAGAACCACCCATTCCTCTGCGAGAGAGGTGCCGTGTCATGGTGGCCCCTACAGTTCCCACCATCGGTCCGGAAGGGCCGCTGCCCCAGGCCAACCCCTCCGCCCTGAACCCCAGCCCCTCATGCCCTCTCCCGTGCGCTCCTGGGGCCTGGTTAACGGAAAGGACAGGCTGAGAAGGCTCTGGGCCGAGGAAGACTGCAGAGCTCACACTCCTCCACCGAAGGTCACATCGTCCACTGGGGACGGAATCTGGTAACTGCAGCGACGGGAGGGAGCAGCGAGCAGGGAGCACCTGGCGCCTGCCATCCCGGGAGCCGGGCTGTGCTCCCTCAGGGCAGACGCCGCAGCATCCTCAGGAGCTTCCTCACAAGCACGTGTCCTGTGTGTGTGTGTGTCCCACCTGTGTGATACCGCATCTACCTTTCAAACCGCATGCTAACATGTGTTCCTTTAGTAAATGCCTGTGAAGTGAGCACCCGTGGAATTACTCCCCAGGCCACGAAGGAGCCCGGGCCCCACGGCGTGGCCCTGTTGGTACTCCCGCACCTGGAGGGTCATGGCGGCGTTCCCGTGCTCTGACAGTCTATCCACGCAGCCTGTCTCGCGCGGCTTGCCCCTTCTGATCTTTCTGTGACAAGATCAGCTGCCAGTTTTCTTTTGTCTCTTCTCTCTTCTCGGCACTGTGTTAGCGGGACACACCCAGGAGCTGGGGTGAGCGTGTTTGTGACAGGGCACGTACTCGCCGTGAATGACATTCCCTTATCTGACTGTGCCATGCGTGGGATTTCCCTCTGTGACACGGAGAGCCCACGGAAGACATTCAGTCAGGGGCACTCTGCCCAGGTTTCCCTGGCCTGCGTGTGACCCGAGATGGTGAGGAAATGCGATTCCACTCTGTTACTCTGGGCGGGGGGACTGAAATTCCATGTTTTTAATGAGCCCCCAGAGGGTGCGGATCCTGCTGGTCTGTGGGCCACACTCTGAGTAGTAGGTTTACATAAAGCGCTTAGTCCATGATGCTTTTAATTGACACTTACTGTCGTCCATAATAGGCCGCGGCTGACCGAGTCTGAGTCGCCTCTCTGCATCTCCCGTCTCTTAGTAACACAGGCTCCGCACCCCCGAGGAGGAGAAGGACTCCTTGGCCGTCTCGCCCCTGCTCCCTGTCCAAAAGCAAAAGTGGCGGCAAGAATTCTCCCAGGCAGGCCAGGGCGTGTCACCGTGTGAGCGCCTGGGACCCCACAGCTGTCCCCAGCATCCACTGTGCAGGAGGGCGGAGGGTATGTGGCGGCGGCGTTCACAGGCTGGGAGTCAAGAGCGGACACAGAAATTGATGCAGCGCGACCTCTGCCCCTGGACTTCCGCTGGCCGAGGGGTCCTCCCTGAGTAGAAGCAGCTGTCCTCCTGGAGGCCCCGACCCTGAGGTGCGCCCGGCACTCAGGACCAAGTCTCCTCCGGGGTGGACTCACTGCCCAGCCCGTCTCCAGGGGCCTGTAGACAGGTGACAGGTGACAGGTGAGGGACCCCTCACCAAGGAACAGCCTGTCTAGGGAGTGTCCCCTCCCGGCCCCAGAGCCACAGCTGCGAGGAGCCCGTCCCAGGGGAGGGCGAGGACCACATGGGGTGGGACCCTCAGGATTACTGCAGCCCCAGGGCGGCCTCTAGTCTACGTGTTTTTTTCCAAGTTGGGGCCTATGAAGTATTTTTCATGTTTGGTTTTTTGGAATCTGAAGCAGGTTCAGGAACAAAAGCGAGCGCGGGAATTTGTTTATGAGGAATGCGCGGCCGCCTCGCTCACTCTGCTTCCATTGCAGCACGATCGGATTCTGAAAAGCGACGTATTTGTGGCTCCGCTGAGCTTAGAATTAGGGAAATTCACAGAACAGAAATAGAACATGTTGGTAACATACAACGTGACCTTGTAAATCAGCAAAGCCCGCATTGGGGCCTATACATTAATGTTGACCGTCGGGATGCGATTGCCGGTGAAATAGGTATTTTATGTGACATCAATGGCACCCACAGGCCCTCATTCAGACTCTGTTGGTGGAGTGGCACGTGGCAGGCCTGGGGTAGGCGTGGAGGAGATGGCAGGTGTGCAGGAAAAGGTGGAGTGTCTGCCCCCAAGGAGCTCCTGTTTGCATTAGGAGAGGCAGATAAGCTCAGACAAAACACGTGACACGCTGAGGACGAGCCTTGGAGAAGAACAAGCGATCTGCATTAGGAAGTGCTGATGGGCAGGGAGCACTTTCATAAGGTGAGTTCTACTTCTGGACAGTCACCCCTTACCCGCATTTTGGAGGCGTTTAGGGCATTTCAAGGGCGTCATTTGGGATACAGAAAAGATGATTTCAGGGGATTGTGGTAACAGCCTGCTTTTGGTGCAGGAATAGAAAGGAACAGAATGATGCATGTTAACATCATCCCTAGAACGATGCTAATGTGCGAAGCAACATCAGAAGCTACACGCAACACGTTGGGGAGGTGTCCAAGATACTGAGCTCTCGGAAATTTCCGGAAGAGGCATCGGCTGCTCCTCCTTGTCGTCAAACAGCGAGACGGCCTATGTCAGCTTCATCCTGTCTCTGGGGTGGAAGGTTCTAGAAACATCAGCTAAATATTTTTAAAAAATTTTTTTAAATGTATAAACTTTTAAAAAAAGTCTTTTTATCAATGACCTTTTTTTCCCTTTAAAGTTTGATCACTGTGTTGTTAAAATATGACAATATAGTCTTCTCTGAAAGGTTTTACTTTCTGAAATTAAAATGTGAATTTAAGTAGAAGGCAGTCAGTGTGAGATAAATCTGGTTTCAGATTCTAACTATACCCCTTAGCAGGTAGGTGACTTTGCAAGATGAGCTCACGTAGCTGAGATTCTCTGAAATGAACACTAATCCTTCGTAGGATGTGAAGATTTACTAACACAATGTGTGGAAAGCACCTCTTGCCGGACCTGGACTAAATAAATGAATAAAAATGTGCGTGTTTTTCCTCTTCTCTGTGGTTGAGACGATTCCCCGTGTGTCTCTTGTTTTACTGCATATGGTGCAAGCACAGCCAGGGCAGCCTTTTATTCCGGATCATCTGTTCAAAGACGCTGGCGCCATGCAGCCTTGGAACTGACAGTATTTCCTCCTGGAGCGCAGGGAACGCGCACTGACTGTCTCGGATAGCGAAGAGACCGCCTCCCCCTGGAGGAAATGCTGACCAGGCGAGCTTGTGGCCAAGATGAAACGCCAGGGCTTCCTCCCTCTGGAGTCCTCTTCCGTGGCGACTGCCCGTACCCGTGATGCGTGCCTCTCCTCCTGTTGCATTGCCTCGTGGGAACGGAGGCTCAGAAAACTGGTGTCAAAGTGACGGCATGGTAGCCACCACTATTGTTGTGAGAATAATAAGCTGTGTTTTGTCTCTGGCCCGGGGTTCTCATGTCTCCTGCCAGCACACCTGGGACTGGCAGGCTAACGGGTCAACTTCCAAGTCAGGTCCCATCTCTTCTCGGACCGGTCAGCTCCTGACACCTTCCCGCCTCGTCTTCACAGGTTCTTTAGGTCACACAGCAACAAATTCCAGCTTCAGGATGTAAGCCGCTCTGCTATTTGGTTTTAAAGCTTTATTGACATAATGGGGGTGAGAGAATGTGTATGTTTCAGGTTTACAATTTTGAATTGAGACTTCAGTTTTAAAATGATATCTTTCAGGCACTAATGGTCTATCATAACTTTTCACTAAAATAATCATCAAGGTGTAGATAATGAAGAAGGTGGAGATACTGATGCCTGTGGGCATTTTAAAAGATATGTTTTTATTGATATTAGAGAGAGAGGCAGAGAGAGAGAGAGAGAGAGACAGAGTGGAGAGAGAGATTGGCTGCCTCCTACACACCCTGACCAGGTATAGAACCCACAACTTGGGTACATGCCCTGACCAGGAATCCAGTTGGCAACCTTTTGGTGCATGGGACGATGCTCAACCATCTGTGCCACACGGGACAGGGCAAGGCATTATGTTTTTGAGTCAACTTCTGTATTTCCAAATTAGTTCTGCTTTTAAAAATAAAGTTATCTTAGAATAAATTAGTAACACAAAACAAGTATCTGTACTACGGCCAAAAATGTCTAATTCTCACTTAGGTAAAGCAGTGACAGTTTTTATTAGAAGTCTTTATTTGTTTATGTTATACTAGAGGCCCAGTGCATGAATTCGTGCATGGGTGGGGTTCCTCAGCCTAGTGGGCGATTGGGGCCAATGGGGGGGGGGCGGGGGGGGCGGGCTGTAGCTGGTTTCGGGGAGGGACCGAGGGAGGTTGGCCGGCTGGACCCACCCCTGATTGGGGTGGGGGGGTGATTGGGAGTGGAGCCTGCCAGGGGGAGGGCCCACAGGAGGTTTGCCAGCTGCCCCCACCCCCTGGTCTAACTCCCAGTTGAACTCCCAGTCGAGGGGACAATTTGCATATTAGCCTTTTATTATATAGGATAATCTGTCAATGCTGGGCCACAAGAATACCTAGCTTGAAACATTTACTCGGGCTTATACCTCATACGCCAACGTCTAATTTAGAAAGTGAAGAAAATAGATTTCCTCTGCCATTTGCGTATTTAGCTTTATTTCAATAGTCTGAAGATAGGTTTTAAATAATTACATGTGGAGTAAGAACACATTTAGAAAAGCAAAATCTAAGATATGCTTATGTCTCCTTTTAAGTAATACAGAAGTGATGGTTCTCTTACCTGGGAGCCGAGGACACCCTGTGTGAGCACTTGTGTCATGCGGTGCAAGTGCTGCCGCCGGCGCAGAGTCACCTCCACTTTCACGGGGAGAAGGCGGGGCTGCAGCCGCCTGCTGGTGGGAGGGGGACTGGACGGGAAATCATGAGCCAATTACTTAGTGTCCTGAGTCCCCCCTTTCTTCAAAGCGAAGAGTGTGCGATACAATAGCACTAGGTCATCTTTGCGTTTACAGTCGTTATTCCAACACAATCTCAAACTCAGGGAAACGGATCCACAAACGGCCTTTTAAAAACCTCTCTAAATTGAAAATTCAACTCTGTTTGTTTTTGTTCGCTGGGGTCCTGGCTAGTTTCCACTCCCCGAGCTGTTTTATTCTGAGCTTATTTTTAAGACGAAGGCTCCTCACCTGGATCCGCGTCCTGGATTGTGGAATACTTCACTGGTCGGTCAAGTGTCTTAGCTGTCGGATCAGTTCCCTGCTCATCACGCAGCCTCAAAATCCAGACCAGATGGCATGGACTCAAGGGCCTGAGAGGAAGCGGAGCACTGGGTAGTGGCGAGTGGAGTTAGCACCGTGTGTAGCTCAGCCTGCGGCTGGCATTGCCGCTGGGCCCCGGAGCTTCTGGATGAGGCCCGGGATGACAGGGAATCGCGCATGAACACTGAGCAGGTGGACTGGGCCTGTGAGGCGGGGTAAGCGGATGTGCGCCTCACTAGACATGGAGTAAGTGACAGACTGACTTCATTTGATACGTCAGCGAATTCTGGGCCGACAAGGCGCACGTGCACTTAGGTTCTCACTATTCAGAGGTTAATCCGGGACTCAGACCAAGTTGGAGCTAGAGGGCAGTGAGCAATGGGCTGTCATATAAGATTTGCCTTTTTTCACACAAATTCAGAGTTCCCAGGCCATTTTGTCTTTCTCTGCATAAAGGGCAAGAGAGTAATTTTGCACCTTAAAGGGAAGCATGAGGCCTTCCAGGTCTGCCCTCTAATAGGTCAGCACGAGGGCGGCCCCCGGAGAGGCAGGCGGGCGCTCCCCAGTGTCAGTCACCTGGTAACAGGGCTCTCACGCCCCCTGGATTTCACAGGCTCAGCAGGGGGTCGTGAGACACTTGCCACCTCCACGTCAGGGTTTCACACCTGCCAGGGGAGGGGCACAGTTCCTCTTCCTGTCAAAGCTCGTTTTCCCAACTCGCAGGGCAAAGAGGGGACACGTTGCCTAGGGGATCTCAGAGCTGCTGTGACTCCCGCAGGAACTTCAGCTCTGGGGCTGTCTGCACCGGCCCGGTCAGACTCCAGCTGCTCCATTGCTGAGAGCTGAGAGCTGGAGAGCATCCCTCCAGCCGTCTACCCTGTACCCGGAGACCAGACGGGGAAGAGCTGGCGCGGGCGGGGTCCGTTCTCGCAGTCTCGGTTCCACGGTCGGTGTCACTCACATCGAATTCACTAAAGCGAGGCCCGGGTATCAATGACACCAGGCACAGCTCTAACTGAGCAGCAGTGACGTCACCCCTGGTTGTGACCCTTGGAAAGGGAAGCCAAGGGAACTTTTGCATCTGCCTGTGCTACTTGGTGGAGACAAGTTCACTTCTGGGGCCTGGAGATGTCAGGGCTGCTGATGGCTGAGGAAGGAGGCACAGCGGGAGGGGGGGCGCTCAGGGAGGCAGGAGGACGGATGGAAAACCAGGCCCTCCACACCCGGGGAGCAGGTACCAGGCCTCCGTCAAGAGGGGTGATGGTGGGGACCCGGAACCGTGCAGCGCCGTGAGTGTGGGGTCACTGACTCATTCTGGGCACACACCCGCTTGCTCTCATGTGAATCACACAGGAAAATCTGAGCGAGGTGGTCGCAACATGAAGACCCTGGCGGCCATGGCATGAGCAGCCTCACCAGTGGTAGGAAGCCCGGTGGCGTGCAGAGCCGGGGAGCGATGCGGACACGCCCACCTGGATGGACAGACGGACAGCTCTCCCCGAAGGCTGCTGGGCAGGTGGCGAAATCAGTGATGTAGGAGAAGGCTCTCCATCTTCTGGAAAATGTAGGGTCCAGAATGGAGACCACAGACCAGGGCTAGCTTAACAACCCTGTGGTTCTCTCAGTCTTTATCATTTCTTTTGTGGTTGTTTTCTTTTTTTTTGGGGGGGGGGGGGGGCGGTCATTATCCCACAACCGACATGACTGCGTTGCTACAGTTTATTTCTAACCGAGTATGCAGAGAACAGGCTGGATGCTGAGTTCACGCTGGGGCTGTCTGTGTCGCACAGCAGGAAGCAGGGCGGCAGCTCTCCTCCGTGAAGTTTCTGGGAAGTAGAACGCGGCAGCCTTCAGAGCAGGTGACCGAGGCAATGCCCCGGGAGTGCCTTCCAGGGCCGCCCGGCTCAGCCCACAGCCACCGCCGTGGCCTTCTCATTCGCAACAGGACGAGTCCCTGTGAAACGGGCGAGTCCCTGACCTCAGGGAGGACCAGGCCTGCGCTTCTTTCCCTCCTCCGGACGCCCCCAGCCCCCCAAAGCACAGCTGAGTTCTGTCTGCAGTTCTCTGTCTGTGATTCCAGCTCCTTTACCACGCGACGCAGCAGGAATGGAGATCGCCGTGTGCCTCTTGGGCTGGATTGGGAAACGGATGGTCCCTGGGTGTCCCCCACCACATGCACCTTCACCCCAACTGTGCTTCCCAGCCGAGCCGGACAGAGCCACGACCTGGACACGTGCTCGCATGGGCAGCGCTTCCCCCTGGAATCTGGCGCTGGGCACGGAAGAGATGAGGGGGTTTTCCTATCCTGGGTTTTGTGTGTTTTTCTGTCTCTTGGGTTCCCCCCTGGAAAGCCACCAGTCATAGAAATGGTCACCCATACAGCCGCTCAGCGCCTGGGGCAGACACCGCGGGAGCCACAGAGACCCTTGACCTGTGCCAACCCAGGAGCTGCGGCCCTGGAACTGGCGCAGGAAATGCCCCAGATCAGCCCGCACGCACACCCAGTGACTGTGTAAAGAAGCCAGGCCCCGCCATTAAAGGTGTTTTTTTTAATCTTTCTCATAAATCAACTGCAAAGTATTTATTTTGCTGACTAGCGGGAGCCAGATAAAAACACCAAAAATCAACTTCTGCCCTAACTATCACATGGGAGTGTCCAGTTCCTCTTAAAATCTGACTGAGTTCCCAACTGTGCCCCTACTAGCAGCGTCCAGTGTCCAGCACGTGGCGGCACAGAGGAACGCCATGTCACTCTCTGGTGTGGCCGGGGAGAGCAGGCGGTGCCGTGTCACTGTCTGGTGTGGCCTTGGGAGAGTGGGCGGTGTCATGTCACTGTCTGGTGTGGCCTTGGGAGAGTGGGCGGTGCCATGTCACTGTCTGGTGTGGCCGGGAGAGTGGGTGGTGCTGTGTCACTGTCTGGTGTGGCCCTGGGAGAGTGGGCGGTGCTGTGTCACTGTCTGGTGTGGCCGGGGAGAGTGGGCGGTGCTGTGTCACTGTCTGGTGTGGCCGGGGAGAGTGGGCGGTGCTGTGTAACTGTCTGGTGTGGCCCTCGGAGAGTGGGTGGTGTCGTATCACTGTCTGGTGTGGCCCTGGGAGAGTGGGTGGTGCCGTGTCTCTGTCTGGTGTGGCCAGGGAGAGTGGGCGGTGCCGTGTCACTGTCTGGTGTGGCCGGGGAGAGTGGGCGGTGCTGTGTCACTGTCTGGTGTGGCCGGGGAGAGTGGGAGGTGCTGTGTAACTGTCTGGTGTGGCCCTGGGAGAGTGGGCGGTGTCGTATCACTGTCTGGTGTGGCCCTGGGAGAGTGGGTGGTGCCGTGTCACTGTCTGGTGTGGCCCTGGGAGAGTGGGCGGTGTCGTATCACTGCCTGGTGTGGCCCTGGGAGAGTGGGCGGTGCCGTGTCACTGTCTGGTGTGGCCTTGGGAGAGTGGGTGGTGCCGTGTCACTGTCTGGTGTGGCCGGGGAGAGTGGGCAGTGCTGTGTCACTGTCTGGTGTGGCCGGGGAGAGTGGGCGGTGCCGTGTCACTGTCTGGTGTGGCCGGGGTGAGTGGGCAGTGCTGTGTCACTGTCTGGTGTGGCCGGGGACAGTGGCGGTGCCATGTCACTGTCTGGTGTGGCCTTGGGAGAGTGGGTGGTGCCGTGTCACTGTCTGGTGTGGCCGGGGAGCGTGGGCAGTGTCGTGTCACTGTCTGGTGTGGCCGGGGTGAGTGGGCGGTGCCGTGTCACTGTCTGGTGTGGCCGGGGAGAGTGAGCGGTGCCGTGTCACTGTCTGGTGTGGCCCTGGGAGAGTGGGCGGTGCCGTATCACTGTCTGGTGTGGCCGGGGAGAGTGGGTGGTGCCGTGTCACTGTCTGGTGTGGCCCTGGGAGAGTGGGTGGTGCCGTGTCACTGTCTGTGTGGCTGTGTGTGTGTGGGCGGTGCCGTGTCACTGTCTGGTGTGGCCGGGGAGATTGAGCGGTGCCGTGTCACTGTCTGGTGTGGCCTTAGGAGAGTAGGTGGTGCCGTGTCACTGTCTGGTGTGGCTGGGGTGAGTGGGCGGTGCTGTGTCACTGTCTAGTGTGGCCCTGGGAGAGTGGGTGGTGCTGTGTCACTGTCTGGTGTGGCTGGGGAGAGTGGGCGGTGCCGTGTCACTGTCTGGTGTGGCCGGGGAGAGTGGGCGGTGCCGTGTCACTGTCTGGTGTGGCCTTAGGAGAGTGGGTGGTGTCGTGTCACTGTCTGGTGTGGCCGGGGAGAGTGGGCGGTGCCGTGTCACTGTCTGGTGTGGCCGGGGAGAGTGGGCGGTGCCGTGTCACTGTCTGGTGTGGCCGGGGAGAGTGGGCGGTGCCCTGATGTAATGAGAGCCCGCACTACTCAGGCCTCCGTTAAGAGCTGCATGTCCAAAGTCTCTACCCATTGGGACACGTTAAAGCTCAGAGCGGTTCCAATTTTTGTCCCAGTGAAAATAATGCGTGGAGACGTCTTAATTTTGTGACCTTTGTAGAAGGTTGTGATTCATGATGTGGTTTTTGTGTTGAAGAAATACATTTGAAACAATCATTTTGTTACAGTGGAGGGTGATCCTCATAAATGGTTTCTCAAATACCAGGTAACTAATCCGTCATGGGTTTATTAACAAATTGTTCACGTTTTTTTCTGTTTTCACAGTGAAGTAGATACAGAGTGCTGACCATTTGTTCTGGGGAAATAGAGCCGTGTCTCTACATCCATCAGAGGGATAAATGTGCACACTTTCAGTGCTATCCCATCTCCCCTCAGTTTGCTACTTTCTGAAAACTGCTTGAATGGTTCATTAGTGCTGTACAAAATATTAGAGACCTGGTGCATGAAAATTCATGCGCTGGAGGGGGGCATCCCTCAGCCTGGCCTGCCCCCTCTCACAGTCCGGGAGCCCTCAGGGGTGGGAGGCAACCCGATGACCAGGGGAAGGTGACTCCCCATCATACCTCTGCTGCTGCCACTGCCGGCAGAGCAAGCCTTGGCTGGCCCTAGTTACCTGAGCCTTGGGCGGCCCTGGGCAGCCAACATCCAAGGCTTGCCTGTGCCTCGGGCCAGCCCTAGAAGGCTGGGTAGCTGACATCTGAGTCTTGCCTGCACCTTGGGCGTTGGGTGGGCAGCCACCATCTGAGGCTTGCCTGTGCCTTGGGCCAGCCCTAGGCGAGTGGGCAGCCGCCATCTTTGAAGGTGTGGCAGTCAATTAGCATATTCCCTCCTTATTGGCTGTAGGTGCCACCATATTTGTAAGGGTGTGATGGTTAATTAGCATATTCCTTCTTTATTAGATAAGATGTCCAGTCCCGGAACAGCACGCCCTTGGAACACTTTATCAAAAAGCAGAAAGGCCCTAGCTGGTTTGGCTCAGTGGCTAGAGTGTCGGCCTGCAGACCGAAGAGTCCCAGGTTTGGTTCTAGTCAAGGGCACATGCCTGGGTTGTAGGCTCGGTCCCATGTGCAGGAGGCAGCCAATCAATGAATCCCTCTCATCATTGGTGTTTCTATCTCTCTTTTCCTCTCCCTTCCTCTCTGAAATCAATAAAACTATATTTTAAAAAAAAGCACAACATTGGTTTTGAGGGCTGGGCAGTGAATTCCTAGGACTGCTACCCAGTCTTTCTTGACTAACCCACCTTCCTCCCCCTACCCCCATCCCCATCACTACTCGTCAGTGCATGGTGACTACACACTCCTGAATGCACGCTGAGAGCTGTCCTGGTCTCTGATTTTAGTAGAATTATGTTGGCCATTTGCATAATGCATAGCAACCAAGGCAGAGCCTCCTCCTAATCTATGTCCAGCCCAGGATCCATGACCTGATTTCACTTATCAGCCCAAGTGCACTGTCCTTCATAGTCACACCGTCCTATACTCACTGAATCACCACCGTTCAGTTTCAGGCGGAACCAGCAAGAAGCCTGGATGTGGACGAAGCCACAGAAAAACGAGGGCCACATGGATTCCACTCTGCAGGTAATGAGTGCTGAGTGTGAGGGGAGCAGGGAGCAAGGGGCTGTGGCCCTGCGAAGGAGAGACAAGAGTCAGGGAGGCAGAAAGCGAGTGGGCTGTGTGGGTCTGATCTCAGCAGAATCTCACTCTTTTTCTAGGTGCTGTTCTCTTGAGAATCTGATGAAAGCTGTGATTGCTTCTTTAGAGAAAAGCAAGGATGCGCACACACACGATTGGTTTGCATGTTATTTCTATCAGTTGTCAGGTCTCCAGAAATCCTGGTCAAGAACTCACCTTGGGAACAACAGGCCAGGGGTTTCAGAGCAGGAAAGAGAGGAAGATCATGATATTAACCTGGTGGGTTAATATTCGATTGATATCGAATCTCCAAGAGAAAGGGGAAATAATAAGATTGTGATGAGGGAGGAACAAAGGGTTCTTGTGAACACAGAAACATGGGGTTGAAGCGACTATGGTGAGATTTCACGAGAACGAGACCTGCAGAGATTCTCTGGGAAATCTGGTATCTTTAGGAGAATTAAATTGTTGGAAAATTGCTCAGAAGACCTGGGACACTTTCTGAACTTGTTTAGAAGGAGGCACACTATGCCAGACCTTGAGGAGCCTTGGTGACCCTCTGGAGGCCCCAGATGCTGGAGTTGCTGATCAGGTAGAAGGCACAGGGCTGCGGTCACTCGTTAAGGAGAGAGAACTTGCATGTCCTCTTGGCTTTGGGGTCTGCAGGGAAATGTGTTTGAGCCACAGGTAAAGATGCTCAGTCTGTGGGTCCCTCAGCTCTTTAGGGTGAAGGGACTCAGGGAGGGCAGGGTGTCCTCAGTTGACCCGAAGGCAGGGCATGGCTGGGAGCTGTGCACCTGTGTCCTGATGACTCAAGTTCTAGTACCGGGTTTTCCAGGACTTGCCTGTGGACCTGAGTAAGTTCTCTGGCATTGCCAGCTCTCTGTTTCCTCCTCAGGACACGGGCCTCTGAGGCCCAAATGAGCGCAGATTCCTGCCGACTATGGAATCTCTGTACAGAGAATGGGGGTCAGTGGGAAGAGGAGCCACGATGCACCAGCAATGCGTGTTTTCACAAAGATCCCATTTATGCCTACTCTGAGGGTTTAGGCTGTTTGTTAGTGACTTAAGTAGATCGATATTGATTTCATGAAGTAGACCGGCAGTTCTTCCAGGGAAATGGTGATGACTGTGTTTCTACCAACACCTGGGGATCAACAATGCTCGTTAACATTTTTAAAGGCCAACACTGCACTCACTGACTCTGCTTGCTGTGTGGAAACTTACCCCTGCCAGCCTCAGCCACCGCATATCCTGCAGACCCGCTGTGGTTTTCAGGCAAGGCAGGGGAGCGTTCCAAGGCTGCTGTGGGAGCCTGGGACATGGCTTACTAGAATTCCTGTTATGAATTACCAGGGCCTGGCTGGCTGTCTCCCACCCAGTGACTAGCTTCTGATTTGGGCGGACCAGGCAACTGGGGATGGATGTGGGATAAAGGAGTTGGCTCTGTGGTCTAGGCAGTGCCCAGTCTCCCGCTGGGCAGATTCCTACAGAATGAGGCTGAGTACCACTTCTAGGGTCTGATCTAACCTCGGCATGAAGCTGAAACCCAGCCTGGATTCCTCAGCTGAGCCCGGCCTCCCACACGCCACTCAGTCCTACTTGTGTGGAGCCAAACATAGCCAATAACAGTGGAGGCTTCACAGCATTTAAAGCTGACATGCATGTTCCTGCTGCATTAGTGTGACGTTGCTCACGTCGCACTTGGGTATATGCAAACCTGTCAGTCCGAGCTCTTGTCGGAATGTCCTAGGAAATGACCTGTGACCCTTTGAATAGGGAAGGGCCAGGTTGCTGAAAGGCTGCTCTGAGGGAGCATAGCGTCTAAGGACCGTTCACTTGCTTGGTGGTTAAAGTGCGGGACAAGCACTGACGTGATGTTAATTCAGATGAAAAGAAGACGTGAGTCCCCTCTGTCCTCCACGGATGGATGCCATGTAGGGCAGAGCCCACGCTGGGCTTTGAGGCTATTGAACAATACCTGTTACTCAGTATGCCTCGTGGTTATTGACTCTAGTCTTTTCAGTGAAAGTGTCAGTCCTCTAGCGTGGAAGGTCCATACAAATATGTTTCCAAAGAAACTCTCATACTCCGAGCCCCAGGCGCCATATTTAAACTGTGTTCATGGACAGACTAATGGGAAGATGAATTTGGAAAGTAAGGGACAGGGCGAGCCTAGGTGAGCACAGTAGAAAGATCACTGGCTTTTGTGTAAAATTCGTAGATTCTGGTCTCAGTGTTATCGCCCATCATGGGCGTGATTGGAGGATCTTGCTCTGTTTCTGGAAAAGAGGCAGCACCGGGAAATGGACAGCCCGGTGTAAGAACAGTTGTGAGGTGCTCCGTGTGACCCCACTCGTGGCGTCTCTGCTCTGTGTGGTCCCCCTCTTGAGTCTGGGGGCACCTGTGCGTCTGAGGGGACATTGCTCCCATAATTACTGCTGGTGTATGTTCTGTGGGCAAGATGAGGGGACTGTAGTGATGTTGTCCTGATGAACCCTGGGGAGAGGGAAGAGACGGGAGGAAAGCATTAGCGCCTCCTAGGTGCAGACAACAGAACTCGCTTGATCTGGACCCTGGTTACTTGGTGAGCAAGTTTATGGAAGTCACAAAGCTATACCATGTGTGCTTCCTGGATGTCTATTGAGTTTCTATAGAACATTAAAGCATCTATTTGTACTTACAAAAAGCTATTTTTTAATACTCACCAAGGATATGTTTATTGATTTTAGAGAGAGAGGAAATGGGGAGAGAGAGAGAGAGAGGGAGACTGATTACATAGATGGGTTGCCTCCCATATGTGCTCCAAACTGGGGATTGAACCTATATCCTAGGTATGTGCCCTGCCCAGGGATTGAGCCTGCCCCCTTTTGGTGCCTGGGATGAGACCAAATGAATCAAGCCACCCCCTGGGGAAGAAGCTATTTTTATGTAAACTACTAGAAATTAAAATGATCTAAATGGTAAAACACACACACACACACACACACACACACACACACACACAATTCTTTAAATAAAGCTGACACGGATTTGTTTGGAAGGTGTAAATATTTTGATGGAAGTAGCACTATGCCCAATGCTAGCGTTCTCTGTCCATGTAGCTGCCCTGGAAGAACTGATTTCCTGCTGTGTGTATCTTGTGTCTGGTGCCACGTGTATTTGCACTTGAGAGGCATGTGCTTTGTGGAGTCTTGTGAGCCATCCGCCCCGAGTGCTGTGCTAACTCCCGAGTCCTCCTCCGACCGCCATCAAACAGACAGAAGTAGGAACGGAGGTGCTGACACTGCCGAGTGCGCTCAGCACTTCAGTGCCCTGCGTCGAAGGGAGCGTTTCCATTTCATTAGTGGCCCTCCAGCTCCTGGTGCTACATCAAACCCCTCCAAACCAACAAGCATCACCCACTCCGACATCGTCGAAGGCATGACCCGCAGTCCTCATGGCGCTGAGACGCAGTCCTTTTGTGACAAGGACATAGGGACCAAGACGTGAGGAAGTTCACTGGGGCTGAACAGTGTCAGACATGGAGCAGAAGCTCGGAGCCTGGGTCTTGTCTGCCCGCCCGGGAGGGTCCTGTGCGCACAGGTGCCCACATGCACTCCCCCAGACGCTTGGCATTTTGAATCAGTTGGCATTTGCAGCAGGAGAGATGCCACTGTCCATCGCTGCTGTGACGGGACAAACGTAATTCACTGCCTGAAAGGTGAGACGAGCGCCGGCCACCTCTCGGGAAGCTGCCTGTGGTTACGCTGTGTTCCCTTCCCTGCCTGCGGTGCCAGGACAGCGTTATCTTTATTTCCGGGCTGATAGTTTCCTTAGTGAAAGTTCCTGCTTAGTCACATGTGTCAAGATAAAACAAAGTACCTGCGCCTTCCTGTATGTTCCTCTTTCACATGCACAGCGGAGCCACGCTTTCCTCACCGGGACTCCTTAGAAAATGCCTCCTGACGCTGCTGCCCGGCTTCCTCATGCTGCGTGTGGCCCGGCTGCACACAGGCAGCTCGGTGTTTCCCGCCCTTAGTGTGGTTAGGAAGGAGGGCATCACGGGTGAGTGCGCTCTGATGTTTAAGTGAAAGCGTTTCCATGATGTTGTCACTTATTGGCCTCGGTAATTGTGACGGTAAATGGGGTTGGGTGGTTACATAGTCGAACCCTGCAATCAGGGTGGGGGCACCCTGGCAGCTGCTCCTGGCAGCGCTGGCACAGGTAATGACCTCAGAGCAGCCCTAGGCAGATTGGGGACCCGAGAGCACTTTGTTGACCTGATACATCTCATCACAAACACTTCATGAGATGATGGTGGTGGTTTCAATATGAATGAATTTACTGTTCCCCAAAAGTTCCTTCTTATCATGGAAGGATTTCTGGTAAAGCAGAATTGTCATAGAATGTCTCTTTCTTTAGAAAAGAGTGCCCTTTTAGAGGAAATACGGAAATCACATCAGCATCTAGAAATTATACTTCCATAAGAAAAAATGAACCTACCAATTTTTTTTTTTTTTGCTTAAGCTCTTATGACATGGAATCTCTTAATATCAGTTTATAAACTTCAAAATTGGTGGCAATTAAGATTTTATATTTTGTTTTCAATTATCTTTTAAAATGTCATTTTTCGTCATACAAATGAAAACAAAATATAAAATAATTCAATGAGTTGTTTCTATTTTTAATCATTTCTGTGTCTTGCTCTTTACATGGAATCTGAAAAGTTATCTCTCAATATATAAAAGCTTAAGCGACCCTTATGACTGGACAACCAACCAGTAGCTATGATGCACACTGACCACCAGGGGGCAGATGCTCAATGCATGAGCTGCCCCCTGGTGGTCAGTGCGCTGCCACAGCCAACCTCCCATGGCCAGCCAACCTCCCACGGTCCCTCCCCCTGGCCAGCCGGTCTCAATCAGCCCTGATCGCCAGCCAGGCTGAGGGACCCCACCCATGCATGAATTTATGCACCAGCCCTCTAGTTTATATATATAAAAGGCTAATATGCTGAGTGTCCCTCCTACCATCCAACCGGTTGCTATGATGTACACTGACCACCAGAGGGCTGACACTCAACACAGGAGCTGGCATGACTCACACTGCCGGCACCACAGACCTGGTGCCAACCAACCAACACTCGGCTTCCCCAAAGTGGGACACAGGCGCTGCCACCACCCCGGAGTGACACCCCACCAAATCGCAGCCAACGCTGCCAAGACCCATGGCACAAAATGCGGCCCACAGCCCAGCCCAGCTTGGAAATGGTCACTGTGGGCACTGCGTAATGACATCACGTAGCAACTCCCAGCTTCCTCTCCTTAGTGACTAGCCTCCTAGGAGTTTCTTCCACCCAGAAACATGACTTGCTTTATAGCCACGTGTAAACATTTCACATTTTAACCAAATATCTGTGAAGCGTTTTCCTGTGCCTCATCTTATTTGATCCTCACAGAAGTCCTGGAGTAGGTAGATAGGAGACTTGGTGGAATCCTATTTTCTTTTCATTAGCTGGAAAACAGAGATTTAGAAAGCTTAGAAACTTGACCCGACTGAAAAGAAGTAAGAAATGGTGGACCTTGAAAATGACTTCAGGTTTTTTCACTGTGCAGAATATAGTCAAACACTGCTGCTGTTAAATATTTTACCCTTTGTTCTCCCTGTGTGATCTACAATAATAATCTGCTTTGTGTTTATATTTACTGCCGTGTTGCTGACAATTACCTGAAAGAGAAGTTGGGGTGTTTCACTGGGCTGGAAAAGTTCAGCTAAATCAGAAAGCATGTCTAATTAAGCAAGTTTATTCTATATCTATAAAAGGCTAATTTGACTCACACATGCACTATACATATAAAGCTCTTGCTGATGCCAATTGCACATGTGTGTTTTGATCTGTCAATGTTGATCATGAATTGGTTGACACTTCTATTATAGAGAAAGGGTGAATAGTGATATTAAAATATTGATTCTAATTAATTTCCTTTCAATGTGCATGAATTCATGCACCAGGCCACTAGTATCTATACTAATAAAAGGGTAATATGCAAATTGGCCACAATGCCTTCACACCTCACAGTAACAACCGAACAGCAGGCTGCATGGGGCGACCAGGCCAGCAGGGGGGGTTACCGAGGGATGACCAAACGACTGACCAGCAGGCTGCGTGGGGCAACCAGGACTGGGGGGGGGGCAGTGAGGGGCAATCAGGCTGGCAGACAGAGGCGGTTAGGGGTGATCAGGCTGGCGGGGGGGGCAGTTAAGGGTGATCAGGCAGGCAGGCAGGTGAGCAGTTAGGAGCCAGCAGTCCCAGATTGTGAGAAGGATGTCTGACTGCTGGTTTTGGCCTGATCCCTGGGATTGGGCCGAAACAGGCAGTCGGACATCCCCCAAGGGGTCCCGGATTGGAAAGGGTGCAGACTGGGTTGAGGGACACCTGAAGGCTGGCCAGGCTGAGGAATCCCACCTGTGCATGAATTCGTGCACTGGGCCTCTAGTAAGTATATAAGTTCTTTAATTTATCTCTCTTCATCCTCGCACCCCCACATCGAGGTATGTCAGTCTGTTCCATGCCTCCCTGCTTCAGGTCTTAGGTTGTTGGTGTTGAACATTTTTTATACTTAAAATAACTCTTCCCTTATTAAAGAACAAGAAAGATCTTCGGAGTGCCAACCTTAGACTAACAGTTGAAGGTGGGGCATGTTTGTATTTCTTCAAACATTGGTTCAATGAGAGCTTTAAAGTGTTTGCTGACAAATGAGCAAGTCCTCGGTTGTGAGGATGTAGCACAGACAGTTTACCTCCCACCTGCACTTGACTGGGAAGGTAGGCCATGCAGGTCCATGACCTCAACAGCTCTGTACTCATTAGCCTTTGACCTATTTCTGTAATTATTTGCCTGTGCTTTTACTTGAGATTTGCACTCATTTAGATAATGAGCGATGTCCCTGCTGGCATGACTCAGTGGTTGAGCATTGGCCTATGAACCAGGAGGTCATGGTTCAATTCCCAGTCAAGGCACATGCCCAGATTGTGGCCTCAATCCCTATTGGGGGGTGTGCAGGAGGCAGCCAAACAATGATTCTCTCTCATCATTGATGTTCCTATTTCTCTCTTCCTCTCCCTTCCTCTCTGAGATCAATAAAAAATATTTTAAAAACAGAACAGTGAATACAGAGCTAAAAGAATTTAGAAAGTACAAATATGGTAGCTAATGACAGAAATTTGGGGTTTTCCTAAACTGAAATATTGCACACTGCCTGCTACTCAAGTGTGTTTCCATTTCCAGCGCTCAGGCAAGAATGTGGGGACATCAGCTCTTAAATTCCGCCAAAGGGAGCAAAGTGTAATTTTGCAAAAGAAGTGCGTGACCACCTGTGGTTTTTCTATTAAAAGAAGATCGAAAGGCAATTTCACTCGCTTTAACTGCGGTCGAGCATCTTAGTCATTATAATAGAGAGAGTCTAGGGCGCCTATCGTCTCTGCACCTTCTCAATAGCTCCCCCCGGAATTTTAGGGAAAATATTTAAAGTTAGCAATCTACTTCTATGTTTCATTTTTGGGAAGATTAAGTGCACCCTAAAACATGTATCCACCGCTTTTGCAAAACATATTTTTATTGAATACAGATTACTAAATGCAAAGAAACGTATACCTAATATCCCTGACTGCGTAGCATTGAGTGTATTTTTTTTAATTGAGTTACACTGTTGAGAATGGCCCAGCGAGCTGTGACCACCCCGCCGTCTCTCAGTTACAGAGCAATATTTCCCAGGCACTGCAGATGCTGAGGCAAACGGATAACTCCTTCCTCTTGTAACCTCTCCTTTTCTAGAAGGTGAGGATCATAGGGCAAAGTATTTTTCTAATATTTCATTATGACAATTTTCAAAAAGACATCACAATTTAAAACATTTTCCAGTGAACACCAGCTTACCCACCACCAAGATGACACCATTCATATTTTGCTGGGATTTGCTCTATCACATCTCTACCCACATATCCATCCCATTATCCATGCAGATGGAAGAGAGTAGATACTCTGCTGACGTAGCTGAACTGTGACGTCAGCCGTCAGGGCCCCAGAGGTGAGTGTAGTGAGGTGAGCCCAGGCGCCTCCTGCGCTGGGCAGAGCGCGTGCTGAGGCCGCCGCCTCACCTGCTCTGCAGTGTAAAGTGGATGCTTGTGACTCTGTATCTGAACAGTAGCCACGTTCGGGCAGCGGGAAGCAGCCTGGAGGGCGGGCGGGCACTGCTGGCTGCTGGGGAAGGAGGCGCAGAGAGGAGCTGAGAGCCTTGGCTGCCTTCCTTCCTGCTCAGAAGGGAGACTGCCCCCCGGGTCCGAGAGCTGTGGCCCCCTCAGAGGCCCTGACCCATGCACTTTCTCTTCGGGATGGACACACCCACAGAGCCTTGCCCACCTCGCTCAGCCCGGAAGGACTGGGAGGACCGAGAGGACCGAGTCCCTGGCACCTGCCCCCTCTCCCTCCACTGGGCGCTCCCTGCACCTCCCTGTCTCTGACCTGGGCTCCTCGTCCTGGCTGGAGCTGCCCTTCCCCGGCCAAGGTAAGTCGGACTCTACTTACAAACAGCTTCTGGGAGCTGCTGAAACAGATATAGTTCAAAGAGCATGCACATGGAGGCCATTCAAACACAGATGCTTCCCACAGGTCTCCTTACAATTGTTTGCTGTGTGTGCCTGCACATGCATGTGTGTGCACGTGTGTGCACACGCATGTGTGCGTGTGTGCGTGCGTGTGTATGTGTGTCTTTGCTAGAAACTGGTGCTACTGGCAAAGGTAATAAGCCCAGAAAGAGATGTTAGGATGCATGTCCTCAGAAGCGTGGGGCACAGAACCTCCTGCTGAGAAAAGTCGGAACACACTTATGTCCAGGACAGTTTTGATCATAAAGGCACGTGGGGAAGGCGGTGGGGGAGATGCTGGTTAAAGGTGATCTTAGGAGACACTCACCTTCCCAGGGAACCTGAGCAGAAATCTCTCGTCCAGACCTTGCTCATGTAGAGGTCAGGGGCACTTCCTGTTTCTCCAGCCTGTGTATCTCAGCACTAAGGCCCCGTGGGGACAAGGACTCTTCCTTTTCCTCAGCGATTCCCAGGAAGCACACTGCACCCTAGAGCTTCAAGAAGAGACACAGGTAGACACAGCATTTATTTTTAAAGTAGTATCTCTAGCATTCTTATGGAGAAACTAGAAGCCCGGTGCACAAATTGGTGCAGGGGTGGGGGGAGGAGAGGGAGCACAGGAGGTTGGCCGCCGGCCCCCTGAGGAAGGAGCTGGCCCTCGGCCCCCTGGAGAAGGGGCTGTATCTGCCACCACCCACCCCCAGTTCCCTGTCCCAACCCTGGGGCCCGAATGCCCCAGCAGGGTGGGGAGAGAAGGCGATGTTCACTGGGCCAGGCACCAGGTGGAAGGAATGGACTCTGATGCTGCAGTTGGTGCCCCGCCACCATGCAGTTCCCTGCCTCCCCCCTCCTCCTTCCCTTACCACTGCGCTGCCACCACAGTGGGCTGGCGGCCCCCAGGGAAGGGAGAGGACAGGAGCAAGACAAACCCTTGTGTCGAGGGCTGACTTTCAATAGATCATAGCAAGGGAGCTGCTCTGCTACGTACGAAACCCCGACCCAGAAGCAGGTCGTCTACAAATGGTTTAGTACCAAGGGGTGATGGGGGCTGGCCAGCTGAGGGGAGGGGCCATAGGAGGTTGGCTGTGGGAGCACACTGACCACCAGGGGGCAGCTCCTGCATTGAGCACCTGCCCCCTGGTGGTCAGTGCGTGCCATAGCGACTGGTTGACTGGTCATTCTGGTGGTAATGGTCACTTAGGCTTTTATATGTTATCTAATAAAAGAGTAATATGCAAATTGACTGTCACACCAAGACACAAGATGGCTGCCCCCATGTGGTCAAAGATGGCTGCCCTGATGTGGACACAAGATGGCTGCCACAAGATGGCCTGCAGGGGAGGGCAGTTGTGGGAAGTTAGGGGTGACCAGGCCAGCAGATGAGGACAGTTGTGGGTGACCAGGCTGGCAGAGGAGGGCAGTTGGGAGAGACCAGGCTGGCAGAGGAGGGCAGTTGGGGGAGACCAGGCCAGCAAGGGAGGGCAGTTGTGGGTGACCAGGCTGGCAGAGGAGGGCAGTAGGGGGAGACCAGGCCAGCAAGAGAGGGCAGTTGGGGGGGACCCAGGCCTTCAGGGGAGGGCAGTTGGGGGTGACCAGGCCTGCAGGAGAGGGCAGTTGGGAGGGACCAGGCCTGTAGGAGAGGGCAGTTGGGGGGGTACCAGGCCAGCAGGGGAGGGCAGTTGGGCGGGACCAGGCCTTCCCTGATTGGGAACCAGCAGTCCTGGATTGTGAGAGGGATGTCCAACCACCCGTTTAGGCCTGATCCCAGTGGGCATTCAGACATCCCTCAAGGGGTCCCAGATTGGAGAGGGTGCAGGCTGGGCTGAGGGACTCCCCCCCCCGCCCCCGTGCACGAATTTCGTGCACCGGGCCTGTAGTATATAGATAAAGATGATGTCACACCAAGTGTCACAGAGAAGCCTCAGAAATGGTCAATTCCACTCCCGTCCTCATGGGGGCGCCTATTCTGGATGGAATCGCCCCTCGGACTGAGTTCAGTTTCATGTTGAATAGCCCATAAGGGTTTCCACTGTTTCCTAAAGCCAAGTGGGCTGATCTTTCACTCATTTCCACAGATGTGAGACACTGTCAGGTGGCAGGAAAGCTGATACCCATGGCCTCGAAGTGGATCTGATCTTTACAAGCTCGTGACGTACAATGTGAATGTCAGGCTCTTCCACGCATTCTCCCCAGGAGCTCACACTGTGTTCCAGGGCTGGGTGGTGTCCCTTAGCCCGAGGGGAAATGGCAGGTGCTCACTCGTGTTATAAAGGTGCAAAATGATAAGTAATTAGACCTAAACTCTGTCTTTTGGAAGGTAGACATCAGAACAAAGGAGGGGAGGAAATGAGAGAGGCTGCATCGTTGCCTATCATTTCACTCAGGAGAAACCTTAGCATTCGTTCTGAAGTAGATTAGATAGGGAAAAATGAAGAGGAAAAGAAATAGATTTTTAAAAACTGATTTTGGAGAGGAAGGGAAAGGGAGAGAGGGATAGAAACATCAATGATGAGAGAGAATCATGGAACGGCTGCCTCCTGCACACCCCACACTGGGGAATGAGCCCACAATCCGGGCATGCGTTTTAACTGGGAGTTGAACGGTAAACTCCTGGTTCATAGGTTGCTGCTCAGTCACTGAGCCGTGCCGGCCGGGCAGGAATAGATATTTTGAGGAGATCTTGCCACAGAGAGTTCAATTGTGTTTCACAGTCACTCAAAGGCAAACCTGCAATTCAGATACATGGAGACCATCTGTGACCTCTCTTGGCATCAGTAAGTTGCAAAATACGGTTTCTGTACATGCAGTCAAAACATGTGTGGGCATCATTGCAGAAGGGAGCTGGGAAGCCTGCCTTCCCTTAGGTCTAGGGCAGGCGTATAAGGGGATGAAACTAGGAACTTCCATCCAAGTATGATTGTAATGGGAGCAAATATGATTGTAATGGGAGCAAAATATGATTGTAATGGGAGCAGAATTAATCTGTTCCTACTCTCTCATCTTTGGAGAACGAGGCAACCTGCTCTGGTGGAGAGAACGTGGGGTCTGGAGTCAGGTGGGCTTGGCTTGAATACCTCCGCCCACTGGCCCGCATTCCACGGTACAGAGAGAACCATTCAGCTTTGCCACTTGGCACCATGCAGAGCAGGTGCAGAGAGGAGACGGGGGAGGGGACTAGCCTTTAACAGGAGTCTGGGTGAGGAGTGGGAATTAATTTCCTTCTAGACAATTCTTTTTTTTAAGGTATATTTTTTATTGATTTCAGAGAGGAAGGGAGAGGAAGAGGGAGATGGAAACATCAATGATGAGAATCATTGATAGGCTGCCTCCTGCACACCCCACATTGGGGATGGAGCCCGCATGTGCCCTGAACAGGAATTGAACCCTGACCTCCTGGTTCATAGGTCGATGCTCAACCACTGAGCCACGCCAGCCAGGCGACAATTCTTAATGGTTCAGAGAAAATGGCCCTGTAAGTGTTTTGCCACAACATTAAAAGTGGTGAATTAAAGTCCATAAATAATGATATTAGTCATAGAGGTCCTTTGACCTATTTATTGACCCTGCTGCACCATTAGAGATGCAATCTTTGGCTAGTTTTCTGTGTCGAGGGGTGAATCCAGGTCACCCAACAGGCCCTTAGGAGCAGCACAGGCTGCTGGCAGCTGGGCCTGAGCCTCCCCACGCCTGCTGGGCCTGACTTCACGGTCCCTGAGCTTTGCTGAGCCCAAGGCTGAGTTTCTGGAACCTGAGATGCAAAGGCTGCAGAAAGACAAACAGTCTCCAACGACCCGACACCTTAGACTTCACCCCGGTGCTGCTCAATCACCGCTCAGATGACACTCAAGCCGCGGCATCTGCTGGCGAGCACTGGCCTTCGGGTAAATGGTAAGCGGGGATTCTGGGCCAGGGTAGCCCCGCAGGACCCCGAGTCCTCCCTCCCTCTCCAGCACGCCCTCTGCTCCATTATTAAAACACAATTGCTACCACATGGGAGAAAAGCAGCGAGGACTCCGGGACCCTTGCCGGAGCAGGGAACTCCCAGTAATGTTCTTTCTGTGGATCAGCCCCCACCCCTCCAAATAAAACCACAAACCTTTTGTTTTCAACAGATCGACCTCACAAATAAACCTGCCTTCCTGCGGTGGCTGGCAGTTGCCGTGGTCCTTTCAGATGGCAAGGTGTTTTCTTCAGACCGCGGCGGTGAAACTGTGGCCAGTGCGCTGGGAACTGTTCCCGAGAAAACTTAACACTCTCCACCAAGGCGAGAAGCACTGAGATGAAAGATGGCCTTCATTTTGCTTGTCAGCAGCCGGGTGTTTCACGGCGGAGAACTCGAGGTGCAAGAGCAATGAAATTGGCACCGAACATCTTGGATCCGAGGTCGGACCTGAAGTGCTGACTGGCCAGTGAGTTTCTCTGCGGGGCGCGGGGCCGGGCTGTGGCAAGTGGCAGCTCAGCCTCGGGAGTGAGTGAGAGGGAGGCAGCCTTCTCACCGCTCAGCCAGCAGCTTGCAGAGCGACAGGGACACGACCCCGAGACCAGGCCTGGGTCCCCCAGCAAGGCGACATCCGTGGGGAGGACGAGGCTTGCACGTGGCTTTGCTGAGGGGGCATCACTAGTGGGGTCAAATTTAGGGCAGAATCCTAGAATCCCTAGTTCCTACTGTCCACGTTCCTTTAAGCAAAAAACGGGTTTCACTTCAGTTCCTCACACTCTTGGAGACCAGCGAGGGGCCCGGTCCGTGGATTCAGGGGCTGGGGTGAATCTTCGCGCTGGCGCAGAGACATCAAGCGCCGCAGTCCGCCTCGAGCCACAGGGGTTTGACCTGCGTGGGCCACTTACATGGATTTTTTTTCCAATAAATACGGTAGATGTATTTTCTCCTCCTTAGGATTTTCTTAATAAATGTTTCCTCTAGCTCTCTTAATACAATGCAGCATATGACACATATGACATGTAAAATATGCACCAATTGCCTGCCTATGTCATCTGAAAGGCCAGATGAACGCCATGTGATTAGTGAATCAGTAGGACCTATTTTCATTCATTCTTTTTTCTTGTTAGAAAAATTTCAATTTTTTTTTTTGCTTAAAAATATTCATCTTCAAATCAACGATTACTTTAAATCCCAGACCTCAAGTGAAAATACACACACTCTTGGCAAATGGCAATTGTTTTAAAGTTAAGTTCCTGCACGTTCAGAAGGAAATGGTAGTGCTTGGTTGCAGTTGGTGAGAATTATATAGTATCCACCAATAATATGTTCTGTTTACTATTTCATTTACTATTTTATTCTTCAGAAATAACCTTAAGGTGTATTGATTGGGGCTTCGAGAATGAAATTGAAATTGTAAGGCAGTTATTCAAAACTCAACGACATTAATGTTAAAACGCCTTTTCTCCGAAGCAGATGCTTCACCATCGAAGGAGTATGCTGTCATTCCTTGCGGAGATGAGATGGATAAGGGAAGGAAAAGCTTTACCTGATTAACTCCTTTATTGTTGTTGTACTTCACCGATGAGGTAAGGCATTTATAAACGGTAACCCTGAGGGTCACGTTTCTTGTCAATTCTGTGATATAAATCAGTTGCACTATAGATTCAAAGCCAAGCTTTGGGGCTGATGACCCTATAAACTGTAGAACGTGTCACAGCGATAAATTGCGAGTCCTCGGGGCAAAGGGCATTTGATTGTCCTCTGCTCCGGGGTCACTCCCCTCAGAGCTCGTCTTGGGATGATAAACAGTCAGGCCTGGATTGTACACCAGTGTGACAAGTCGCACCTGAAACTACAAGTTTTGAGACAAAACAGCAGGGGCTGGCAGGCAGCTGTGTCGTCTGAGTGAGTCCGTGCAGGCTCAGCGGCGGCGGGAGAAACTCCCAAGTCAGCCCAGCCCCCGTCACAATGACTCTGAGTCGCCTCTGATTTTATGAGATTATTCTGAATTGAAAAGTATGCCAGCCGGCATCCAAGTTCACACCTTGCGCATACATTTTAATGTATTTTGATACGTGGAATAGACAAATAAAGGCTCACTATTCACATGGCAGAACATCAACTGTGATCCAACATTTCCAGAACTTGTGGGACAGATTTCCTGCTGGTATGATTTTTAAGTATTCTAAGAGTCAGACTTACATTTCTTTAGGAGAGAGAAACATTTGCCCTCATTGAAAACTTTCTAGCTTAGGGTGTTTTACTGTTGTCCTTTAGGTCTAACTAGAGGCCCAATGCACGAAATTCATGCAAGGGGCTCAGCTGCCTCCCTGGCCCTTGCAGCCCCAGAAAGTGACCAGCAGTAGTTCTGCTGTTCGGTCTAATTAGCATACGAGCTCTTTATTATACAGGATCATTTTATAAGGAGCCATCACATCAAAGCAGACTGTCCTCTGAGATGTATTTTAAGGTAATTACACTTTTATTCCTTGGATTCTTATTTTTAATACTTGGTACTGGTGCTGGTTTGCCATTCAAGGAATATTTCCTGAGCATGTGGCATCACTTAACCCCAGGAACGTCTGTAGGAATGCCTTCTCCCCGCTGGTTGTTTATGATCTGAAGGAAACCTGTGTAACCCTGTTTAAAGAACATGGTGTTTGTTTAGTTTGCTTATATCCATCTTATTCTAAAAGATAACTTAAGAAATCTGACATTCTCAAAGATATTTTTGGAGTCTAATTCTCCATTATTCTGAGACAATTACAATTTAAAAAGCATTTTATATTCTGGCCCTAAAAAAATATCTTAACAAAAAATTTTTTTAATAGTTTCAACTTCCTGTTCCTGTTCTATTTTGACAGAGATAATTAAACTAATTTTAAAAATTATAATTTTCATTGAAAAGGCTTCTTTTGAAATGAATAATTCATGAGAAAAACTTTACATTTTGCTAATTCATTATTAGGTCCATTATCGGTCACCACTCAATAACCATTTTGCATGTTTTTTGAAACATAGTATTGTGTTGGACTTTAAATGTTTCTGATATGTTAATTTCAAAAGGAGGAATTTGAATCATGAAATAGATTTAATAAATTGTAATTGTGTTGAAACAGTCTGTGAACCAATCTAATAATGAAAGAGTTTTAAAGGTTTTAAGTAAAGTGAGCATGGCACCTTTAGTATCAAACACTTGTCCCATGAAACGGGACAAGCATGAAAATTAGGGGAACCAGTGTTCTTTCTATACGTACGTCGATAAAGCTAAATCATTCTGTATGCATTGTGATATGTTCTACCTTGACTAAAGCTGTCCTTGACTATGACTAAGGAAAAGATGTGAGAATGTGTACAAATACACTTTATTCTAAATCTTGTATTTTCTACAGGAATAGAGTCTCAGCAGCCAGGGCCACGGTCCTATGCCTGAAATTACGGAGTGCGACCTTGTTCTGCTAAGTGTTTACACCATGATCCAACATTTCCAGAGCTGTGGGACAGATTTCCTGTTGGTATGATTTGCAGCCTCACTCATATATTTTTCTATTGTACCTCAGATGTCGAAGCCTCAACGCCTCATGCTATTCTTTTTTAAAAAATATATTTTTATTGATTTCAGAGAGAAAGGGAGAGAGATAGAAACGTCAATGATGAGAGAGAATCATTGATTGGCTGGCTCCTGCATATCCCATACTGGGGATGGAGTCTGCAACCTGGGCATGTGCCCTGACTGAGATTCGAACGATGACCTCCTGGTGCATAGGTTGATGTTCAACCACTGGACCATGCCGGCCGGGCTACTTATGCTATTCTTGATGTGTGAAAAGGTGGTGGCCACAAGTCATGAAATGAGACGTTGCCTTTACCCTGTATTTGATGAGACACTTAGCAACAGTAGGCGGTCCTGCTCCTAGGGCAATCGTTAGCGGCCCAGGAAGTGTGGAGACAGACTTCTCCTCCAGCGTTACGGAATGTCTTCTGTTTCAGAGTGTCCCCATGGTTACGCCGACGCTCTGACTTGATGTTAGCATTGAGTTGGAGTTTTAAATACATTTTTGTGCCTTGTCGTCAGCTTTCCACAAGTCAGACTGTTAGGCACCTCCGGTGCTCTTGAAGGTGGGCAGCTGTCATCAGTGGCAAGGCCCAGGCACCGTGAGCTTGCCAGGTGAGGGTAATGACACCAGGAGCGTCACGCACACCTGGGAGCCGGGCTCATCGTGTGCGTGGGTCCCATCCCCACCCTCTCGCAAAGGCCCACGTCGCTGTGGCATGTGAAGGCCCATCCACCACCTACGTGCAAGGCTTGCCGTGTGCCTGGATTCAGGTCATTAGGGTAAAGAGCGGGATGTGTTTCTGTTTGAATGTGATACCTCAGCAGAAGGTTTTAAACACCCTGTCACACTAGATTGAGACACTATACTTTGGAATAGAGTTTAAAATGGCATTTTGAATTGCAACAAATAATTGTTTAAATTTTTTGAAAATTTCAAAAACTGGATTTCTGTCTCCACCCAAAATAAAGGACTCTCTCTTTCTGCTCGGCCCTCGCAATGTGACACTCCCTCCCCTGCACAGAGAGGTGTGTGATGCTGCAATCAACACACAGCCACGGCCTCCAGGTGCGGTTCTCAGCCTGCCCAGTCATAATAGGCGTAAAAAACCTCATTTCGGGCAATTTGTTACCAGAAAGAGTGAAAATAGTTTATATTAATAGAAGGAACGGAGAGATGCTCCCAGGCTGCTGCGCACCGGGGAGCTGTAAGGAGCAGGAGTGTCTCCAGAGAGGGCGCGAGGGCAGGGACCCAGCCGTCAGTTATTTACAGAGGCCCGCCCGAGAGCCCGTGCCAAGCCCTGAGCTCGCGCCAAGGGTGGAAGGAGACACATGTGCTCGGGGAGTTCAAACCCTTTACGAGTAGCACTCACTCATGATGTACAGACAGAAAGAGAAACTGGGGGGGGAGGGGTTGTTCTTTCCGCCCCGCGGTGTTCCGAAGTGCACGCTCTCTCTGTGTCCTGCGAATGTGTAACATCGTGGCTGCTGTGTAGAAATGCGAACATGAGAACAGATGCTGACCAGTACAGGGGTTTCCTTTGTGTGCTTGTTGTTTTTTGAACTTAGGAAAAGGAGGAACATTAACTGATTGATCCTGGGTGATAAAACCGTGTTTCTCTTGACAAACGCGGTGGGAAGCACCCTCCCTGCCTTCGGACAGACCCAGTCCCAGGAACACTATGTCGTCAGTATTTTCTCGAATTCTCATAAAAAATGACGGAGTGGGTGATATGTGGTGGCTGGAGGAACATGACTTCAAGTTTATTACTAAATCCAGGTCGGATGGGCGAACTCATTGTATGGAGAGATATGGGAAGTCACTGAATACCCAACATGCTTGGATCCAGAAAGTTGCTGAATATACACATATTAAATACTAGAGGCCCAGTGCACGACGTGGGTGCACTTGGGGGAGAGGTCCCTCAGCCCAGATTGCGAGAGGGTTCAGACCAGGCCGAGGGACCCCACTGGTGCACGATCAGGGCCAGGAAGGGGCCGTGGGAGGGCTCCAGGATGTGTCCGGCCCTTCTCGCTCAGTCCTGATTGGCCGAACCCCAGCAGCAAGCTAACCTACCTGTACCTGTCAGAGCATCTTCCCCTGGTGGTCAGTGCACATCATAGCGAGAGGTTGAGAGGCCTTAGCATATCATTAGCATATTATGCTTTGATTGGTTGAACAAATGACCGGACAACTGGACACTTGCATATTAAGCTTTTATTATATAGGATTACACTGTGCAGGGATTCTATTCACACTTTACACTGAGTGGCCAGATTATTATGATCTCTGAACGAATAATAATCTGGCCACTCAGTGTATATCCTATATAATAAAAGGCTAATATGCAAATTGTCCCATCCAGGAGTTCAACCAGCAGGCAGGCTGACCAACTGCCCATGTCCCCTCCCCCTGGCCAGGCTGGCCTGACCCCACCCATGTATGAATTCATGCACCAGGCCTCTAATATATATATATATATATATATATATATTAGAGTGGCCAGATTATTATGCGTTCAGAGATCATAATAATCTGGCCACTCAGTGTATATCACTATTTTTATATACTTACACTTATAAATTAAATGATTAAATTAAAACTTTAAAAAAGTGTTAACTATACTCATCATACTTCATTAGGAATAAAATACAAAGCTTAATCTCAATCTGTTATAAAACGAAATAAATAAAGCACAATTATTATATCATATTCACTTGTTCTAGAAACTACAATTTTCTAAAATTCCTCTCTAGTCCTAGCAAGTTTGGCTCAGTGGATAGCACATCGGCCTGCGGACTGAAGGGTCCCGGGTTTGATTCCAGGCAAGGGCACATGCCCAAGTTGCAGGCTCAATCCCCAGTAAGGGGTGTGCAGGAGGCAGCCGATCAATGATTCTCTCATCATTGATGTTTCTCTCTCTCTTTCTCTCCCTATCCTGTCCTCTCTGAAATCAATAAAAAATATATTTAAACAAATACAATTCCCCTCTAGTTGCATCATTGTGAGAGACTGAAACATTAATTGCATGTTCTTCATTATTTCCAAACAGTGTTTTCTAACTAGGTAGTTTTGAATTTTGCATCATTTTGTTTATGATTTTGTTTTCTGTTACCTCCACTTGGCAATGAACCACTTGACGGGAGCCTGACACACAGATGTGCGGCCTGCGGGGCTGGTGGAGTCTGGTCACGTCTCCAAATGCACCAAGGAGGTGGCAGGCCCCTCGTGGTTAATATCGGCATGGTTTTCAATTTTAAAAATACCAGCTCCCCTCCCCCCAAATCTATAAATGCCTGGGCAGCCCCACAGGCTGTGCTTGGGGGCGAGTAAAGTGAGGCCCCAGGAGCAGAGCACATGTGGAGCATGTGCAGCGAGGAGGGCAGTCATTCTCTGTCCGTTATGAAGCTCTGGCTGAAATCCCCCTCTTGTCTAACCCCCAGCACCCCCAGAGCAGCATCTCTGAATTGGAACTCGCCCGTGGCACCAGGGCAGCTCCGTGGGGCAGGGCTGGGCCACATGGCCCCACGTGTCTGCCGGGTCCACACTGGCCAGGCAATGCCTCCCACACGCCGGGATCTTGGCAGCATTGATTTTCTTCCCAGTTTGTTCTTTGCTTCGCCGATCTTAAAGCTAACGTCTGAGGAAATCTTGAGCTATGTGAGGAAAGAAAAAGACAGAAAGAAAATCATGTATATTAGCTAAAACAGAAATATACATGTGCAATTATGTGATTTTTAAATATATGTTTTTATTGATTTCGGAGAGGAAGGGATCAGGAGAGGGAGATAGAAACATCAGTGATGAGAGAGAATCATTGATTAGCTGCCTTCTGCACGCCCCCTACTGGGGATTGAGCCCTGACCAGGAATTGAACTGTGGCCTCCTGGTTCACAGGTCGATGATCAACCATTGAGCCATGTTGGCCGGGTAGTTATGTGATTTTTTAATAAAAAGAGTTAAAGAAACAAAATGAAATTGTCCCTATTAATACCTAGTCTAAATGAATATCAGACCAAAAACATCTTCTACCCTGTGGAATCACCAAACTACAGAGTTTCCCACAACTGAGAAATGTAAAATCTTACTACTTGAGTTACTGGAAACCAGAAAAATTCTAGGGAGTGTGTAGGTGAGAAAGCTGGTTAAATATGTTTGTCTTCTGGATATCGTATTATGCCTGGAACTTCAGTTAAAAAAAAAAAATAAAACAGAAAGAATCTGTGAAAAGTGTTCAAATGATTAGTCTTTTAAAATATTAAAGTAGAGCTGAAACTGGTTTGGCTCAGTGGATAGAGCATCGGCCTTCGGACTGAAAGGTCCCAGGTTCGATTCCGGTCAAGGGCATGTACCTTGGTTGCAGGCACATCCCCAGTGGGGGGTGTGCAGGAGGCAGCTAATCGGTGTTTCTCTCTCATTGATGTTTCTAGCTCTCTATCCCTCTCTCTTCCTCCCTGTAAAAAAATCAATAAAATATATTTAAAAAATTAAAAAAAAAATAAAAAAGAGACATCCTTTGAATTTTAGGTGATTTTTTTCTCTCCTTATTGTTACTCTAAGTAATTACCTAAATAGTAAAAACTAAATGTAAGGAAAAGAGGTTATAATTTCCACATCAGTTCCCTCACTCCCCTCTGTTACTTTCACTTTGAGGTGGAAGCAAGGCCCATACATCAGGTTAACGTCTATATTTACAGCTGGCAATATACAAGCCCCATGGGACAGGCAGGGGCCAGCGCTTTGGTGTTTAACTGGCACAGTAATTCATGGAGGAATGTTTTATGTTTGGTGTAACGTAGGGATTAGGGACACGCCTCTACAGGAAGGGTCCCAGCTGATCAATGTTGCACCGAGGTTATGATGCTAAACATTAAAATAGTGGCCGGGAAAGTTTGGGATTGAAAACTGGGGGAGCTGGAGAAAATGAAAGAACACTAGGCTCAGATTATAAAGGCTGTGCTGGAACGGCCATGTTTTTGGTGAATGGGGATGGAAGGATACACGACCCTCCAGTTGCACAGTTTACTTGTACCAAAGGTTGTATTGACATCTGATTCAGTGTTCAGGTGTGAAAACAAGAGGCCCTTAACAATGGAGCAATCTGGTGGGATTATAACCTGATAGAGCCACTTCGGAAGATGGTTTGGCAGCTCCTCAAAAGGCAAAGCACAGTGCTACTATGTGACAGTGATTTCACTTGGCACATTCACCCAAGAAAGTTGAAAATATATACGTGCAAAAACTTGTACACGAGTGCTCACAGCAGCATTATTTATAACTAGAGGCTCGGTGCATGAAGTTCGTGCACTTGGGCAGGGGGTCACTCAGCCTGGATTGTGAAAATGTGCAGTCCAGGCTGAGGGACCCCACCAGTGCACCATCAGGGCTGGGGAGGAACACGGGAAGTTGGCCAGCTGGGGAGGGGCTGAGGGAGGGCTCCAGGGCATTTCTGGCCCATCTCACTCAGTCCCGATCGGCCGGATCCCAGCAGCAAACTATCCTACCTGTCGGAGCATCTGCCCCCTGGTGGTCAGTGCATGTCATAGTGACTGGTTGACTGGTCAACTGCCTGCCCCCTGGTGTACATCGTTGAGCGGCCTTAGCATATCATTAGCATATTATTCTTTGATTGGTTGAACAGCCAGCGAGTCGACTGGACATTTAGCATATTAGGCTTTTATTATATAGGATATCTAAAAAGTGGGAACAACTCAAATGTCCATCAACTGAAGAACAGATAAAAAATGTGGTAGATCCATACAATGGAATACTATCCTATCTAATAAAAGGGAAACATGCAAATTGACCGTAACTCTGCTATGCCTACCAGCCACGCCCACCAGCCAATCAGGAGCAAGTATGCAAATTAACCCAACCAAGATGTTGGTGGCCACAGAGCTGGAGTGAGCAGGAGGCTTGGGTTGCCCCTGGCAATGGAGGAAGCCAAGCTTCCTGCCTGCCCTGGCCAGCCCTGGCCTCCGCTCAAGGCTACAAAGTTTCAATTATAGAAGATAAATAAATCCCAGATACCTGCTTCCAGCCAGCCCTGGCCTCCGCTCAAGGAGGCGCTGAAAAAAAAAAAAAAAAAGCAATAAAGGAGGGGCTGGGAGCTTGGGTCACCAGGGGCCGTTGCCAGCCTACAAACAGCAATCAGGCCCTCACCCAGGCTGGCCACACACAGATGGGGTGAAGGTCTCCGCTGGGGGGCTTTGCCAGCTTGCAAACAGCCATCAGCCCCTCACCCAGGCTGGCCAGGCACCCCAGCGGGACCCCCACCCTGAAGGGGCCGTGGCCAGCCTGCAAACAGCCATCAGCCCCTCATCCAGGCTGGCCAGGCACCCCGCGGGACCCCCCCACCCTGATCCAGGACATCCTTCAGGGCACACCAGCCGGCCCCCACCCATGCACCAGGCCTCTATCTATATTTATAAAAGGGTAATATGCTAATTAGACTGGGAGACCTTCCAGGAGACTTTCTGGATGTTCTTCTGGACAAAGCCATGGTGGCGGGGCTGAGGTAGAGGCAGATAGAGGCCAAGAGGAGAGGGCAGTTGCAGGTGATCAGGCCAGGATGGGATGGAAGTTGTGGGTGATCAGGCTGGTGTGGGGTGGGACTGTTGGGGGTAAAGAGACCAGCAGGGGGGCCAGTTGGGGGTGAGCAGGCCAGCAGGGGGGGCAGTTGGGGGCAAGCACACTAGCACAGGGGGGGCAGTTGGGGGTGATCAGGCTGGTGGGGGGGCATTTGGGGGCGAGCAGGCTGGCGGTGGGGGGCAGTTTGGCGCGAGCAGGCCAGCAGGCAGAATGGTTAGGGGCAATCAGGCAGGCAGGCAGGCAGGTGAGCGATTAGAAGCCAGCAGTCCCGGATTGCAAGAGGGATGTCCAACTGCCGGTTTAGGCCTGGTCCCTGTAAACCGGCAGTAGGACATCCTTTGAGGGGTCCCAGATTGGAAAGGGTGCAGGCCAGGCTGAGGAACACCCCCCACCCCCCGTGCATGAATTTTGTGCACTGGGCCACTAGTTCAGTCATGAAAAGGAATGAAGTACTGATACATGCTATAGGATAAATGATCCTTGAAATCATGCAAAGTGAAAGAAGCCATCACCAGAGGACACACATTGTATAATTTCACTTATAGAAACTATTCACCCCAAGTCACTTAATAAAGACAGAAATTAGATTTGTGGTTGCCAGGGGCTGGAAAGGCAGGGGGTGGGAAATGGCTGCCGGTAAGTATTGGGCTTCTTTTTTGTAGTGATGACAATAGCCTGAAAATGGATAGCGATGAGAGTTTCAAAACCTCATGAATTTGTTAAATCTCACTTGAAAAACACACAATAAATACACATGTAAACGGGAGAAGAAGATCTTGTAAAATTACACTGGAAGTTGGTTGCAACAGATCTTACACTGAGTTCCTTTCATTTTTAAACACAGAGGATTGCAATGAATACGCTTTAAATATACTCTGCTTCCAGCATCTCCAAATTCTGTGCTGTGATTAAGAATACAATATGCCAAGTGCCATAAACTCGCTCTGTAAATGTTCCTAGTTTAAATTATACAAATGCTGCCCTGGCCGGGTGCTCAGTTGGTTAGAGTGTCTTCCCAATACACCAAGGTTGTGGGTTTGATCCCCTGTCAGGGCACATTAAAGAATCAACCAACGAATGCATCAATAAGTGGAAAAACAAATTGACATTTCTCTCTCTCTCTCTCTCTGTCTCTCCTTTCTCTCTAGCTTAAATCAATCAATAAAAATGAATGAATGAAGATATAAATTATATACAAATGCTGTAATACTTATGGACTAGGAAGCATTTGATAAGGTGATGAGCTTAAACTGAATACAGTTTGGAGAAAACAAAAAATCCAATATAATAAAGAGCTAATATGTTAATTAGACCGACAGCAGAATGACCATCCGGACAACCTTCTGGACAACTGTCCGGATGACCTTATGGATGAAGCTGGGACTGCGAGGGCTGATGCAGGCTGCAAGGGGCTGTGAGGGCTGGCCAGGGCTGCGAGGGGCTGTGAGGGCTGGCCAGAGCTGTGAGGGGCTGCGAGGGCCAGCCGAGGCAGCCAGGGCTTCGAGGGCCGAGCCCCTTGCAGGAATTTCATGCATCGGGCCTCTAGTATGATATAATGATCATGAAGTTAAATGCTCCAAAAGTGCTGATTAAAGGGGAGGCTTGGGGTGCAGGAAATCACTTCTTAGAGTGAGCATTTGTGAACGTGAAAGAAAGGGAAACAGCATGTGTTAGCCTAGGTGGGGGCCGGGAGGGGGTGCAGGAGGTAACTGCCGGTGAACGGCTGGGAAACACCCATGAGAGGACAGCACTCAGCGATGCACCTTTAGAATGGGGACCACAGAGAGGCAGCCGGTGTTGGGAGGTGGGTGGTGTCAGGAGGCACACTGGCTGTGTCTGTGTGACCTTGGGTGCAGAATCTGGCGTCAGGCCTCCTAGTTTACCCCCCCAGTGATTAAACTTAAATATACAAGACTCCACCCACATGGCTCCTTCTTAGGGCCCGTCTGGCAGGAGAGAGAGGCATCACTACTTGTAAAGAACACTGTTATCCATGTCCTTTCAAAGCAGACACGGCCTCTCAGTTCACATCATTCACATCAGCGTTTCTCCAAGTTGTAAAGTCGGGAGGCTGATTTCGGTTGGGCTTGACAAGCATTTTAATGCGATGCAGAGAAGGTTATTAGAAGGCAGAACCTGCGGGAGGCCAAGCATGGCCCCGCACAGCCCGTTTCAGTTATGCAGCCGTGTGTGTCCCGGCCACACTGGACACTGGGTTTGACACCACGGGTGTGTCCTGGACCAGGGCCTTACGCTCCTCACCCATCAGATGGAGGTGAGATGAGACCATGAGGTACTTTCAGTCTTTGAGTAAGATAACAGGAATGAGGCACTTAGCACAGCCTGGCCATGGTGAGTCATCATTAGCTAATATTTTTAGAATTTTTTATTATTTTACATGAAGTAGCTGAACAATTTCCACATTAAAATAACATAGTAACTTACTTGCCTACCCTTGATGAATCAGGAAAAAACAACACACCTTGTATCTTATATAATAAAGAGCTAATATGCTAATTAGACCGAACAGCTGAACGACCTTCCGGATGTCCTTCCGGATGTCCTTCCGGATAAAGCTGGGGCTGTGAGGGGCTGTGAGGGCCAGCCAGGGCTGTGAGGGCCGAGCCCCTTGCACAAATTTCGTGCATTGGCCTCTAGTGTTAAAATAAAACCCCCTGAACATCTGCAAATGGCAGTGAGGGGGTATAAACATGCTGGTGTGGCCATTTGCCCAGGACGCTCACTGTCCTTCATCATTTCACGTTACAGATGTTCAAATGCTGCTTAAACTTGTAGCTAGAATCAGCGGCAAGGAGCTGAAATCCAGGGTCTAGCATCTGTCCTTAATTCTCGCGAGTAGTAACACTAACGGTACGTCCTGCGAGTTGTGTCCTGTTCTCTCCCAGGGCATGTGGCTGTGCGGGAAATGTGATTCTTGGTGGGAACAACTCCCAGCAGAGCCACGGGCGCCGTCCCCTCCCCTGCGCACACGGCCGCCTTCGCCGGGGAGCGCTCACCTGGTCAGGCATGATGGGAAGTGTGTGCGTTTCAGTCGGCAGCAGCGTGGGGTACGCCTTCACGGTCTCTTCCACCAGCCTCGCTGCTCTGACTTCGGTGAAGAGTGGGTGAGACAGTCTGCTGTTTGTTTGTCTTTACCAGGAGCCAATGCCCTCTGGTGCGGTTATGAAGCCTGGTCTACCCTTCCCATGTACTTTGGTCAGAACAAGGGGCTCCCTTCCACTGGGCGCCCCACTCTCAGCGATGGATTGTGCACAGCGAGAGAGCGAGAGAAAAGCGGGGGCGAATGGTGAGCCATGGATCCGCCATCAATTTGTTACCACCTGATGCTTATAAAGAGCTTTGGCTGTTCCACTGTGCACATTCGTTCTGGCTTCCCTGTTTCCAGGTTTGCTGATGTCCGCAGTCTGGTGGGTACAGGCAGGGAGGACTGCTTAGAGCACCCAGCACCATCGCCTACGCTGTCGGCGACCCCCCGCTGACCTCCGGGGAAAAGCGGCACCAGCAACCTGCAGCTTAGACTGCAGCCCAGGGGGAGGAAACGGTGCGTGGCTGCTCCCACCCGCTTGTCTGCAGCAGGCCAGGATGCCTTCCCATGAAAAGGAAGGAAACGCAGCATCAGCAAAGAGCCCGCCCGCCCGCCCGCCCGCTGGCATCCTCCCTCCCCAGGCCCTGAGGGAGGAGCTGGGTGGGAGGCAGGCAGACAGGGTTGCACACGCAAACCAGGGCCTTTGCAGCCTGAGCGGTGTTTGAAAAGTCAGCGTGTGGATCAGTGATGAGAAGCACGCACGGAGTTTCATTTGGGGGAGGGACGAAGGTTCTTCTTGGGACAGGAGCGTCATGAACAAGTGAGTGAGCAGCGTGTGTAGTCACTACGGTACAACAAAAGGGAAGTGTGTGTGCGGACTCATCCTGAGGAAATTAGACCTGTGTAGAATGGTCAAGCTTTGCAACATGGCTTGCTCAAAACTCAATAGTTTTCTGGCTTTCAAATTACCCACCAAAATACAAGGTCGGAAAGGTCAGTCTGAGGCAGCCGTAGGGGCAAGCTGTGTGACCCTGTCAAGCTAAGGTCTTAGTGAAGTGCCAAATTCTCATGCTAATGGAAAGTGTCTCTATTTCAGACATCAGGAACATGAAAGTATTTCAGAGGGAGTGAACGCAGGGAGTCCCAGGGCGAGCATTGGTGCTAATCTGAGGGATGAGCGGAGGCAGCGTGGCAGCCCCAGGCTGGGGCCTTGCTGGGAATGAGAGGAGAGCACCTTCCTCTGTGATTGCGTGAATGTTCATGAGGCCCCTCACAGAACCTGCGCCTTCCCCACCAGAGAGGAACCAAAGGAACCGCAGGGCCACAGCAGCCTTCACCTTGGCCTTTTGTTTATTCTTTGGATAGTTCTCAGGGTGGTCAGGCTCCTGCTGTCCTGAGTTTCTCCCCTGCTGATGGAGAAGAGTTGCTAAAACCAACAGATTCTGGACTCTTGGAGACACCTGCAAAGGTGAGGGTGCCCTCCCCATGGGCACGTCACGGCCTCCAGACCAGAAACAGAGGTGTCAGCACATCAGGAGGCTGCTGTCCATCATGGCCCAGGGTGGCCTGAGACCTTCCTTCTCACTGTGCGATAGAAGGAGCGGGCTGAGCGTGAGAGAGCCAAGGACTCTATTTGAATCAAAAGGGACGGACCAACACACTGACCCTTTCTCTCCAGTTTCATTCATTCCTTTCGTGGGAATCGCCCTCAGATGGGCCAGGGGATGACAAATGGCAGTGACGGCCTTGGTCATGCTCTTTGCCCCCCATTCTCAAGCCCCGTAAAAGGACCGGGCAACTGGGGCTCGGATAGAATTACAGAGTTGAATGAGGGAGAGAGAGGCAGAAAGCCTATTGTCGCCAGCCGGCCATGAAAAATGATTTTCCAGCAACGTCCGCGGGCCGGAAGGAGGCCACCGCGGGCTGTAGCCCCACCTTGCTTCCACCCCCAGGACCTGTGGAAGGCTGTTCTGTGGCAACTTCCATGTTTTGTTCAGTGTTACCACTGAGGTGCATGTTTAGATGATCTGTATGAAAAAACACAAGTTTGTATGAAAATTCACTTATATGAAAAAAATAGAGTCAAAGCTCATGGTAATTTCCCCCCAAATCCCTCACTTTCCCAGAGATGGTGTGGTCAACTGACTATCCCCAGATTCACTGTAAGCAGACATGGTTCTGGGGGGTAGGGTTCTGTGATACTGATTGTAAAAGTCTATTGCGGTATCATAAGTAGTTATACTCAGTTAACCCAACAATTATTACTCTAGTGCCTACTCTGTATCGAATTCTGTTCTCAACCAGTTGGTAGTTGGATGGAGAGATTTATTAGTTTATCTGAGAAGGATTTCAGCGCCAAAAGTGTGAATCCTATATAATAAAAGTGTAGTATGCAAATTGTCCCCTGAACTGGGAGGTCGAATGGGAGTTCGACCAGGGTGTGGGGCCAGCTGCAGGGGAGGAAGGAAGGCCCCGGCAGCAGCAGCTGTAGGGACCCTACTAGTGCACGAATTTCGTGCACTGGGCCTCTAGTACAAACATAAAACTTTGGAAAAGTGAGAGCTAAAAATTATGAATATAAGAGGATTGAAGACCAATAATAATTAGAGTAATAACTGAGTTTTGAAAGAAGTAAAAATATGTACAAACCTCTGTTTTCTTTAACGTGTGAAGCCAATTCCATCGATGGTGTTATCTTTTGTAGAAAAAAGGTTACTTTTGTAGGTGGTTTAACCAAATATTTGGAGATGTCCCAAATGTGTGCCTATATCATGGAAAACTTACAAAAAGTTCCATTGGAAGTACAAGAAAGAATGCACGACAAAAGTGATCAGACAGAAGTGAGGGCGTGCACCCTGGGTGAGACAGACGCTCACTTGTTTATGTTTTAGGGGGAAGCGTGAGGCCTGCAGCCTCGGCCTCGGCCTTGGCAGGAGCAGCGAGTGGGAAAGGCCTGCCCTTTTCTTCAGCCTGCTGATGCTAACAAGAAAAATTATAGATCTAACTGATCAAAAGCATCAGCAGAAATGCAAAATTCTAAAATAATTAGCAAGCCAAATCCAGACATATCGATGATAGATCATGTAGTGATCAATGACAGATCACGTAGCGATCAGACAAGCATAATCGCTCCAAGTAACATACCTATTCATTCAATTCACTACAACCACATTACAAGACAAATGTGTACGACTATTTCAATAGAGGCAGAAAAATCCTCAGTTACAACTCAACCTAAACCGGCCCTCCTGGCCAGCCACTGGGCTGCCAGCTGGAGATGCACTTCCGGTGGCCCGGGCAGGAGCAGCCACAAGACTGCATTCCTGCCGACGGAGCGAGGCAGAAGCCCTGTGAGTAGCTGCTGGTCCTGCCCTTGCCACAAACTGGGGTTCCCCTCTTTCCTCTCCTTCCTGCTTTCCGTCTGCTCCACCCAGCCTTCCATATGCCCAGACTTATTCTTAGCTCACCATGAAACTAGAGCCACGCAAGCCATACACGGCTCAACTTTCTGTTTTATGTCATTGTAGGTGTTCTTTATCTGAGCTAATAGAGTCTAAGCTTCCTGAAACAGAGTTTTGCATGTTCATCTCCATATTTTTCTAGAGCCTGACATAAGATTCAGTGCGCATGCCAAAACTGGTTTGGCTCAGTGGATAGAGCATCGGTCTGCGGACTGAAAGGTCCCAGGTTCGATTCCGGTCAAGGGCATGTACATTGGTTGTGGGCACATCCTCAGTGCGGGGTGTGCAGGAGGCAGCTGGTCGATGTTTCTCTATCATCGATGTTTCTAACTCTCTATCCCTCTCCCTTCCTCTCTGTAAAAAATCAATAAAATATATTTAAAAAACAAAGATTCAGTGCGCAGAAACTCTTTAAATATAGATTGAATTGCCCTCAACTGTGCTTTCCTGTTCCTGCTGCTAGCTACACGTAGTGCTTTTTAATTGAGGCACATTCTTACCAACTAAAAAAATTAAGGCACAATTTTGAAAATTCGAGTCCACTTAAATCCTCACGTTACACCTAATTGCAGAGGTTTAGTAACCATTTGTCTCCCCAGGGGAAGAGAAACGGCCAGCAGCCTTACAAGCCAGAGCTAGAGAGTCAGGCGCTGAGAGGTTTTCACTGAATTTTTCTGAACTCAACTCCTATCCTATATAATAAAAGGCTAATATGCAAATTGAAAAAAATGGCAGAACGACTGGTCACTATGATGCCCACTGACCACCAGCAGGCAAGACGCTCAATGCAGGAGCTGCCCCCAGGTGGTCAGTGTGCTCCCATAGGGGGAGCACCGCTCAGCCAGAAGCCGGGCCCATGGCTGGAGAGCGCAGCGGTGGTGGGGGGAGCCTTTCCCTCCTCTGTGGCAGCACTAAGGATGTCTGACTGACGGCTTAGGCCCGCTTCCCGCAAGCTGTCAGTCGAACATCCCCCAAGGGCCGGGCTGAGGGACGCGCCCCCGCCTCCACCTGAGTGCACAAATCTCATGCACCAGGCCTCTAGTATTCTTATAACACATAACGGGCAGGTAATGTAAATCATTTAGTTCTTGGCATTCCTCAGCTAAATTAGACAGAGATTATGTATCGATTTAGGATATGTTCTCACAAATGTTTTGGAATCTGTGGAAACACAGAAAAGGGGAGGTGCTTCTCTATTTCTAGGGTCAGTTAGGCAACACTTATTCATTGAACAATTTCTAGCCGTGGTACAACCTTCAAACATGTTTTAAAGCTCTCCATGCCTTATTTCCTCATTGGTAGAATGGTTTTGAATTAGATGACGCCTTACATTCTCCCAGTTACAAAAGTTCATTTAGTTAATTTCAAATACTGCTTTGTCATTGACAAATATTTGTAGAAAAGTATAAGGGTTGGTCTTTTTAGCATAGTTCCCCTTAGAGCCGGCTAGGCCAGGTGTGCCAGCAGAGCTGAGGGGTGCGAGCCCACCTTGGTTCCCACAGGCCTTCGCACGCGGAGTGCCAGGTGCAGCCACAGGGGGAGCAGAGAATGAATCCGGTGGGGAAGGGCAGATCACATCTGGTGCAGAAACTTCCTAGTAGTGAGAGAAGATGGTTATGAGAATAAATAACACGGGTAGTGAATGAATGGCTCAATACGCGTCAAGTGTTTACTAAACACCTGGCACATGTCATGCACTTGGGTGGCAGCAGTGGACACACACAGGCAGAACCTGCTGTCATGGAGCTTTGCATGTGGGTGTGCCTGTACCTGTTGGAGAATGCAGGAGAGAGGGGAGCGCTCACGGGAGGGAGGGGAGCGCTCACGGGAGAGAGAAGGGAGCGCTCACGGGAGGGAGAGGAGCACTCATGGGAGGAGCGCTCATGGGAGGGAGGGGAGCGCTCACGGGAGCGAGGGGAAACAGGAGGGACAAGCATTCACTGAAGCGCCACGTAAAGTGGCGTGTGACTGTCCTGGGGGATGACTGTCCCCAGCACAGTGACGTGGCTTCTGGAGACCAGAGGGCTCGCGGTATGGGTCTGATGGCCAGCTGTGTGGGCAGCGAGGCCCTTTCCTCCCTGGGACTGACTGGGGTCCTCCCTAAGGCATGGCTTGCACCTCAGAAGTGCGTGGCCCACTGGAGAGCGGGCCCAAACCTCCGGCATCTCATTGGCTCTATACCAGAGACAGCAGAGATTGTAACATGGCACATACTTGGTACCTGAACATTTTTTATAAGAAACTGATGCATATATGGTGGGCTCCTCGAGTCTGCTGTGCTCCCAGCCACTCTGTTCCATGTCCTCTGCAGAGATGGACAGAGAGGCTCCACACCCAATATACCCACAGAGAGAACGAGGCTAGGAGTGCAGGAGGGATGCCCTCACCGTACTCCCGCCCCGCGCAGAGGGCCGAGGGCCACAGCTCACTCCCTGCGAGGCTCCTCGGGGCTGCCACAGCCATCACCGACGGGTTTGAGGTCGTGATCCGCATGACCGGGTCTGTCCCCTGTGCTCAGCAGTCACGTTCCACGTGTCCACACTGAGAATCTGGCCCGTGGTGCTTCCACCAGAGCAAAACCTACAGGACTCGAGCCTTCGTGGAAAGCACACTGGCACCTCCACGCAGTGTGTCTCTGAGCTGTCTCATGCCATCTATTTATTTAAAAAAGACTTTCCTTCACATATCACTCGAGTGGAATCATATGCATCGGTGTTCAGTCCTTTACTTAATTGCATTATTCTCGTTGGGTGGCTCATGATCCAGAGAGAATAAATGATTAAGCAATGCATTCATGTTGAAGTCATGTGCATGTGGCGGAGGGGTGGGGAGGGAGGGAAGGGAGGGCTGGCTCTGCCCAGGAGTGAAAGCTGCTTTGCTGCCCTTTTTTGTTTTTGTGTTTTTGGTCTTGTTCCCTTTCCAGCAAGTCCTGGCCATGAAACCCTGCGAGATTCCCCAGTTCAGTTTAGTTTGGGACTGTTCCTGCGCTAGGATGCCAGATTCTGCTGCTGACACATCTCTGAACCCGAGCGGAGCCAGGAAATGAGAGCCCTGGGCGCCGAGTCCAGTGGAGGCTCCGATTCAACCTGCCTGACCACGTCCAAGCCCCACAGCACAGCCTCCAGGCCAGAGGGCCTTTCCCGCCAGCACGAAGTCCTCTGGAGACACCAGCTCAAAATGCACATTTAAGCAGCTATTTTGAATGAAAAATGGTCCAAGTTATTTTACGAACAAAGGGTGAATAACAATGATGATGTCTATGTGAATAACAATGATTATGATTATGAAAAAAGGGTGAATAACAAGGATGATGTCTATGTGTACACAGCACCTGGCCCCTTGCACAGGTCTCCACCTGTACATCTTTGCATGCTGCCTGCACAGCCAGACCTGAAAGACCTCTGCGGGCAAGACTTCCCTGACTAGGACTCCCCTGACCTCCACGGGCGCTCCCCTGACCTCTGCAGGGAGGACTCCCTGACCTCTGCAGGTGGGATTCTCCTGACCTCTGCAGAGAGGATTTCCCTGACCTCTGCAGGAGGGACTCCCCTGACCTTTGCTGAGAGGACTCCCTGACCTCTGCAGAGAGGACAACCCTGACCCCTGCAGAGAGGATTCCCCTGACCTCTGTAGAGAGGACTCCCCTGACCCCTGCATAGAGGACTCCCCTGGACTCTGCAGGTGGGACTCCGCTGACCTCTGCAGGGAGGACACCCCTGACGTCTGCAGAGGACTCGCCTGACCTCTGCGGGGAGGACTTCCCTGACCTCTGCAGAGAGGACTTCCCTGACCTCTGCAGAGAGGACTCGCTTGACCTCTGTGGGGAGAACTCCCCTGACCTCTGCGGGGAGAACTCCCCTGACCTCTGCAGAGAGGACTCCCCTGACCTCTGCAGAGAGGACTCCCCTGAACTCTGCAGGGAGGACTCCCCTGACCTCTGCAGAGAGGACTCCCTTGACCTCTGAAGGTGGGACTCCCCTGACATCTGCGGGGAGGACTTCCCTGACCTCTGCAGGTGGGACTCCCCTGACCTCTGCAGAGAGGACTTTCCTGACCTCTGCAGGGAGGACTCCCATGACCTCTGCAGGGAGGACTCCCCTGACCTCTGCAGATGGGACGCCCCTGACCTCTGCAGGGAGGACTCCCCTGAACTCTGCAGGTGGGACTCCCCTGTCCTCTGCAGAGAGGACTCCCCTGTCCTCTGCAGGTGGGACTCCCCTGACCTCTACAGAGAGGACTCCCCTGTCCTCTGCAGAGAGGACTTCCCTGACCTCTGCAGGGAGGACTCCCCTGACCTCTGGTGAGAGGACTCCCCTCACCCTTGCAGCAGGGACTACCCTCACCTCTGCAGAGAGGACTCCCCTGAGCGCTGCAGGAAGGACTCCCTTGACCTCTGCATCAGGGACTCCCTTGATCTCTGCAGCAAGGACTCCCTTGACCTCTGCAGAGAGGACTCCCCTGACCTCTGCAGGGAGGACTCCCCTGACCTCTGCGGAGAGGACTCCCCTGACCTGTGCTGGTGGCTGTGGTGGGCTGCACAATCTGTGTGACCAGCAGCCCGGGGAGTGAGGACAGCTGAGCTGCAGAGGTGACTCCAGAGAGAGGGCTGTGGGCGGGTTAGCTGAGCACCCTGCTCCCTGCTCCCAGACTCAGCGAGCAGATACATCAACTGCGTCTCCCGGGGAGCTCGTGGGCCAGGCGGCAGTGCCAGACCCCATGGATTCACTTTCCTCCCAGAGAGAGTGGGGAACCTCCCCTTTTTACGGAGCCGGGAGGAGCGGGAAGCTCAGGGGCTGCCCTGTGTTCACCTGGGACCTAGGCATAAACTTGGCTTCAGCTGAGCTGGTTTTGCTGTAGTACCATTAGTTCCTACCCTTCAGCTGCAATGACCACGTTGGAATTACACTCTGCAAGTCACAGCGGGAGCCCGATTCAGTCACTGATTGAGTAAACTGTGGTTTATAACCACGCTAGAGACGAGCCACGGGATGCAGCAGAGTGGGCAGCTGTCCCGTCCCTTCTCAGCCAGCATTTTGTTTGCAGTAATTCCTCCAAGCAAACCCGTTCTCTTAAAAACTTATAAATAGCAGCGTCACCCGCCTAGGATGTTTCTTTTCACAGGCTCATGGATGCTGTAAGCCGCACCAAACCCTGTCTCACAGGCTGTATTTTTCGACCCGGTGGACAGTATGTGATGCTTAATCTAAAACAAGTTGTAGATGCACAGTTGATTACAACCCACTATAGCATTGTCGTTGGGAGATAAAATTAACACTTTCACTACGTTTTTGAAGTTACAATGAGGGCTATATTCTTGTATTACTTACAAACAACGTGACATGTTGTAATCATATTTTATATATACTTGAAATTAAGTAAAAATAGGAAAAAGCTGAGCCAAATTCTCAACATAAGCTCAGTTGGTTTTCCTAATTAAAATCAAATTTTCCTGGGTCAGCACTTGCAGCCACTAATTCACATGATGCCATGATGTAATGTCTGTTATTTTCTATATGCTATTAGACACACTCATATTTTTGTTGTATTACTTTTATTGCTATGACTAATAAGCAAAGTTATTGAATTTCTAGGTAAGCTTCATTTTTTTCCTCTCAGACTTTACCCGTGGACTCTATTCATAAATACAAGGGATTTTTGAATTGTTATACACTACAGATATTCGTAAGAAATGGTATTTGACTGCCCGTGCTGTTTGCCTTTCTCTGATGTGATGGATATGAGGACTAGAGCTGGAAGACGGGTCTCCCATGCACTAACTTTGGCCCTGGCTGAAGCCCAAAGCCTTGTCTCAGGGGAGGGGTTAGCAAGGCCGCCACGAAGGCTTTAGAATCAAGGCCAAAGGCATTTAAGAGAACTATAGACACAATTAAAAACATGTTTGCTGTTACCTGATAGCAACTAACATTTATTGAGAATGTACAGAATAGCATGCATTCTTCTCACACTTCATGTGTGTTTTGCCATTTGATCTGCCTAACACCACTTAAAGGAGGTGTTACTAACACTTACCCTCATTTATAGACGGGGAAATGGAGGTCCCAAGAGATAAGGCAACTTTCCCAGGTTGGCCTGTATGCGGAGAAGCCAGGATTCAAGCACAAGCAGTGTAATTAAACAAAAATAGTAAGAAAGAGAAGGAGGGAAAGAGAAAAGGGAAAAAACTGAAGACATGTAAGTTAGAAGAAAAACTTTAATTGCAAATGACATGATCCTATTAGTTAAACTCCCAAGGAATTTACTTAACACGCGCGCGCGCACATGCGCGAGCAAACACACACAAACACACACACACACACACACTCGTGCACTAGAAAAAAAAAGTAGATCTTGAAAGGTTGTGGGATACATGATCAACATACAAAAATTCATTTTATTTCTATATCCTAGTACTAAAAATAAATCTAAAAATAAAATTAAGAAAATAATTCCATTCATAATAGCATTAACAACATTTAGGGATACATTTAATAGAGGGAGTAAAACACTTTTATACTGAAAACTACAAAATGTTGCTGCGATAAATTAAAGCATACCTAAATAGATGAGAAATATTACCAAGATGTCAATTCTACCAAAATTAATATACACATTTAACACAATTCCTATAAAAAGCTACATGGTTTAGTGGTTTTGTTTTTCTTTTTTCTTTTTTTGTCAAAATAGACCAACTGATCTTAACAGGTCTGGAAAGACGAAGGACATATAGGTGAAATGATTTGGAAGGAGAACAAGTTGGAGGACTTATACTCCCCGATTCCAAACTTCCCATAAGTCACAGTAATTAAGACAACCTTGTATTGGCACTGAAGTCAGTGAAATGAATTGAGAGTCCAAAATAAAGCCTACGTTTGTTACCACTTGGTTTGAACAAAGCACCAGAACAGCTCCAGCATGGGGCAGGCTCATGCCTCAGTGACCCCTGGCCCCGTGCTGTCACTGCTCAGCTATGTTAACTGGTGGCCAGAGTGACAGGAAGGAGAGCGCTTCACAGACTGTCCTGGGCCGCTGGGAAAGGGAGAGGTCCTGATGCTGTGGGAAAGAGATGATTGGCGGGCGGTCTCTGAGTAGGTGTACAGTTGGGACCCAATGCACAAGAGGAAGCATCATTGTTACTAGAAGGGAGCGCACACCTGGGCTCTAAAGGCAGCGAGGGCTGAATGGCAGGAGATCTGGACATCAGGGGGTGCTGGGCGAGGCGGGGCAGGGCAGGGCAGGGGCCAAGGTCATTCTTCCCTGCTCTGTTTATTCCGTGGGAGGAGAGGCAAGAGCATCCGCTCCAAGTGGCTGATGGTTTAAGGAAAAGGAAGGTGTGAGGTGTCTTCCCAGAGAACAGAGCAGACAACCGCCTCTGGAGGGACTGGCAGATGGCTCAGCCCTGGCGAGTCACTGAAGGTCCACTGTCCTGGATTGAAAGCACCCCCAGTCAGCAGGATGGTATAGAAATAGCGCTCATGAGGCAGATGAGATTGGGAAGCAGGTCTGGGTTTTGCCACCGCAGCGTGGAGAGCAAGAGGGGTAAAGAGGGTGAGGATGTGTGGGCAGGAGGGGTCCCTGTGCCTGTTGAGGGAGCCCGGCTCAGTCCCAGAGGAAAGGAGAAGAGGGACAGGTAAGAAATTACTGCGTTAAACAACAGTATCTTCATAGCTGGAAAAACCATCCTGCTAAAGTCACCTGGAAGTTCTGGGGAGATAATAGAACCATTTTAAAATGTAAAACTGTGCTCACAAGGTGACTAGACAATCTGCGAAGCTAGAACTCAAGAGTGAGCTAGAAGCAGAATGTGAGGATAGTGGGGAGCCCGGTCCGCTGTGGCCTTCGCAACCCCAAAGCCTGAAGTTCCAATTGCCCAACAGGAGAGGGGGCGAGTCATGGTGGGATCAAAACTTGGATGAAAACATGAAGTTGGAACCTTTCAGAAACTACATCTTCGATGAAAAGGTCAAAAAACACACACAAATAAATAAACACTTAAAAATAATAAAAAATAGTGATGGCCAGGTACTTCATTTGGTTGGAGCATCATCCCATACACCAAAATGTTGTGGATTTGATCCCTGGTTGGGTCGGGAGACAACCAATCAATGTTTCTCTCTCACATCAATGTCTCCCCCCCGCCCTCTCTCTCTCTCTCTCTTTCTCTCTCTCTCTCTTACCAATCAATAAACATATGGTTGGGTGAGAATTAAAAATAAAAAGAAATTTAAGAAGGAAATAAATGAAAAATCTGCTCTCTGCTTATATTGAAAAAAAATGAATTCATAATTTACAGCCAACAAAATAATCACTCGAGGTCAAGGGGAACACACACACATATGTATTCGCACATCTTCTTTATCCACTCATCTAGCCGTGGTCACTTAGGTTAGTTCCATATATTTGGCTGTTGTAAAGAATGCTGCATTGAACTAAGGGCACATGAATCTCTTTCAATTAGTGTTTTCATTTTCTTTGGGTAAACACCCAGAAGTGAGATTGCCTTATTTTTAATTTGTTGAGGAGAATAACTCTCCACACTGCTTTCCACAGTGGCCGCACCATTTCCTTTCCCATGAGAGTGCACGGGCCTCCCTTTCTCCACATCCTCGCCAGCACTTGTTTGTTGTTGTTTTTGTGTGTGTGTCTTTTTGATACGAGGCATCTGAGAGTGTGAGGGAGGCAGGTGCCCAGGAGGAAGGAGTGGCACACATCTGTCTCTCAGGCCCTGGTGCTGGGGGTGGGCGGGAGAAGGAGGTGCACTGGGAGTGAAGCGAGATGTGAGCAAGTTTCAATCGGACAGCAACTAAAACATTCACAGGTGAGAGGCTTCAGAAGTGAAAATGACATCATAATTTAAGTGTTTCCTCACCTTGGCACAAGACAGACTCCAAGGAGAGAAAGTCTCAAGTTGGGGAAGCCATATTTCCTAGAAGAATCCTATATAATAAAAGGCTAATATGCAAAAAGGCCAAATGGCGGAACAACCGAACAATTGGTCATTATGATGTGCGCTGACCACCAGGGGGTGTGTGCAGAACATGGCAGGTGTTGGCCACAGCAGGATGGTGGAGCAGGTGCCAGACCAAGGCAGGGGGCAGGCGGAGGTGCTGGTCACTGTCATCGGGGCGAGACTCTGGTGGTTACTGAAAATTCTTTGCTCCCATGTGGTCCCGCCTGGTGCTTGCACCTGCTGCCAGCCCTGCTTGCACCCACTGCTGGCGCTGAAGCTGCTGCTCCCACGCACTGCCAGTGCCAGTCCTGCTCACAGCTTCAGCCGGCACTGGAGCTGCCACGCACACCCGCTGCTGGTGCCCGGCGCCAGTCCCAATCACTTGGCGCCATCAGCAGGTGTGAGCGGCTACCGGCCCTGATCACCCCTGAGAGCTTCTTCACCTCCCCCTGCTCCTGAGGGGTGATCGGGGCAGCAGCTGCCACTCGCACCTGCTGCTGGCGCTGTCCCCAATAGCCCTGTACTGTCAGCGGGTGCAAACTGGGCCGGCGCCACCTGCATGTGGGAGCAGCAGCAGTGAGAGTGGGGCTACAGGCAGACAGGGGACCTGGGGCCGTGGTGGGAGGAGTCAGGTGGGGTCATGGAGGAAGGGCTGAGACCTGCCCCTGTGCCTACCACAGCCTCATGGCCCACAGTTCCTTTCAAGGTGCACGAATTCATGCACCAGGCCCTAGTTTCTACATAAACAGGATGAGAGGAGCTGATGAAGCTGGTTCAGCAAGGCTGCTCAGAAACATGAGTCCCATGTTGTGGAATGCTGTTAGGGTAGTGGCACTGGATACATGTTCCTCCAGGCATTTTTGAGAGCTACTTATTGGTGTGAAAGAGACTTTAGTTTTCAGGAGAAAACAGTGAGAATTCTAAGTTATTTTACACTTATTTTTTTCTCCTTGAATTAATAGCAAAATATAACCATTCTTTGTGAAACATTATATCTGATTAATTTACTAATCCTATATAATAAAGAGGTAATATGCAAATTGACCCTCTCACCCTAGCACAGTGGTCAGCAAACTGCGGCTCGCGAGCCACATGCAGCTCGTGAGCCGTGGTTTGCCACTCTGTTGACTAATGAGTTTGCTGACCACTGTCATATACTACCTTTTACCTCTTTGCACACAATATGCCACAATTGCCTAATCCTCACAGCTTCCAACTACACGGCAACATTTAGTCTAGCAGTGGTAGGCAAACTCATTAGTCAACAGAGTGGCAAATTGCGGATCGCGAGCCGCAGTTTGCCAACCACTGACCTAGCACAAGATGGCTGCCCCTATGTGGTCAAAGATGGCCACCACAAGATGGCTGGCAGGGGAGGGTAGTTGTGGGTGATCAGGCCAGCAGGGGAGGGCAGTTGGGGGTGACCAGGCCAGCAGGGGAGGGCAGTTAGGGGTGACCGGGCCAGCAGGGGAGGGTAGTTAGGGGTGACCGGGCCAGCAGGGGCGGGCAGTTGGGGGCGACCAAACCTGCAGGGGAGGGCAATTGGGGGTGACCAGGCCTGCAGGGGAGGGCAGTTAGAGGGGACGAGGCCTGCAGGGGAGGGCTGTTGGGGGCGATCAGGCTGGCAGGGGAGTGGCTAGGGGGTGATCAGGCCAGCAGGCAGAGTGGTTAGGGGCAATCAGGCAGGCAGTCAGGTGAGCAAGTTGGGAGCCAGCAGTCCCGGATTGTGAGAGGGATGTCCAACTGCCTGTGGGATCGGGACTAAACTGGCAATTGGACATCCCTTGAGGAGTCCCAGATTGGAGAGGGTGCAGGCTGGGCTGAGGGACACGCCCCTGTCCAGTGCATGAATTTTGTGCACCGGGCCTCTAGTATTAGAATAATTGTTGTTCAGTATGAAGTCATTAGAAATGGTGTGGTAAGTATTTACTTAGTCCTACCCCATGAAAAATTAATTAAATACTCATTTAATTTTTTCCAAAAATAAGGGAAAAATACAAAATATAGATGTACAAAACAGTCTAAAAAAGAATTGACATGCCACACTCTATTATTCTTCTGCCCTCGTGTATCAATTTCCTCTTTTAAGTACAGAGATTAGGTTCTGATTTTATTCTGAAAGACTGCAGAAATAAAATAGAGTTAAAAACCAAACAAACTAAATTCATGAGCGGCGAGGCAGCTTTCAGATTTTAGTTTCTTTATGCATTAAATCTTCAATAATTATAAAATGAGTTTGAATAATGTTTGCAGAATTATATACATGTTATTTTTAATTGCCGTGATCTTCATGGTGTATCATCTTAAAAATAACCAATGATCATAAACTATTACATGGGAAACATCATGGTTAGAAGTATAAGAAAATCAAATCAGTCAACTTAAGTGAGCATAGCTCCAAAGGAGATTAATCCCTTTGCTTGCAATGGGAGGAGTTATTATATATACCTAGGAACATGATTGTGTTCTCTGGTTATTTAGTGTGGTATGAAAAGCCAAATGTAGAAGTAAGTATTTCTCAATTCAGCTAATGTAATTATTATAGTTATATCTGGTTTCACATACTTTGTTAGTAAACAGCATACATATTCTCAGTAAACATGGACTGAGACTTCATTAATTGAAAAAATGCTATGACCCACATGCCACGTGTTTAGTACTTTGCATCAATGTAACACTCTAAAAAAATTTGTATTTTAGTTGCTCCCACTTGTCCTCTGTATAACAAGTTCAGCAGTTCTCCTCTCCACTCAAGCAAAGTTCATATTTTCTAAGAACTTTTATGAACTTTACTAATTAGAAGAGAGAATTTCTTTGTGTCTTTAATCTTTGGGCCAGAATAATACTTTTGAAACATTAGCGTATGCTGCTTTTGCTTCCTTGATCTTGCCCGTGGGGAAATTATAACAAGGCTGAATGTAGATTAAGAAAAAGAATTTCCTGACTTTGTTTTTCTTAAAAAGACTAACTTCTTGGACTTCCTTTTCCAGTTAGGTTATAAACAGTCCCAAGAGATGACTGCTCCCACCCTGAAATGCAAAAACTAGATAATCTAGAAAATAATAGATTTTTCTACACTATCAGCTAGTTTAGGATGTAAAGAAAGTGAACTGAGCTGATGTCCAGAAAATAATGAACTCTTATTGGAAAGAAAAGCCAACAACTGCTATTATCTTTAGAACAAAATAGCCTCAGGGAAGCCCACCTCAGGTGGGGTTGAGAAGAAATTAGCAGAACTTCTAATGGATACGTATGTGCTAGATTGAGAGACTGGAACCCTAGAGAATCCCAGCCACAGAGAAGGTATGAACCCACCAACGATACTTTCTTATTGGTCAAGCAAGTCAACGGAGCTTGTTATCCAAAGATTGGAAACAGGCCATGAATATGCAATATTGCCCTTGATGCACACTAGATGTTTGCCAAATGTGATACTGCAGCCTGCTGAAAGAAGAGGAGAGGCCAGGAGACCTGAGCGGAATCATTCAAGGTCTGCTAGATCATCACAAAATACAAAGGTTTCTAATAAAACATTTGAAAATTGTGGTTTGGAGAGAGGAATTGAATTTCTAAAGGATTTTGGAGTATATAGAATTAAAATATAGGATGAGAAGAGCACAAAAAGTAGGAAAATAAATGTAATGAACTGTTATCAAGTTCTTAAAATGGTTGTGAAATAGTATGAAATAGTATGTTATTTGAAGTATATAATATATAACATATATAATGCAGAGTATATTACTTGAAGTATAAATAGTATATTATTAGAAGGAAGCCTGTAATAATTATAAATATATATTATAATCATAGAGTAATACAAAATAGCATAAAGACATAAAAAGGTGTATCTAAAAGGTGATATGATATAGAATAAAATACGAAAGTTATGTGTGTCACCTAAATGATTCTAGGAAAGGAAGAACAAAGAAAGAAAGGACAAAGAGAATTTTAAAAGAAAAGATAGACAAAGTGATAGCAAGTCTATATTAAATGTAAATGGACCAATTACTTCAACTAAAAGGTAAAGATTCACATCCTTGATAAAGGCACAAAAACCAAATATATAATATTTACCAAAGATATTTAGGTATAGACCGTGGCACACAGACTCTTAAAGTAGTCCTAAAAGTCCTACCTCCTGGTGTTCACACACACATGTGATCCCCTCTCCTTAAGGGGTGGTGATTTGCTTTAAATCATAGAATATAGCAAGGATGATGGAATGCAGACAGAAGATTTGAAAAACACTAACAATGAATTTAACCTAACTCATATTTATAGATAATGTGTAGGCATTTTTAGTAGCATTTCCTAATGAACATGAAACATTCACCAAGATGGCCATATTATCTATACTAATAAAAGGGTAATATGCTAATTAGATTGGGAGACCTTCCGGACATCCTTCCGGACAAAGCTATGGTGGCTGGGCTGAGGCAGAGGCAGTTAGGGGCTATTAGGCTGGGGGGGAGGGCAGTTAGCGGTGATCAGGCTGGCAGGGAGGGCAGTTGGGGGCAAGCAGGCCAACAGGGAGTGGCAGTTGGGGGCAATAGGCCAACAGGGGGTGGCAGTTGGGGGTGACCAGGCTGGTAGGGGGGGTAGTTGGGGGCAATCAAGCCAGTGGGGGGACAGTTGGGGTGGGCAGGCTGACGGGGGGGCAGTTGGGGGTGATCAGGCTGGCTGGGAGGGGGGGACAGTTGGGGGCAAGAAGGCTGGTGGGAGGGGAAGTTGGGGGCAAGCAGGCCGGGATGCAGAGTGGTTAGGGGTGATCAGGCAGGCAGGCAGGTGAGCAGTTAGGAGCCAGTGATCCTGGATTGCGAGAGGAATGTCCAATTGCCGGTTTAGGCTTGATCCCTGTGGTACATTCCCCATGGGGTCCCCAATTAGAGAGGGTGCAGGCCGGGCTGAGGGACATCCCCCCTCCGGGAATGAATTTTGTGCACCAGGCCACTAGTAGATTATAAACATGCCTAGTATATTTCAAAGAACGGGAGACATACAGAGTTATGTTTCCTTCTTGCAATGGCAATTAATTAGAAATTATAAACAATACATTATCTATAAATCTCCAAAAACTTTTAAATTAAGCAACACACTTAAAAATAACCAATGAGGCAATTAAAAATGTCATACAAGTAACTGGAAGATATTTTGAATTAAATTATAATTAAATGATGTGAGATATAGCTAACATAATGTTTTTTAATAGTTATACTTTTAAATGGCTATGTTATAAATAAGGAAGGTGTAAAATTACCATAGGTTTCCACCTTAAGGAGTAAAACAAAATCCCCAGCAAATTAAACCCAAGGTAAGCTGAACAATAGCATTGAAACAATAGCAACGCAAAGCAATAGCATTGAAAGCAAATTTTCTTTGAAAAATAATGTAATTATTAAATATCTAGCAATATTGATAAAAAAACTACTAATATCAAGAATGAATTAAGGCATCTCTATAGTCATTAAAAGACCAGTAGAGAATATTGTGAATAACTTGATTTTAATGAATTTTGCAACATGCCTGAAATGGAAAAATCCTATGAAAGGTACAAATTACAAAAAACAATTCAAAAAGAAATAGAAAATATGAAAACCTCTGTATATTGTAAATAAATTAGATTTGTTATTAAAGATGTTTCTCAAAAAAGAATTCCATGTCCCAATGATTACACTGGTGAATCCTAATAAACTTTTGAGGAAGAAACACTACCAATCTTGAACACATGCTTCAGGAAATAGAGGAGAGTACATGGTTCAACTCACTTTCTACACAAGCCTTACTATAACAAATCAGATACAGATATTATAAATAAAATAATTACTGACTAATATACCTCATAAACGCATATTCAAAAATCCTTAACAAAATGTTAGCAAATCCAACTCAGCAACACATACAAAGGTAATTCATCATTTCAAGTAGGGTTTACCTTAGGAATGCAAGATGGTTTAGCATGTAAATATCAGTCACTGAAATCCACCACCTTCACCGAACTAAAAACAACCATGGGATCATTTAAAGAAATGACCCTGGATAGGTTATAGCTGTAAAAAGATGTCCAGTCAACTAAAGTATAGATGGCATCTCAGAAATGTGGGGGCCCGGGGGTGGATCAAAGGAGAATGATTTTCAGTCCCTCAGATTTAGAACCAAAATAGCAGAGGGCCTAAGACACTGGGACTGAGGAGGCATGCAGGGGACAACGAGGGCTGACTGGTGGTAGATTTCCAAGGACACACGACTAAGAAGAGATGGACAGCCCACACTCCAGACAGTGCCCTGACACCCCGATGGACTGTGAGACCCAGGGACTCAGCCATATTTTTAAACATCACACACACATACACACACGCCACCCTGGTGAGCAATCAGTCTGTCTATGGAAATCCTCGGTGACCCATGTACTCTTCAGTGGAACCACAGAGCAGTGGCTTAGGGTTAAAGGGGCTGAGCGTCGTCCTCAGAGGCCAAGCACTGTCTCCCTGCTACCATCACTTGCCAGGGGCACACCGGAGACCCAGGGAGTGACCCTCAGCCTGGTCTAAAGGAAGATCCGAGAAAGGCAGGGAACTCAACGTGTTTGCCCAACAGCTTCTGCTGTTTGGACGCATCGCACCGCTCCTGTCCGTGCTGCGTGAACGCTGCCAGCCATGGGTCAGCAGAGTCCTCGGGACAGAGTCCTGGTAGCAGAGGCTGTCTTCATGTTAGTTACTGAGCTTCCTGAAAACCAGGAGCAAGCGACTCCATCCCAGACCCCACAGCACCATTTAGGGGCTGCTTTCAAGGTGAAGGCACAAGGTTACCAGGCCCCGTGCCCACAAGGACTGGCTGTTGTCACTGCTTCATGTTTTCCCCTGGGCAGACCCAGGCTGTAAGACCAACCCTTTAATGGCAGCTGTCCCCCAGGAAGGAATGGAAGGCGGACACCAGGAAACCATGGAGGGATTCAAGGAGCCAGCACACTTAACTCATTGTCCAAAAGGGCCCATTTCTGTGTCAAAAATAAATGGTTCTTGGAAGTCTGTCTTAAAGCTCTGTGATCAACAATCTTTCTGATCATCTTTTTGTCTCTTTCCAGCCAGAACAGCATCCGATCCCTCTGTACCTAGCGTTGAGTTAGGTTTTCAATTCTGGAAACTAGAAACAGCCTGCTTTCCCCTGCTTTCCTCCGAAGATGTGATTCTGAGGGGCGAGCAAGTCATTGGTTTTGGCCTCGTGAAACCTTTTCAATTGAGCAGAATTAACTCAAAAGGATGTCAAACAGCAACTCTGGCTGCAACCCAGACGCCAATGAAAATGTTGTATGCTTGACATCTAACACCGAATCCCGCCAGTCCTCTCACCATCCTCCACTTAGAAAGACAGCATCTGACTGTGTCTCCGAGTGACGGCAAGTTCCACTTGGACACCTGCGCGCCAGATGTGCGCAGCTCCCCACGCGGCCTGCTGTTCTGCCCGTGGCACTCGCCACAGACTCTGGCTGGGGGAGGGCCTGGCCCTCGGAAGCACAAGGACGCTCAGGCGTTCTTCCCGCTCCTCTTTCATCTTGTCACCCACATGCCGTTTCCCTCCTAACTCTGCTGTTACCTAACAGCTTTTCGGCCAGACCCACGAGTCGTTTCTTTCCTCTGTGTTCAGAAAACACGAGAGTTGGGGATTACTTGTGGCATTTGAAATGTATTTTTGTTTTTTTAAATGGAGGCAGTGACAAATGGAGGGGTATTACACTACATTTTTTCTATTGGGTCAATCGTAGGCAAGAGAACAAATAGATTTTTGAAGTTTTAGTGAATCTACTCCAAATCTCTTGAAATTATTAGAGCATGTCTATTTTTAAACATTATTTAATAGAAGTAATTGGTTTTTCATGTTAAATGAGGGGTTGCTCCATCTCGCAGGGCTGTGCTTCGGGCTGGAAGGGAAAGGCACGCAGCAGATGGACATTAGAAATAAAGATCAAAGGGTGACATCATTGGAAGTCTAGGCGAGGAGGCCAGGTGCTCGCCAGAAGGGTGAAGTGAAGACGACATTTTGCTGCTACCTACAGGCAGGAAACCCAGAGCAAACGCAGCCACGCGTGCAGACGCCCTCCATCAGCTGTGGGTGATTTGCCTGGATTATCCCAAACGGCTTACTTAAATCCTTCTCCTATAATATTACCATGCAAATCCATGGCAGTCCTTGGATCAGGCCAATGTGCTAAGTTCCCAAATGAGCTGTGACTCGCGTGTCCAAGGTATTTAGGCAGTACTGCTAGATACATCCCTGTAGGGTACCAAGGACTCTTTATTAATATATATTTTTTATTGATTTCCTTGGCCATAATTGAACCCAAGACCCTTCAGTCCGTGGGCCAATGCTCTATTCGCTGAGCCAGACCAGCTAGGGCCTAAGGACTAATTTCATAAGTGTCATTCCATGGGTGTCATTTTAAATATAAAATGTATATTTACTACGAACACTATAATAATAATAAGAAATGAATACTGAACACAGTGCCAGGCACTAGTCTAAGCACTTTGCCTGCACCAAGTCACTTGGCATTCACAGCAGTCACATGGGAGGCACTGATATTACACCCATTTTGAAGGTAAGGGGAGCAAAAGGCTGAGGGGAGTAATCTCATCAGGTGACCTAGGGCACGGTCACATTGGAAGTCAGGCTGTTTGACTCTGGAACACCTGTAACCACACTTGGTGGGTGTGGACTGCTCAGTGAGGTTTGCATGAGACATGTCTCATGTACGTGGCAAATGTTACTTCTTAATGTTCATTATATACAAATTCCATCAAAGGTATAACTGACCCAACTAGCAAATTAGATGGTCCCCTACTTTGAATACATTGTGTGTTTTTCACTCTAATACAATAGCCACAGTATCCTGTGGGATTTGTGTTCTGATCCTCACAGTGTCATAGGTTAGAGTCACTAAAACGTTTAGAGAAGGTCACCAAACCACTTCCTTTTCAAAGAATGAAATTTAACTAAAGCTCATTGTGCTCAGGATTTATTGCTTATCAGTATAATATAGGCAGGTGGACTTTATGCAAGTAAATTCTGAAATATTAATAATAGGAGTAGAAATCAGAATGTTTCGATCATTTCATTCAATTATTAAGGTATCATCAATGCTACTTCATTGTCTTTTAAGTTCCAGTAGAATCCTTTCTGTGCCAAATGAAAGTATCACATAAATATATTTTCAGATGCAGTCATTCTCCAATTATACATTATTTTGTTCTTGTTCTTCTTCTTCGTCTTCTTCTTTTTTCAGAGCCAAGACTCAAATGCAAGCAAAAGTTTATTTAGAAAGTCACAGAGGTAGAAGAAGTCAGCCAGCTGGACTGCATGGACTCAGGAAACAAGTTACAGAGGCAAAAGAAGGGCCCTTGGAGCTTGGGAGAAGAAAGACAAAGAACACACAGAATATGTGCTTGGGGAAGGAGAGGTGGAAAGGTATGGGCATGAGCAAGAGAGAGAGGGGGGGGAGAGGGAGGGAGAGGAAGAGAGAGAGAGAGAGGGAGAGAAAGAGGAAGAGAGAGAGAGAGAGAGAGAGAATGCACAGGAACACGTCTTTGATTGCAGAACCTGAGTGAATAATGTTTTTGGCTTGTTCAGGAAAGATACTATTTAATTACTGAGATGTTACAGTCTACAGCAGGAGTGAGTTTTATATGACTATTGTCTTAACCTTTTGCACTCGGATGTCAAAATTAAAATTACTCTTTGAGTGTATCAATAATTTGAAATATAAAAAAATCCAAATAAATAAGTTTGTATGAAAATGAACTCCAGTTTTTTATTCTACTGCTGCACTTTGTAAAATCTGGGGTATTTAAAAAATTAAAACCCGAGTAGAATAAAGGAATCGAGAAAAAAGCAAGCGAGTGCAAAGGGTTAAACTTGGTTATTCAAGAAAACATTATCCCATGATTCTTGCTCAATATGTCAAGTGGAGTCACAGATGTCCTATTCTGCTGAAACAATAGTTGAGTAGTAGAATGACAGGGTGGAAAAACTGAGTGGCTTGAGATCAGCTGCCTCTCACCAATTGTGTGAGAACTAGAGGCCTTGTGCACGAAATTCGTGCACGGGTGTGTGTGTGTGTGTGTGTGTGTGTGTGTGTCCCTCAGCCCAGCCTGCACCCTCTCCAATCTGGGACCCCTTGAGGGATGTCCAATCAGGGCCTGATGGCTGGGGGGAGGGATGGGGTGCGGGAGGTTGGCCGCCGGCCCTGAGGAGGGAGCCTGGTGGGATCGGGCCTAAACAGGCAGTCGGACATCCCTCTCACAATCCAGGACTGCTGGCTCCCAACCGCTAGCCTGCCTGCCTGACTGATTGCCCTAACCACTTCTGCCTGCCAGCCTGACCACCCCCTATCCACTTTCCTGCCAGCCTTATCAATACCTAACTTCTCCCCTGCCGGCCTGATTGTCCCTAACTGCCCTCCTCTGCTGGCCTGGTCACCCCCAACTGCCCTCCCCTGCTGGCTTTGTAACCCCTAACTGCCCTCCCTTGCCAGCCTGGTCGTCCCCAACTGCCCTCCCCTGCAGGCCTGGTCACCCCTAACTGTCCTCCCCTGCAGGCCTGGTACCCCCCAGCTGCCCTCCCATGAAGGCCTGGGTCCCCCCAAACTGCCCTCCCTTGCAGGCCTGGTCCCTCCCAACTTCCCTCCCCTGCTGGCCTGATCGCCCACAACTACCCTCCTTTGCAGGCCTGGTTCCTCGCAACTGCCCTCCCCTGATGGTCTGATCACCCACAACTGCCCTCCCCTGCTGGCCATCTTGTGGCAGCCATCTTATGTCCACATGGGGGCAGCCATCTTTGACCACATGGGGGTGGCCATCTTGTGTATTGGAGTGATGGTCAATTTGCATATTACTCTTTTGTTATATAGGATGGAGAAGTCACTTAATGCGGCTTGGCCTTATTTTTATCATTTGCAAGAGAAAAGGGGGAGTGTAATTGCTCTGGAAGGTAACCATTTTAAAGGCAGATGGAATGCCACAGCCTTCCTCAAGCTCTTGGTGTGCGCAGAGGCCCCACCCTGAAGAAAGCTAAGGAGAAGAGAGCAAGGACTAAGCAGGAAATTAGGAAGTAGTGTGCTCCTAGTGGGAGAATTCTGGAGAGCCTTCTCAGGGAAATAGATCATAACCCTTCTCTCTCTTTCTTCCTCTAGATGCCCCCACATTTCTTTTTGGAGAAAGAGGGTTTATGTTGTTCGTGGGTGCTGCCAGTAGGAAACACATGTGATTCTGGAGCAATTTAGGGATGAGGCAGAGAAGAAAGATGGAACTCAGTGCCTGATGGTATTAATGATGATCATTCATAGGCTTTTGCCTGGGTTGATGTTACGCTGAAGTTCTTTCCTCACACCCATCCATTCTGAAGTTCCTACTCCCTTTATTACATATTACTCACAAGCAATCTGGTGTACGCTCTGTGGATGTTGTTCATATGGACTATCCTGCATAGCATGAGCCCTTCAGAATGAAGGCTGCATCTAATTCATTTGTATCTCTATCACCTTACCTAGTTTAGGGCTTCTCACGGAATGAGTATTTAATAGATGGTTCCATGAATGAATGAATTAGATTACCTGTGTTCGAGGAGCCAAGATGGAGTAGGAAATGATTTATGAATAGGAAAAAGGTGAACCTTTATGTTTTAGTCTAAGAGGTCAAGCACAGGTAGGAAAGGCAGAATGCATTCTGGGACAGAAACCCAAGTTAGGAATACTGTGCCTATGACTAGCAAACTTCTTCTATAACTCTTAGGAATCTGAGATTATCAGGAGATGGAGGTATCGAGTTGCAATGATATTAACATTACTAACTCTGAAGTTTGACTTTAATAATATAAATATATCTTACATATGAAGGAGTTAGGAGACAGGGCTACTTCAAGGTGTTTAGCACATAAATAGTTCACCAAGCCATGTAGAGTTCACCTACCATCTTCGAAGCTGCTCACCGCCAGCTCTGAGTTAGTCGTAGCTGATACACACTTTTTGTTTGAGTTGGAGAGATGTTTATGACTAACAGTGTATTTTCATATGAAGACCAATTTGCTGTTTTTTTTCTTCATATAAAAAATACACTGTTATATGTATTGAGCTCTGACACTCTCAGTGTCTTGAGTTTTTGCTACACGCTTGTTCCTTCTTGGTAACAAGATGGATATACCAATGCCAAACACCTCATTTTCATAGAATAACTTCCAAGGTGAGGAAGAAGCAATTTTCTTCAATATTATATATACTATTTCCTTTCCCAAAAGATATTCAACAAAATCCCCTTCATTGTTCGTTGGCTAGAATAGGGTCACATGACAATAACGGAATGAATCACGGGCAAGATGACAGGGATTACTATGACAACACAAGTAATCAGGATTTTCAGCTTGGAACCATAGATGTGTCCAGTTTCTCCTAAAACACATGACCCCCAAATTCACGACCCAAATCCAAGTTCCATCAGCAACGACGTCTGCATAGAGGCAGCCAACAGTGACTAACAGTAAGTGAGAAACCCAGGCGTCGAGCATTTGTCTCACTGAGCCTGATGAAGCATTAGAAACTTGGAACTTGCAAGGTCTCATACTCTTATTAAGATGGCCCAGAGGTTAATCAGCCATTCATTTGGAGCAGTGTCTCTGTCAACCATATTGGGCTGTCCCAGAACTGTCCGCGATAGTCTCTTTGCCAAGTACACTGTATATTATGATTTCGCAGCTAACCTATCAGCAAGTGTGCTGCTGTCTCAGTCCTGGCCGTGATTGCATTTTTGGCCGTGACCCACAGAACGAATTTAAAATCGTGGCACCGGCTTCACATGAGCCAACATTTCTCATGTGGTTCATGTTGAATAATGAAGTGCCAGTTCAGGAAGTTTAGAGGAATTGAACATATGTCCTTGCCAAGCAGAGGACAGGCACTATTCCCTTTTCTCCTCTAATCCAACCTACCAAGAAAAACAGCAAATTGGTCTTCATATAAAAAATACATTGTTAGTCATAAACATGTCTCCAACTCAAACAATAAGTGTGTATCAGCTATGACTAACTCAGAGATGGCGGTGAGCAGCTTCGAAGATGGTAGGTGAACTCTACATGGCTTGGGCATGGAGATTCTGCCTGGTGAATTATTTTAATAAGCTGCTCACTTGATGGTAATATTAACCTATCAGAATCCACAGGATTCCATTTAATGCAAAATCTATAAATAAATTAAAAATGATTTCAATCTCTATTTTTTTCATCTGATATAATAGGTAGCAACAATTTCAGCTGTGTAACTTCCTATAGAAAATTCATTAAAGTTCCTCTAGTTGAGCATCTTATGAAGTAAAAATTGCTGAAGGTGCTTAAAGTATAATCTGTAGCTTAATATTAAATATCACACAACACAAGAAAAAAACCCATATATGGAATGAAAATAATAAATGTCAGATTGACCTCTGAATCACTAAAGAAAACTTGGTGAGATGTGCCTCTAGACCTTTTTTCCTGCCTCCCCTTCCCATTTCTCATAAGGCACTGTTTTTTTATGCCCCCACTCCTGGTTGATTAGTCTAATCCATACATACCAGTACAAATCCCTTTTGTATAGAACATAGGAATCCAAAGTAACTTGTTAAAATTGCCTAATGATAGTCTGAGCCTGTATTCATGTTCATTCCTTCATCGTTCCTCTTCCTTGTCCTCCCCACCTCCTTTCTTTCTCTTTAGACCCTGGGCTTTCTGGTGCATAGAGTTGATTTGAATCCTGGCTCTGCAGTTGCTACCTTTGAATCCCAGTCCTTGGATTAGCCTTCCCACCTGTTAGTTTCTTCGTCTGAAAATGGTAGTGATATTACCCAATTCGAAGAGTTGTTCTGAAACTGAATACCTATCAAGCACACAGTGCCAAGAATGTATCCACACTAATAAAAGAGAAAGATGCAAATTGACTGTATCTTCATGATGCCCACCAGCCAATCAGGAGTGAGTATGCAAATTAACCCAACAAAGATGGCAGGTTAATTTGCATACACAGGCACCAAGCGCCCAGGGGCAGGACGCAGGCGTTCTGCACTGCCCCAGCCGCTCTGGGCCTCTGAGCAGTGTGGGAAGGCATAAAGGCAGAAAGGTGGCTCTGGGTGGAGCGAAGGCGGTGCCGGCAGCCAGGGGAAGGAAGGCCCATTCTTGCACAAATCTTTGTGCATCGGGCCTCTAGTTAAAAATAAGTTAATATATTACTATGTCACAAATCTATTTTAAAAACTATCTCAGTATTATTAGTTTTCTTTGTAAACCTCTGAATTTTAATGTCTCTGTGTGTGTGTGTGTGTGTGTGTGTGTGTGTGTGTGTGTGTGTGTTCAGGGTGCGGGGAGGATGTTGATCCATCAGCTCCTTCAGACAATGAAGGGATATGGGCAGGAAAGAAGTGAAAGTCCCTGCACTACACTCAAAGGGTCTTCTAAAGTTCTAAAAGATCGACCCTAAATTCACCAAGTAGAAATTATATTTGACTAAAAAGGTAAGAACTGTGCAACTGGTAAAACCCATTTCTAAGCCTGACTGTATAAAATAAAAAGACAACTCTAAACACTGAACTAAACATCCGTCTGTTAAAACCCATGATGTGGATTTCGGAAGATTTTCATGAATGTGATTCAGATGATAAGTTCCTATCTCTTGACTATATTTAGTTTCAAATATCAGTTAATGCATAAACTCAGCATTTGTCCCACTTTTGTCTTCTTTTGAGTTTCTTTCTCTAAGCCTATAGGGAACAATTCACAATGTTAGAATGTGATTGAATGAATGAATTACTGGAGAATGAATTATATCCATACTAGAGGCCTGGTGCACAGCTTCGTGCACATTGAAAGGAAATTAATTAGAAGAAATACTTTAGAGGCTGGGAAGGGACCGCGGGAGGGCTCCAGGGCATGTCTGGCCCATCTTGCCCAGTCCCAATCCACCAGACCCCAGCAGCAAGCTAACCTACTGGTCAGAGCATCTGCCCCCTGGTAGTCAGTGTGCATCATAGCGACTAGTCGAATGGTCGAATGGACAGCCAGACACTTAGCATATTAGGCTTTTATTATATAGGATATCTTTTATAAATGATGAAATAGGCAGCAGAAACAATAATTGGAAAAACCACCAGAATGTAGAATTTGGACATAGGTCCTCGTCTGCCATGGACAATGGCTACTATAGATGTGCGTTCTTTATTCCTCTCCTTGAAGAACAGCAACTAAGCTTCCGAGCCTCAGGGATGGAAGAGCCCATTCAACAGGTTTGGGTGTCGAGAAAAGTGCACATTTTCTCAGAATATCTGTTTTGTAGCAGTCATGGTTGTCACCATAAATGTGATTAATTGGCTTTTTGTCACCAGCAAGCCTTTTATTCTGAGACAGTGGCAAAGATGAATAGTGAAAAGACTTCATCATTCTGTAAAGCTGCAATGTTAAAGAATGCATATCTTATGATGAAAGAAGGAAGCTGGCTGAATTATGTGCAAACTGCAATTTGACCAATATTGTTTTTCTAATAACTACTCTTAATGTGTCAGCCATATTTTTCTTCTTGCACTAAAGTCATATTTCTTTGAAGTGGCAGTAAATTATTTCTTCCTGTCCTTATTCACTTTAATCAGTTGGTGCTGAACAATACTAAGGAAAACCTACACCTTTCAGTACATACATTTTCTCTCCTTACTCCTTTCAGAGTTATTGGAATCAATTCATTTTGGTCACAAACATCTTACTCTTGCCTAATCATTTCTAGTATATCTGATCAAGTTACTTTGATTAAGACCTTTCATACTAAATATAAAAAGAAGATTAAGAGATGCTTTTTTTACTACTTACATTTGTGAACATGCATTTTATTAACAGTAAGAGAATATCTTTGTTCAATAAGGGATCCCAAATCATACTATATAGACTTGGAAGAAAGGATTTAACTACATATTTTCACCCGCACAATGAATCTTTTTATGCACTTTGATATCATTAGTACATATTTTGTATTTGAAGTTTAAATATAAGGTATAGGTACAGTTTTTACATATTTTTGTGTAATTTTTTTTCTGATCTGGAAAGCATAAAATCAAAGAAATAACCAGTCATCTTATAGGGTAAACTAAACTAAACTAAACTCAACATGCTAATTCCCTTCCTTTTAACTCATTAAATATTTTACAAGCCCAGCCAATATAGCTCTGTGGTTGAGTATCAACCTATGAACCAGGAGATCAGGGTTTGATTCTCGGTCAGGGCACATGTCCAGATTGCGGGTTCCATCCCCAGTGGGGGGTGTGCAGGAAGCAGCCAATCAATGATTCTCTCTCATCATTGATATTTCTATCTCTCTCTCCCTCTCCTTTTCTTTCTGAAATCAATAAAAATATATTTTTTTAAAATATATATTTTACAATAGTTTTGAATGAAAAAAATAACTAGAATAAAGGGTGACAGGTGGTTATCCTTAAAATAATTTACAATTACCCATCTATATATATAAAACTTTAAGTTACCGAATGACCATACGACCAGTCGACGAGTCGCTATGATGCACACTGACCATCAGGGGGAAGACGCTCTATGCAAGAGCTGCCTCCTGATGGTCAGTGCACTCCCACAGCAGGAGCACTGCTCAGATGACTGAGGGGCGCCAGACGCTGGGCTCACCGCTGGTGAGCATGGCTGTGGTGGTGCGAGCCTTTCCCGCCTCCGAAGCAGCGCTACCAAGCAGTGGTGGTGGCCGGCTCAGCAGGGCTGAGATGAACAGGAGTAGAAGGCAGGAGCGGGAGGTGGCATTGGACAGCTGGTTTTGACTGACCCCCGCAGGCCACGCCAAGGGACCCCACCAGTGCGTGAACCCGTGCATTGGGCCTCTAGTATCTAATAATTATCAATAGTCTTTGGCCAAAGTTTTTCTCATTATCCTCTGGTCGAAAAGCGCTCATGTCCTAGTAGGTCTGTCAGGACAAACTCAGGTTTCTTTGTGTTCTTGCACGTTTGAAACTGGTTTTCCATAGCCTGAACAGTGGAAAAACAAACTGGGTATAAAATCCTAGGTTAACTATTTTCTTGATTTTTAAAAAACACTGCTATACTATGGTTTTGATTTGTATGTTGTTGTTGATAAATTTTATGCCAACGTGTTTTCCTTTTTATTTGTAAGTGACTTGGTCTTTCTGCCTGAAGTTGCTAATTATTTTTCCTGTCTTTAAAGTCTCTAGCTGACTTTTCTGGTCAATTTTCCTAACTACATGATTAACCTTTAATTGTGTGCATTCATACTTTGACTCATTTCCAGAAAATTTTATTAAATTATAGTTTTACATAGCAGTTATGTTGCACCATTATGTTTTTCTTCTTTGGATACTCCAACTATGTAAGGGTTGGATCTTCTTTGTCTTCTACACCAATCACATGCTCTGATTACTCTGCCTCTTTCATTTTATTGTCATAATCTTGTCCGTTTTCATACTTTTCCTTTAAAATTCTGCCTGCATTTTCAATCAAATCTATTCTCTCCTGAGCATCATCGAATGCAGTATCAATTTTAGATTTTTAATATTTCTACTGTTCTTTTTCCCTTAAAGTCAATAAAAATTTACTTGCAATTTACCTGTTTCTCTGTTGTTGTTTTTATTTCTGACTATTTAAATATCTGACTTGAGCCTTTTTTCATGTGTAATCATTCTTGTTCAAGCACCTTGATTCAGTTTTTGATGTTTATTTCATTTTTTTTTGTATCTGCGTTAGTATTGAAAGTATAATTCTTAGCTAAATTGTTTTGTTTCTCATTTTCTGTATGATTTCAATGATAACTTTGTATGAATATCATCTGCCACTAAATGCTTATTTCATAAAGTCTCATTTTCTTAGATTAGCAATAAGATTGTGTACAAACCAGGGGGTAAGGTCTTGTTTGGTGTACTGTGACCCTTGCTTTGGGAATACCCTCTACTGTTAGTTTAGTGAAATGTGTATTCTTTAATAGATTGCACTTTTTTACAGGATAGGAAGAAGAGGGATATTATGGATCTACTAGTGTTCCCGTTACAGGAAGAATCCTGCAATAAGGTTTCCTGTTGCACTCTACCCTGCCCCGCCTTCTCCGCCAGCCCGCCTGCTTTTCTCCCTTCTCCGCCAGTCCACCTGTGCTCCTTCCTTCTCCCCTGGCCCCGCCTCCACTCCTCCCTTCTCCTCCCCCTGGCTTGCTTGCTTCTCCGCAGCTTTGCTCCCTTCTGCAGCTCTTGGCTTCTTTCTACGCTATCTTGATATTCAAATTAACCACCATCTTGGTTGGGATAATTTGCATACTCGTCCTGATTGGTTGCTGGGCGTGGCTTGGCTGGTGGGCGTGGCTTGGCTGGTGGGCATGGCTTGGGCATAGTGAAGGTGCAGTCAATTTGCATATTTGTCTATTATTAGGTAGGATTTTGTGATTTTCTTTGCTTCTTCAAGATATGCAATTTCCATATTTTGCCTCTTTCTTGTCCTTTATCACAAAATCTCTGAGGGCAACACCCTCTCCAAAGTCCTCCATTCTTCTCTAGACTATGGCCTCTTGTTGGATTCCCTCTTATTTCCCCCTTTTTGAATACATCAAGTGTTCTGATGTACCAGGTCTCCTTCTTGTTCTTAGTAACACACTCAGGTTGGGGCTTTCTCTTTCTGAGTGTGACCTTGTCAATGTTTGGTAGGCCCTTCACCACTTTCCTATCCCCTTTCCCACACAGTCTTTGCTGATTTTTTAAAATGTGGTGTGGATGGGTTCTAGAGATGGCTTTCTGGATTAGGTGTTTATCTGCCTACTTACATGCAACATAAAAAATTTAATAGGCTCTGATATGCTTCCTGGTTTTTCTTTGTATGGGCCATAAAACATTAAAGGATTTACATGTTCCACTGAATGATTTCTGTGTTTTTTGGAGGACACCTCGAAATATTTGAATTTAAGTGGCTTCCAATAACCCACAGGAATCTGACAACTTTTTCTCATTTAGGTAGATGAATACAATTTTCTGAGTATAAACTTGTTTGACTAATATATCTCTACACCCATCTCTATTTATAATACAATGCTCTAACATTTTTTGTATGCTGTCTCTCATTACTCATACTTCATCAAGTACCCAAATTTAATTGTACCCTTCAAAAATTAGTCAGGCTGCTCTTGTCTAAGCTTTACTATGCAGTCACATTTTGTTTTGTGATGATAAATGAAAACCATAAGCAAAATCTGGTGGGGGAAAAAACCTGGAGGAAAAGCATCAGCAACAAAGAGAAGAATTTCTAAGTCTAGAACTTGGCGGTCTCTATCCCGGGCCACCTCTGGCTGGCACCCTTTGCCTCTGGTTCTTCTAAACCTTGACGTTATCTTGCTCTCCAAGTGACTAAGCTGTTTTGTTTGCTACTGACAGAGAAACAGTTCATTTTCCTCAAATAAAGTAAAATTACCAAATCCTAAATGCTGAGGAATGATCACTGATTTTTCACCCTGGTAATGAGCTCATAAGAGTTTTGGGTAGCAACCTACTCTCTCCTTTCTTCATCAAGTGCATAGATGTATCCTACATTGTTAGATAAATAAAAACATCAAGAAAGATTATGTATTTATACACCTGAATCACCTGAACATGCTACTACATATGAAATAATAACGTACTTCAAGTTCACAGGCACTGACTCATTAAACTATTTCATTACTCTTAAGGCTGTCTATTGAAAATGCCATTTAAAAGATCCAGCTTTTTTTTTCCGTTAGTGATTTAATGTCAACTAAAATATAGCAAATGCTAACTTTGTATTTAACTGGTAATTTCCTGAAAAACGAGAATTGCCAATATATTCATTAGACCAAGTGTTTTAATAATATGTTTAGCCTCCGTACTGCTCACAAAAGCATGTTTAGAAACCATGCCAACTACAGCGACCCGCAGTGGTTCACCTGGCCGCCGATGCTGCTGAATGCTCACAGCCTTGCGTCACTTACGGGTTTCATGGTGCTCTGAGGGTTGTGTGTTCAGACCTCAAGCACATTCTCCCCGTGTTTCCTATTAGTTTAGATTTGTGGGTGACATATCGGGAACTTTGCTTGAATTATAGGTATTTATAGGGTCTCAGAGGTGAAGAATGAGGATGAGGAGACTGTGTTTAGTTTGTGCTTTGGGCATTGGGACCCATTAGTATAGTTGGAAAAGCTTTTTCTGTTATTTATTTAATTTTGACTGCAAAATTTCTGTCCCTTCATTCTCTTATTCTGTTTTTCTTCATTGGCAAGGGGGGTTTTAATGACAATTAAAACATCAGAAATAAGTAGGTATTGAAATGCTATGCAGCTGCTCGATGGCTTTAATGATTTATGGCTTTATCTGTACATGTCCATGCAGTTTATTTAAACATCACTAACTTATTGTATTGGGTGCTTACTAAGGACCAGGATCTAAGTTTTTACATGTTTAATTAATGAAATCTTTACAACACAGGCAGACACTGTAATTGGCCTATGATATACTTGAGGAAATGGAGGCAGAGTTTAAATAAGTTGCCAGACTATGTACAGACAGGATCCAACCCGTCCACATTGTGGGGGAGCTCCTCTGATTGGACTGACATTAACCATGACCCCTCTGAGACGGCCTCCTCCTTTGGTCACATGATTAGGAGAAATATGTAATCTATCTTCTACACTAGGATACATTTGTGATTGAAAGTAAGTGATAAATTTATAAGTTTTGAAAAAGTTTTATAATAAAAGTATTTATATTTGTGGAAATAAAATTGTTCTATTCAGAAACAATTGTAAAAATAAAGTTATTTTAATAAAGTAAAATAGCATGCAACCATGTATATGACACTATAAAACATCAATGTTAGTATATTTTCTAATATCTTAATTTTACTTAGCAAATCTGACACTATGTCATCAGAAAAAAATTCCAATACCAACTCATCAAAATTTTGCTAAAGAATAATTTTTTTAAATGACAAGTGCTGGAGAGGATGTGGAGAAAAAAGAACCCTCATACACTGCTGGTGGGAATGCAGACTGGTGCAGCCACTGTGGAGAACAGTATGGAGTTTCCTCAAAAAGTTAAAAATGGAACTCCCATTTGACCCACTAATCCTACTTCTAGGAATATATTCCAAGGAACCAGAAACACCAATCAGAAAGGATATCTGCACCCCTATGTTCATAGCAGCACAATTTACAATAGCTAAGATTTGGAAACAGCCTAAATGCCCATCAGCAGATGAGTGGATTAAAAAACTGTGGTACATCTACACAATGGAATACTATGCTGCAATAAAAAAGAAGGAACTTTTACCATTTGCAACAGCATGGATGGAACTGGAGAACATTATGCTAAGCGAAATAAGCCAGTCAGAGAATGATAAATATCACATGATCTCACTCATATGTGGGATATAATGATCAACATAATTTGATGAACAAGAATAGATCCAGAGAGAAATGGTAGGGGAGGGGCAGGGGTAAGAGAGCAACCAAAGGACTTGTACACGTGCATATTAGCATAACCAATGGACACAGACACTGGGGTGGTGAGGGCTTGCCTGGGGTGGGAATGGTTGGGGGCATCAATTGGGGAAAAGGAAGACAAATGTAAAACTTTAGACAATAAAACAGAATATTTTTTCAATAGTTTTAATTTTTTCATAAAAATGACTTCAATATTTTTCAAATTAATACATTATGGTCAATAAATTAAACATTGGTAACAAATTTCATTGTCTTATTTTCTATAAACCATAATATTTATAATTGAAAAAAGTCTCTCTAAAATTATTCTGCTAAATAGAGTTTAATATTAATTCCCTTATTTAAAATTCATATAAACACATATTCAATTAAGTGTGTCTTTCTTTGAAAGGTATTTCATAAGAAGAAACTCATTAAATTGGTTGTGTCTTTTCATGATTCATTTGGAACCATACTTGCTATAATATTTTAGACCTTAACATTATTTAAATCTGTACAGAGTAGAAACTTATCCCATTAAAAATCAAAGCTCCATCAAAATAATTCCCCCTAAGTTATAATATTCCAAAGCACAATTCTAGAATTTCAAAATTATATCAAATACTAGAGGCCCGGTGCACGAAATTCGTGCACAGGGGTGGGGGGGTGTCCCTCAGCCCAGCCTACAGGGTACCCTCTCCAATCTGGGACCCCTCAAGGGATGTCCGACTGCCCGTTTAGGCCCAATCCACTGGGATCGGGCCTAAACGGGCAGTTGGACATCCCTCTCACAATCCAGGACTGCTGGCTCCCAACTGCTCACCTGCCTGCCTTCCTGATTGCCCCTAACCACTTCTTCCTGCCAGCCTGATCACCCCCTAACCACTTAGGGTGACCATGCCAGCCTGATTGATGTCTAACTGTTCCCCTGCCAGCCTGTTTGCCCCCAACTTCCTTCCTCTGCCGGCCTGGTCACCCCTAACTGCCCTCTTCTGCAGGGTTGATTGCCTCCAACTGCCCTCCCTTGCAGGCCTGGTCCCTCTCAACTGCCTTCCCTTGCAGGCCTGGTCCCTCCCAACTGCCCTCCCCTGCTGGCCATCTTGTGGTGGCCATCTTGTTTCCACATGGGGGCAGGATCTTTGAACACATAGGGGCAACTATCTTGATCTTGTGTGTTGGAGTAATGGTAAATCTGCATATTACTCTTTTATTAGATAGGATAGAGGCCTGGTGCATGGGTGGGGACCAGCTGGTTTGCCCTGAAGGGTGTCCTGGATCAGGGTGGGGTTCCCTTGGGGCGTGGAGAGGCCTGGGCGAGGGGCCTGTGGTGGTTTGCCATGCCCCTGGCAACCCAAGCAGAGGCCCTGGTATCTGGAATTTATTTACCTTCTACAATTGAAACTTTGTAGCCTGGAGCGGAGCCAAGCCTCCTGCTCAATCCGTGGCGGCAGCCATTTCTGTTGGAATTTATGTATCTTCTATAATTGAAACTTTGTAGCCTGGAGTGGAGGTCTGGGCCTGCCAGTGTGTGTGGAAAGCTTGGCTTCTTCTGTTGCCGGGGAAACCCAAGACTCCCTTCTGGTAGCCATCTTGGTTGGGGTTAATTTGCATGCTTGCCCTGATTGGCTGGTGGGCGTGGCTTTTGTAGCAGAGTGATCGTTAATTTGCATATTACTCTTTTATTAGAGAGGATACCATGTGAACTCATGATTTGCTCACTCTCTTGCTTTTATAATAACAATATTTAATATGTTTCTATTTTCAAATTATTACTTAGTAATTACAACATAAATGCTCCAAAGGGAGAACTCTTAGCTCTCCATTGGCTGAAAGTGTTGGTGAATAATTTCTAACTGATTTGAAAAAGTACGAACCAACTTTGTTTATGAAAAAGATGAATATGATTACAAAACACTTAGGCTGATTTATAAACAGTTCATCAAAGCTCACACAGTTCTAAAACCCAAATGAGGATGGCCATCAAAGAAAGTAGACACTGCCCGGCCAGTGTGGCTCAGTGGTTGAGCATCAATCCATGAACCAGGAGGTCATGGTTTGGTTCCCCATCAGGGCACATGCCCAGGTTTCCAGGTTCGATTCCCAGTGTGGGGCATGCAGGAGGCAGCCAATCAATGATTCTCTCTCATCATTGATGTTTCTGTCTCTCTCTCCCTCTCGTTTCCTCTCTCTGAAATTAATAAAAACATATTTTACATGTCCACCCATGCTGTTGAAAATGGCAGGGTTTTCTTCTTTTTCATGGCTGAATAATACTCGTGTGTGTGTGTGTGTGTGTGTGTGTGTGTGTGTGTGTGTGTGTGTGTGTGTGTATCACATCTTCTTTATCTATTCATCCATTGATGGACATTTCGATTGTTTCCTTATCTTGGCTATTATGAATAATGCTAGAATTAATACAGAAATGCAGATATCTTTTTTACATCCTGTTTTAATTTTCTTTTGATATATATCCAGAAGTAGGACCACAGAGTAGTTCAATATTTAATTTTGGAGGGAACCTCTTTATGTTTTCCATAGCAATTATAACAATTTACAGTACCACCAACAGTGCACAAAGATTCCCTTTCCCCCACATCCTTGTCAAAACTTGTTCTTTTGTCTTCTTGACGGGAGTCACACTAACAGATGTGAGGTGATATGGCATTTGGTTTTGATTTGTATTTCCTTAACGATGAGTGATGTTGAACATTTTTTCATGTACATGTTGGCCATCTGTATGTCCTGTTTGGAAAAATTTATATTCAGATATTCTGCCCATTTTATAATCAGATTTCTTTTTCTGTTATTGAGTTGTTTGAGTTCTTTTTATATTTTGGATTTTGACCCCTTATCAGATATGTAGTTTGCAAACATTCTTTCTCATTCCATAGATTGCCTTTTCATTTTGTTCATTGTTTCTTTTGTTGTACAGAAGCTTTTTGGTTTAGTCTCATTTATTGATTTTTACTTTCATTGCCTGTGCTTTTGGTGCCACATCCAAAAGTTTGTTGCTAAGTCCAATGTCAAGGAGCATCTTGCCTATGTTTTCTTCCAGGAGTTTTATGGGTCCAGGTCTTCTGCTTAAGTCTTTACTCCATTTGGGGTTTATTTTTGTGAGTGGTGTGAATAGGAGTCCAATTTTATTTTTCTGCATGTGATTATCCAGTTTTGTCAACACCATTTGTCAAAGAGCCATCTGTGGCTCCCTTGTCAAGTATGAGTTGACTGTATATGCGGAACTATATTTCTGGGGTCTCAGTTCTGTTCCCTCGGTTTACGTGTCTATCTTCATTCTAGTACCACACTCTTTTAATTACTATCACTTTGTAGTATAATTTGAAATCAGGTGTGTGAAACCTTCAGCTTTGTTCTTTTTTCTTGGGATTGCTTTGGCCATTTAGGGTCTTTTGTGGTTAAACACTATAACTTCTATGTTGATTGGTAGAGTATTTCTGCTGTGATGAATACAACTACGAATTATGTGTGCACTACAACCAATGCCAAGTGCATGTCTGCACCACTGGTTTCTTAATGTAGTAGAACGCTGTTTTCCCATGACTATGTCCTTCATCCCAGGTGGAACTGTATTCTCACAGTGAACACAGCTATCATTTTCTTCAAAACTGAGCCTCTCATTGAATTCACTAGAGGCCCATTGCACAAAATTTCGTGCAATAGGCCTTCCTTCCCCTGGCTGCCAGCACCGGTTTTCCTCCAGCACCCGTGACCCAGGCCTTTGCTCTGGCTGCAGCAGAGAAGCCAAGCCTCTTCTGTCTTCAGTCTTGGCTCGGCGCCTGCATATGCAAATTAACCCACCATCTTTGTTGGGTTAATTTGTATACTCACTCCTGATTGGCTGGTGGACATTGCAGGGTATGGTCAATTTGCATCTTTCTCTTTTATTTAATGTAGATAGTCATGTCAGATGGTTTACCTCAACAGAATAATCTTCCAAAATTTTACTGTGTTTCTAAGAATTGCATTAAAAACAATGGAGTCATATTTGGATTTAATCAATTTTCTGTTTGAAGCATCTGAAGAAAAGTGACATCATTTATGCTTGCAAAGTTCTGTTATTGGAGCCAACATATTACCCGCTATTGCTTCACATTTTATACATGCACAAGAAAACCTGAAATAAAAAGAAGTGGAATTTGCTTAGAATAACTGTCATTTGATCTAACTGGAAACAAAGCACTCCACAGATAGCATGTAAACACACCTTTCTCATCTGCCCATGACACATAGTTCTCCTCCAGCACCATGTTCTAGAAATAATACTAACTTTTGAAGCATACATGGATACTTTTTCTGCAGGTTTACATCTTCTGGTTTTCTCATGGCCAGTGATAGTAGAAATGGTAAATGTTGATAAAATATTTGTGTAAGTTATGTGTTCATAACTCAGCTTTTTGAAAGCTGGGTTCATGACTAATTTTTTTTTATTAAACATGCTTCTCTTTTTTAAAATGTATCTTTATTGATTTCGGAGAGGAAGGGAGAGGGGGAGAGAGATAGGAACATCAATGATGAGAAAGAATCATTGATAGGCTGCCTCCTGCACCCCCCACACTGGGGATCGAGCCCACAACCCTGGCATGTGCCCTGACTGGGAACTGAACTGTGACCTCCTGGTTCATAGGTTGACATTCAACCACTGAGCCACACTGGCTGGGCCATACTTCTCTTTTTTGAGATTCTGGCTGCTGAGACAGTTCATGACAAAACAAAACAGTTAGCACACAATGGAGAAACTAAATTCTTGTATTACACCACCACGGCAAGTGCGCTGGGATTACTGGTGATTTGCGGTGTGGATCACACGCAGCCTCCTCCCCTCACAGGTCACACACACTCACCTTTCTTTCCCACGCTCTTCGCCTTGCGGATGGCGGGCCCCTCTGCCTCACTACAGCCCCGCTGATGGGACCCCACTGACTACTCTCCCAGGAATCAGTTGGTCTGAACGCCGTTCACCTCACCCATGAGTGCCCTCCACCCTCCTCCTAAGGGAGAGGGGCCAAGGACCCTCCCCTTGTACTTGATAAAGGTCGGAAGTGAGCAATGACGAGTGTGATCGGCTTTCAGATCTGACTGTGGTAACCAGGCAACTGCTCCCTGCTCACAAGTCCCTGTGGAAGCAGGCAGTGAATGGAAGGCCATCCAACCTACCCTGGCCCATTCGAGGGCAGTTTTCATAAAGATACGCACTTTGTCAAACATGCAGAAATCCTGGGTACATGCTGAACAGACAGGCTCAGTGATGAAAGGCATCAGTGAAGGCCATCCTGGGAAACAGACTCAGTCACCCCGTCCATACAGCAGGCACTCACAGGGGCTCGCCGATTCCCAGGGCGGAGCGGGGTGGGGCGTCCATCCCAGGAGAGGGCTGGCCATGCACACCTGCTGGACCTGCCCAGGAACCAGGCCCTCGGAGTCAGAGCAGGTGCGACCTCGGAAAGGCCGAGCAGGGAGAGACAGGCTCTCAGTGCCAGTAAAGCCGAGCAGGGAGAGACAGGCTCTCAGTGCCAGAAAAGCCAAGTGAAGATGCTGGAGAAGAAAAGCTGACTTTCACGCAGTGAAACAAATCACAGACAAACTCCACTGCCCCAATCACTTCTGGGTTCCGCCAGCACTGTTTACATCCTACACGCTCGTGTTCAGCGACTGTGGGTGTTCAAAAAAAATTTCTATTTTAACTGTGGCGATTACTTGTTTCCTTGTGATGGCTTCGTTCCTGTTCATAAAACTTCGCTGTTATTCATTGGCTCAGTATTTTTATGCAGCGCTGACCTGTAACATAAATAAATATCGAGGGGCAACACCTCTCATTTCCATAGCAACAAATGAAAAGCAAACACTGGTCATTTAAGCATTTCCTTCCCCCAGGGGCACACCGCACCTGTGGCTCTGACCTGCACCCTGAGGAGAGATGGGTGGAGGAGGGATGGTCTCGGTCTGGGGAGCTGTGGGAAGTCTGCTGGTTGGAGAGTAAGCAGGTCTGTGAGGGAGGGGGTGAGGCCGTGAGTTCTGTTGGAGCCAGATTTGGGAGTTTAGTTTGTCAATAGTAAGTCAAGGTTTTGAGCCTGGGAGTAACACGAGAGAATGATGTTCCTAGGAAGCCCACTCAGCCGCCCTTTGCTCTCAGCCATTAGAAGGGTAAGCAAGGGAGGTCTGGAAAGTTCCATGGTTCCGCAGATACCAAGATGAGATCCAGAGAGCAAGGCCCTGGACCACCCTCCCCCCTCGGGTGTGTGTTTCCCAGGCGTGAAAAAGTTCTCCAAGCTCGAGGCAGGAGTGTGAAAAAAAGCCACGACTTGTTAAAACTTAATGTTGTATTTACTTCCAAGAACATGATAAAAATAAAACTTTAATGCAAACTTCTTGCCTTTAAAAATAAGGCATTTCCAGGTTCTTTGGGTTATTCTCTGTCTTCTTACTTACACGGCTGGGGAACATGTGAATTGGAGGTTTGGTGGTGGGAAGTATGAGCTTTCTAAAACAAACGAGTATTTCCATGTCCAGGAAGCTAGCTAACCGGCGCTATATATTTTGATGTATATGATTTTCTAAGGCTCTGCGTTTATAGCCCGAATTCTTGTAACACTTAGGATTTATAGGGATCCACTATATTCTATTTTTTACCATAAAAATTTCTGCACTTTAGAAATTAAAAAAAAATATTTGAAGGAATAATTACTGTTTCATATCATGATATTCTATTCATTTGGGGTCACTCAATGTTTTCCATGTCAGCAACAAGAGAAATGAAGAAAATTGTGGGGATGTCACATGTCAGAATGACAAACATCGCTGAAATGAGGCGGGATAAAGTGCATGTTAAGTTACGTTGTGTGAATTTCATGTCAATTAAAACCGCCTCGGAGTCCAGCAGCCAGGAGCCTGCGCCTCGTCTCCGGGTTGAACACGCACCCTCGGAGCCCGCAGTGGGGAGAGGGCGGAGGCGCCCCCGGGCAGGAGCACCGTCTCCCCGGCCAGCCTGTTCTCCTTCCCACGAGAGGAAGCCAGGCCTGTTGTTTCTCCATGGCGACCGAACCCCGTGCCGGCTTTGCCGCATCAGCTTGTCTTACGGGAGCTGCTGGCCCTGGTTCCCGACACAAAGCCGAGGCTTCCCTGTGAAGTGGCCCACGTGGCTGTGCTCCTCAGCTCACCCACAGGTGCCCGGGCTCGGTGCCCAGGCCACTGGCTGGCTTCTTCTCAGGAAAGAGATGCTTGACAGGTCAGTGTCGGTAAACAGACTACACCGCACGCTCAGCTCTATGGGACCCCCAGGCCCCCTCAGCCCCCCTCCTCTGGCACCTGGACCTATGGGACCCCCAGGCCCCCTCAGCCCCCTTCCTCTGGGACCTGGACATAGGAGACCCCCAGGCCCCCTCAGCCCCCCTCCTCTGGGACCTGGACATAGGAGACCCCAGGCCCCCTCAACCCCCCTCCTCTGGCACCTGGACATAGGAGACCCCAGGCTCCCTCAGACCCCTCTCCCCTGGGACCTGGACATAGGAGACCCCCAAGCCCCCTCAGTCCCCCTCCCCTGGGACCTGGACATAGGAGACCCCAGGCCTCACCCAGCCCCCCTCCCCTGGGACCTGGACATACAGGACCCCCAGGCCCCACCCAGCCCCCCTCCTCTGGAACCTGGACACAGGAGACCCCAGGCCCCCTCAGCCTCCCTCCTCTGGAACCTGGACATAGGAGACCCCCAGGCCCCCCAAGCCTCCCTCCTCAGAAGCCGAGGTTCTCACAGGCCTGTGTTCCTGCACCTCACTCTGTGGTAGCGAGGGCACTCCAACCCCCTTCTGTGTGGAAAACTTCTGCTTCTCTTCCCACTCTTCTTGGGCCTCCCCCTCCCCCTCCTTCTCCTCTTCCACCTCTTCCTCCTCCTCCTCCTCCTCCTGCTCCTCCTCCTCCTTCCCCTCCTGCCCCTCCCCTCCTCCTCCCCCCTCCTTCTTCTCCTCTTCCTCCTCCTCCTTCTCCTCCTTCTCCTCCTCTTCCTCCTCTTCCCCCTCCTCCTCCTCCCCCTCCTTCCCCTTCCCCTCCTCCTCCTTCCCCTCCTTCTCTTCCCCCTCCTTCTCCTTCCCCTCCTCCTCCTCCTCCTCCTGCTCCTTCCCCTCCTTCTCCTCCTCCTCCTGCTCCTTCCCCTCCTTCTCCTTCTCTTCCTCCTCCTCCTCCTTCTCCTCCTCCTGCTCCTTCTTTTTCTGCCACAGCTTTTAGGGAAGATTGGCACCAGTGTTTGGCACAGTGGCGGCCCCAAATGTGTGGGTACCAATGCTCACAGTGCTGGCTGCAGGCCCAGAGCAGGGAGCAGAGCCGGCACTCCTTGCCCGCCACCTTGTCACTGGGGCAGGGGCAGCCGTGGTCCTCGGTCCTCGGGCTGAAAGGAATGTTCTTCCCTGGGAATCCCCAGGGCCCCTCCCTGCAGGTTTCTCAGTGGGGCCCATCAGCAGGCTCCTCCCCGAGGGCTCCATTGAGAAACTGAGAAATGCAGCCAGCCCAGCCTCAGCCTCCCTGTCCCATTCCTCCCTCCACACCATGTGACCCTCTGTCTGCCACAGGTGTCAGTCACCTCATTTGCGGGCTATCTCTCTGCATGCGCTTCACTGGAAATGCGTTCAGTTAATGAGCACATTCATGTGCGCCCAGGAAGGGCATTCAAGGGCATTCCTGCATGTTCACATCTTTTTACACGACTCCGAGTGCACACACCCTCAGCTCAAGTTCTGTGCACACACGCACACTCACGTGGACACACTCATCCTCTACAGCCATTCAAACTCACCAGCTCTGCTTTCTCCACTCTGTTTCTCGCGTGCCCACTGGAACCTCACCTCATGTTAAATGTGTGTCCGCTCTGGCAGACCCACACCTGCCAAGCTTCCCTGGATCGCAGCAGTTCAAGCCCTTGATGGGAGCGTTATGGTATGCGTGGCGCCCGCTGTGGGCCAGTTTAGGGGTCACTCAGGGCAGCGCGAGAGGCCAGGCAGCCACTGGCAGAGGGGCGCTGGGGCAAGGCTGTGCATATGCTTCTACGTTCCTCTGTATGTGATTTGTGAATGTACGTGGCTGTATGGCCGAAACTGGGTGGAATTTAATAAAAGGAGCACAGCCTGTACAAACTACATTGATTTTTCATTTTCTGGATCTCTTTGAGGCTAACTAAAGTGAATTCATATTTTTAACATGAGATGGGATGACAGGACCCATAATTCCCCTCCTTCTCTTTTCTGTGAACATTATCAGGTCTCACGGTCTCGGTGGCCACCTCTATCCCCGTAATTGCCATCCATGTCCCCATTCATGGCTGCTGTCAGGAACTCCGGGGTCACGTGCATGGCAGTGAGGGAGCTGTGTGCCCACCAGCTCAACAGAATCCTTAGTACCCCATCCTGCTGCTCCCCCCCCCCACCACCAATCCAAAACAAAAGTTGCTTCCTGACTTCCCTCCCCACTCTCCTTAACAAATACCCCAAATTTCCTGCCAATTTCTCCTGAGTAATTATTTCCTTAAAACCCCTTTCACCTCCTACATCCATTTGTCCACATCCTCATCTTTCGCGCCCGTGTTAGTACACTCATTGCTGACTATCCTCCCTTTTCCCCATCTCTCTCTTAACTAGCCCCCGAAGTTCAGATGGCCTTATTTTCAAGAAACACATGACTTCCATCATGTTACTACTTGGGTTAGAATTTTTAAAAATTATTCTTAGGAAAAAATCTAACTCTAGTTCAAAATTTTAAAAATTTCCAAAATTTTCACATTCTACTGTTAAACACGAACTGTTGGTCTGGCCCCAAAGTGACTGATCCTGTCGCCGGGACCTGTCGTGTTACTTCCCGTTTGGCATGGCTGCTTTCGCAGGCTGAGCTGGAATGCCACCTGTGCTGTGAAGCCCCCCTGATCGCCACCGCCCGTGACAATGTCCCCCCAGGACACCTGGGTCCCGCTCTGGGCCCGTTATTAGCTGCGGCCTGCACCCTGTCCTTCTGCATAGGTTACATTGGGCTCCGCAAGAGTTGGGCTACACGCTCTCATGTTTGATCTCTCCAAGTGATGCAAATGTGCAGCATATTCTATTTATGTACAGCAACTCATTTGCATTCGACGTTCACTCTTTCTTGTTGCATCGGAAGACTTGACCTTCCAAACTGCAAGTTCATTAGCGGCAGAGCTATATATTCCTATCTCAGCAACACGGTTCTCCATGCACAGCAACCACACATATTAAAATATTTTGAATTAGTAAAATCTCAGACCTATCAGCTGCCACATTTAGTACATCTTAGTAACAGTTGCTCACTGGTTAACCTGCTGACTCCAGGATTCTTCATCTGCTAAGCCGAAGGCCAGAAGCTCTTCCCAGAGTTAGAATCTGTGAGGCCCAGATACCCAGGAAATGGTCTCCTGACTCATAGGGGAAGTTGAGCCAAAAAAACAAGGAGTGCTATGGGGAATGGTAATCTTTCCTCTTACCGCTTCTTTCCCAGCGTGATAAGCCACACATCCATCACAGCACAGGGAGCCCCTTCATCGCGGCCTTGGTCCCAGCACCCCCGCCCGTCCCCACCCGATTCCTTTCACGCAGCTGTCTCTCTGAACCAGAGTGGTTCTGAGCTGTAAGTATTCTAAGAGCAGCATGAATCCTGACAAAATGTTCTTTCTCCGTAATGACGGAGCGGATGCTTAGGAGTGTGGCTGAGTTGTTGTAGTTTGGGGAAGCCATCCGCGCGAACACCCCTGTGCGCAGGGACTGTGCAAGGCGAGCTTCTAGCAGCAGAAACCGGGTGATGACCCAGCCCATCCTCCCGGACTTGCCTGTGCGGAGAGTCATAAACCTCTAGCTCTGTAGTCTTGGGTCTACACCACGCATTGGCGATGTAGGCAGAAGGCAGAAGGCCATGACGTTTCAAAGAAGGTGGTGATCATAAACACCTGGGAAAATCCAGAAAGCCTTTCTGAAAGGCGGGTGGAATCCTGAGGGGCCAGGGGATGGGGAGTGGGGAGGGGGGCGGGAGGATGAGGGTGGTGTAAGACCTGGGGGAGTGGGAGAAGCAGGTGCAGGCTGACAGACACACACTGGACCTGCCTGGGATCTGAACGGGCTGGAAATGCCCAGGCTTCACAGGGCATTTTAGTGGGCGCCACATCATCCGCCTAACCTTCTCTTCCAGCTCCGGATGAGGTCCGCTTTCTGGACCCTGACTCCCGGGTGACGGAGGCTCACCGCCGCGGCCCACAGGTGTCCGCTGGAGTCACACCCCCCCCCCCCCCCACCCCCCGCCCCGTGTCGGAACTCCAACTTGCCCCTGTGTGCTGTGCAGGCACAGCCTCTGTGGGGTCCTCACTTTCACTAACTGGAAAGGGATTATTAATTCAAAAGCTAATGCTGGTGGTGGGCTTTCCTTTTAAATTTTAAATAGTTTTCTACTTAAAACACATGCACACACAGCAGAGAGAACGCAGAGTAAGATGAGGTTTAATTTTAACCCCACGTGATTTCTATTGTCTTATCTCCACTTCCCTTCCTCTGCATCACATGCTGTGTGTGTGTGTGCACATATGTGTGTGTGCGTATATGTGTGCATGTATGTATGTGCACATATATATGTGTGCATATGTGTGTGTGTGAAAGAGAAAGACTTAAAGTTAATATGCATTAAAAGACAATTAAAATAGGGGAAAATGATAAATCCAGGATGCAAGAAAGACACAGTTAGTGGTAAAGTTTCCTTCGAAATATCAGCTCTTAGCAGGAGAGTGAAGCGAGAGAGGGTGACTAATGTGCTCTCGGTGCATTTATACGACCTTGTCTGGAGTTTGGGAAAGTCTCCTGAAGACCGTAAAGCATCGGTGACCTCATGGCGGGCTGGCCGCTCTCCGACGCTTTCTGATTCTTTCCACATTGCCTCTCGGACCTGCTCCAGGGCCACGGGCCACAGCGTGCTTCCCGGGTGGACGTGGAGGAGGAGAACGCGACGAAGTGCCACGTGCTGGGTGCCGTGTCCCTGAGCGTTACTTATATAGTGTGTGTTTTTGAAAGTAAACTGCTATTTTGCTATTTAGCAATCCTTTACTTCCCTATGTCTCACTGGCCAGGTGGAATAACGATGACTTTTGGAAGTTTCTGGACCTTAATACAGAAATCTTCCTGTTTTAAAGCTTATAGAAGGAAATCATTATATTAATTATCCTTGAAACATCGAGATAAGGAAGATAATCTCCTTCCTGGCGCCTCAGGAAGTCTTTGGAGAAGGACAGTGCATATCTCTAGCTAGACCAGGCCGCAGGCAGCGGAGTTCCCGGTCTCATTGGCGGACCCCTTCCCGCCACGCTTTCCGCTGGACCCTCGCTCCTGACCTCCTGAAGCTGTTGGGCTCCCAGCGGGGTTTCAGTTTGGATGAGCTGCTAAACTTGGTGTTGAGTAAGGTGCACGAACAAAGGGAAGAAACCTTTTTATCCCCCTCATAGTTTGAAAGACTGTGGATGTATATTATTCTAATATGTGTGTGTAAATTGTGAGGGGAAATATTTAACTTTTGCTTGTTGTTAATGTGTTCCAGTGGAAATGAGCGGGAGACCCATTCTATGCATCTGCCTTGTTAATGTAAAAAATGCTGCCTAGCTCGTGCATACAAACGGGAACGGAACCATCATGGCAAAGTGACGGTTTAACCTTCATGACGTGCATGCAACCACCTGGCACCTGGTCAACTGGTATCGACGCAGGAAAACACACATTTCCCCTCAGAGCCGGGAGGGCAGCGGTCACACCAGCCACTCTGCCGCCTCCACTCTGCTGAGGCCGCAGCCCCTCCCTGGCGCCGGTTTCACTGCACAGACAGAGTGGGGGGCACGGTGTCTTGCTGAGGTACGTGCAGGCCAGAGAGGCGCAGGGCGCTTCCTGCAAACACACAGGCCTGCATGGAAGCCCAGGATGTGTGAACCTTTTCCCACGAAAAGACAAAAAATGCTATTTTCTCTTTGACAATTTAAATGCATGAAACTTGTGGGTAATATATTAAGTAGCAAATATAATACAATAGACACTGATATTAAGTAGTAAATAGAATACAATTACAGTCAAGGTACTTGTTATATAATAAAATATGGTCTATATACATAAAAGCCTAAGCAACCATTATGACCGGTCAACCAAATGACCAGTTGACTGGTCACTGTGAAAACACACTGACCATCAGGGGGCAGAGGCTCAACACAGGAGCTGCCCCCTGGTGGTGAGTGCGCTCCCACAGTCAACCTCTTGCAGCTGGCCAACCTCCCGGGGTCTCTCCCCGCCTGGTTGGCCCCGATCAGCCCCAATCGCCAGCCAGGCCGAGGGACCCCCTCCCCCCCGTGCACGAATTCATGCACTGGGCCTCTAATATAAAATAATGAGTTTGCTGAATTCACTATGTAGACATTACATAGAATATAAAATAACATTAATTCACTAATGTTGCTTCCCCCCTGCCTCGATGTCTGCTCCATCACACATTTTTGGGGTCTGACTAGAGAAGAGTTGAGATGGCATATTTGGCCTGTGATTGGCCGTAGCTTCCACATGGAATTACTCCTGGCAAGGTTTCACAAGGACGCGGCAGCGCTGAGCTGGGAGGCAAGACTGTGTGAGTCAGGGTGCCACCCTCTGACCCTACCCCGTGTTATCTGTCATGCACGGTGATCTGCTCACAGGCCTGACCTCTTAACTCAAAGCCAGGTGATCTCTGCTGAGCCCTGTCAGCAGCAGCCACTGCGCCCCAGCCCCAGCCGGCTCCCTCAGCTTACCTCGCTCAGCTCTGATCTGAGCTGCCCCACTGGTCACAGGCTGCCGTGAGCCCTGCTCCCTGCTCCGCACACTTCCCAACTCTGTGCTCCCTCAGCGGAGGTGACCTTGGCTAGTCACAGCACTACTGGTTTGGGCTAATTATTGCCTGGAACCCTGATGTTCATGAAGATAATATAAAACCCAGAAAACCAGTTCAAGGGAGTCATCTATTCAGAGTTTTAAAAATTAGCCCTGGCAAGGCTGCAGGTTTGATCCCCAGTCAGGGAGCACACGGGAGGCAGCCAATCGATGTTTCTCTCTCACATCAATGTTTCTCTCTCTCCCTTCCTCTCTTTTAAAGATAATAAAAACATATACTCAGGTGAGGATTTAAAAAAAATAGTTACTACAGATGAAAACATCAAATATCATAATTTTTATTGTCCCAATAAGAAATGACATTGTAGAGTCCTTGACATATGAAGAGAGGGCCTGGAGTCTGTAGGCAAAAAAAGAAAGAAAAAATACAGGGCAGGGCATAAAAACCGAAAAATTAGGTTTACTGAGGTGAGGATGCAAAACACAGAGTTTATACTTGTGTTATTATTTATTAATGATGGTGTTACATATAAACAACTGTAAGCCGGCTTTGCCCCACCCTGTCATACATGGAACTGTTAGGCAGCTAAGAAAAATTTTATGCTGGGTTTTCCCACTTTGTTGGCTTTTAAAAATGTGTACTTTGCAAGGAGGTACTTTACCATCCTAAACAGAAATTTACTTCTGTACCTAAGTTTACATTAATACTTTATGTGCTCTTTTTATTACAGGAAGTTCTCAGAACTGTGTAAGATGCAGATTCACAATTTAGATCAGTCCCTGAGTGGGTCCAATTGTATCCAATCTCAATGATGCAGGCGCTCAGGCAGACGAATGCCGTGGAATAATTTCCCGCAGGTTACACGGCGAGAATGCGGTGAGCCGGGACTGCTGAGCCCAGCGAGGGTGGCGCTAACTTCTCCTGGTAAAAGGGGTCCAAGGCCCGTGGTGTTGGCTGCACATTCCGTCTCTAGGGGAGCCTAAAACTACCACTGCCTGGGCCCCGCCCCTAACAATGAACTCATCATCTCTTGGAATCTGAACTCTGGTATATTGTTGAGGCTCCCAGATGACCTGAAGTGTGAGAATCACTGTGCTATACTGTGTCTTATCAGCCGAATGTGCTGGCTTTGGGAGGAAGTGTTCCCAGTTCCTAAGGCAGTCATACTATAAGAGCAATGTGATTGCAGACAGCGGTGCTGACACATTCTTCAAGGTACTCGTAATACCGCCGGGTCCATGTCTTGGCAGTGCAGCTGCACACTCGGCTCCAGCCAGGTTATGGGACCAACCCTGCTCTCAGCCAGAAGCTTAAGGAAGCCGAGGTCTGGGTCCTCAGCCACGTAACATCCCAGGTCCATCGCCGACCTACGCTGCCCGCTCTGCCCTCATGTCTGTAATCACTCCTCCCAACTAGGCAGCCTCACAGCCTCACATGTAGTTCAGCTTCACCAAATGACCCAAATTGTGGCCAAATCTTTACTCTTTCAATCTCACCTTTAATATTCATCAAATCATTTCACACTCCATCTTTAGCTCACACTGTTTCTTGGATTTTACATACAAATGTGCAAACTTTGTGTGACTCACAATATAATTTATCTGTAATGTGTGTGTTGTAGAATTATCTTGAAAATCAAAGATTTGAGTTCACTTTAAATTGGAATGTGAAGGAAGTATAGTATTTTAAATATGTGATGAAAAGCAAGTGGAAAACATTAGAAAATGATTAGAAAGAAAGGCATTGTTAACTAATAAAATGTATTTCTTTTGTTGATAAGTCCAAAGAATTGCTCCTTGCTGGGTAAATCTATCCATCTCTACTCTTTGTCAATGTCAGCACCATGCTAAAAATCATTTTTGTTTGGAATGTGTGTTATTCTTTTATGCTATTTACAACATTGTATGCCAAAAAAGAGAAAAACAGAAAGAAACTTGTCAGGACTTCCTTTTTATTTTCTTCTCAGTGGTACTTAACACAAGGATGGGCGTCTCTTCTTTGTATCCTTCAGCACAGCACAGGTCTGTGCATGTCGGGATGGCAACAGATGTCGGTGGAGGTGCCTCAGGGGTACGTGACCCTGTCACCGGGCGGGGCAGAGGCACCTCAGAGCTTCATGTCCGAGCCCAGCAGCATCACCAGGGACAGTCACAGGAATCCCAGCGTGTGGACTGATATTGGCCGGAGCTCCACTCTCTTGCTGAGCTAGTGTCCGCTTACTTCCTTTGGCTCCTTCACTCGGTTTTATTGCGATGTGATCCATTTCCTTCATTGTCATGCGCAGTCGATGGTAGGCCATCAGTCTTTAACACCATGGACTGGGAACTCCCGCCAATTCCGAGACAGGTGTCCCGTCACGCTCACAGTGCTGAGGGCACCTTAAGTAAGAGAACCAAGTGTTACACTAATTGAGCTCCTCCTCCTGGGAAGGACATACCAGGAGGGGGTAAAGCGTTTACGGGCAATACCAGACATAGATGAGTCCTTGGTTATTTGTTGATGATGAGTTATATTTTGCGAGCCTGGTTGGTAACCAAACGACTCAACGTCAAAGGGGAAAACGAGGGGAAGTCAGATTTTCAAGGGAAGATGCTTACTGAGAGCTAATAAAACTGTTAGACGAGGCTGTAACTATGGAAGCTGGTTGCTTGGTCCTGTTATTTGTGTAGTTCTTTGGGAAGTGGCTGATGTGGGTTGTATGATGTTTATTAGCATCACTTGAATGGAATCAGGAAAAACTCTAATTCTTATTTACTGTTTTCTTCTGGACATCGTGATGTAAATTATAACAATGACATTCCAATATCAGTATTTTAGTGTTCATTGTTTCTGGGCTCCCAGTGAGTCAGATCTAGGTAGGGGCTCTGGACAAGGGGCGGGTCCTTCGGGACTAGCAGGGATGTGGGACACAGAGCGAGTCCAAGACAGAGAGGCGGAGATGGAAAGCCAATATGCAGGCAAAACTGCTTCTTTGCTCAGTGGCTAGGAAGAGGCAGGATCCGGGTAGAAGGCGAGATGCTGGAGAAGCATTATGGAAAACTGGAGGGAGCCTTAGCACAAAGAAAAGGGGACCCTTTGAGCCGGTTCCCAGGTCCCCTGTGTGCAGCTGTGAGGGGCCCTCCGGGTGCAGCTGTGAGGGGTCCTCCGGGTGCAGCTGTGCAGGATCCTCTGGGTGCAGGTGTGCAGGGCCCTCTGGGTGCAGCTGTGCAGGGCCCTCTGGGTGCAGCTGTGTAGGATCCTCTGGGTGCAGCTGTGAGGGGTCCTCTGGGTGCAGCTGTGAGGGGTCCTCTGGGTGCAGCTGTGAGGGGTCCTCTGGGTGCAGCTGTGAGGGGTCCTCTGGGTGCAGCTGTACAGGGCCCTCTGGGTGCAGCTGTGTGGGATCCTCCGGGTGCAGCTGTGCAGGATCCTCTGGGCGCAGCTGTGCAGGGCCCTCTGGGTGCAGCTGTGCGGGGTCTTCGGGGTGCAGCTGTGCGGGTCAGAGAGCTGCAGTTGGAGGAGGCTGGGTCTTTCAGGCGTTCCCATGGCTAGTGAACGCGAGTCCTGGAAATCTAACCTGCCCTCAGGATCTCTCCTCAGAATCGCATGTCTTTCTGGATCCACTGTCTGTCGGTAGCCTCACTCTTCTCGTTCCACATCGACCTCACACTTATTCCAAAATCTGGGGCTGATCTTATTGATCCACAATTTAAAAGAATTTGCTGTTTCCCATCATCCATTTCTGCACATGAGCCTGGATCTTCAAGGGCCTGGCCTTGCTCTCTGGCACTGCCTGTCACATCCTCTGTGACCAAGGTCAACATGTGCTCCATCCCTAACACGGCCCCTGCGTGTCAATAATCTCACACAGATGTGTGGATGGAGCGATGACTACACGCCGTTATTGAAGGCGTCTTCCTCAGGTACCATTACCTGCCCAGTCACACTTCTCTTTCCCGGACATCACCGTCTCTACCACTTCACTTGTATCATCCAATCTTCATAAAACTCTGCAAAGGTACCCAGATACTCAACAAATAATTGGGAAATGGATGAATAAGTAAGTTTATGCTTAAACTCTGGGCTCTTTTTTTGTATGTGTAACATCATGTAACTGGAGAAAGTTCACCTTTAAAATGAAAGGCTTCCCATGAACAAACCTCTCTGTCACAAATCCAGTTTTCCTGGAGGGCAGCACCCAATCGCCCCCCTTGGGGGATACTTCCTATAAGAGCAGCTTCTCAAGGCAGCCAGCAGCTGCCTGCTTCCACGGGCCAATGGGCCGGAAGAGCTGCTCCTAGTTGAGCAATTGATTAATTAGCACTTCCTACCTTCACCAGGGAGTGAGAACTTAGAGAGAATTACTGTGCTAATAAGCTCACACTTTTCCTATTTTAAACTGTTTTCAGTTGGGGAATACAAATCCCTGAGATAAGAACATGCAAATTTTAAATCTTCCCATCTGTGCACGATGCAAAGTAGGTCAGGCCTGAGCATCTCCGTTGCTCATCCCCCGATGAGCAATGGGATAATTCCTGCTCACGTTTGCTTTTCAAGTCTGCAGAGTATTTGATGAGTAATTTCACATCACAGCACATAAAGGGGCAGAGAGCCCTGAGCAAGGTAGAAAAAAGGGAGAAAGAAGGCCACGTGTCTCCTCCCTACTGGGCAATTCTCATAAGGAGTTTAAAGTCATGTGCCCATCAACAGACAATGTCTACTGGGCCACCAGACCATGTGGTGATTATCTGCATGTCCATGGAGCTATGACGGTCAGGGAAAACAGTTAGTGTACGTTTCTATCAACACAGACATTTATATGCAAAGCGAGTCTCCTGATACTTGCCCAAGGAAACAAAGGAGGGACAGAATTGACCTAAGGAGCTGGTCCGCATCAGCAGAGACGGGCCCCTGGGTGTGGGTCCTCCTGGCGGTGTGTGATGAGCTGCAGGTGACGGGCATGGGTGGCATTATGATGCTGTGCATGTTTTAGAGACAAAAGCCAGTAATCAGCCATAGAGTTAAATAGCACTTTGAAAATGACTTTGACCCCCATGAGACATTTCAAATCTATAAAAGAAATAAGATTCAGTATATATTTAAGTGGGGAAATAGGAAATTTTCTTAAATATATACTTAATGTAAAAATCCTATCTAATAAAGAGTGAATATACAAATTGACCATCATGCTGTAAGAAGATGTCTGTGCCCAAAGCGGAGGCTGAGTTCCTATAATGAGCCTTAATGAGCAATCAGCAGGGACCTGAGGCTGCGCCCCCAACCACCCCTGCCTGATGGGGTTTGACAGGGGACCTCAGGCCATGACCCCCACCTGGCAGGGCTTGATGGGGGACCTCAGGCCATGCCCCCTGCCTGGCAGGGCTTGATGGGAGTGGGGCTGACCAGGTCTGGTTCTAGCCCAATTGGGGTGAGGCTGGCCAGGTCTGGGTCTTGTGCGATTTTGAGGCACATGTGGGTGGGCGGGGACTTGACTCTGGTTCCCGTGGCGTGCCCCAGACTCTGACAGGAGGGATATTTTCATATACATTTTACTAATTTTCTTTTATCTCTGACACTTCTATTATAGAGAAAGGGCAAATAGCAATATTAAAATATTTCCTCTAATTAATTTCCTTTTAATGTGCATGAATTTCATGCACTGGGTAACTAGTATAATATAAATAAATATACATATACACAAATATGTATTAATACTAGAGGCCTGGTGCACGAAATTCGTGCACAGGGGAGGTGTATGTCCCTCAGCCCAGCCTGCACCCTCTCCAATCTGGGACCCTTTGAGGGATGTCTGACTGCCCGTTTAGGCCTACCAGGATCAGGCCTAAACGGGCAGTCGGACATCCCTCTCACAATCCAGGACTGCTGGCTCCCAAATGCTCGCCTGCCTGCCTTCCTGATTGCCCCTAACCGCTTCTGCCTGCCAGCCTAATCACCCCCTAACCACTCCCCTGCCAGCCTGATTGATGCCTAACTGCTCCCCTGCCAGCTTGTTTGCCCCTAACTGCCCTCCCCTGCAGGCTTGATCACCCCCAACTGCCCTTCCTTGAAGGCCTGGTCCCTCCCAACTGTCCTCCCCTGCTGGCCTGATCACCCACAACTGCCCTCCCTTGCAGACCTGGTCCCTCCCAACTGCCCTCCCCTGCTGGCCATCTTGTAGCAGCCATCTTGTGTCCACATGGGGTCAGTCATCTTTGACCACCTGGGGGCAGCCATCTTGTGTGTTGGAGTGATGGTCAATCTGCATATTACTCTTTTATTAGATAGGATAGAGGCCTGGTGCAGGAGTGGGGCCCAGCTGGTTTGCCCTGAAGGGTGTCCCGGATCAGGGTGGGGTTCCCTTGGGGTGTGGGGCAGCCTGGGCAAGGGGCCTATGGTGGTTTTCAGGCTGGCTCCGCCCCCTGGCGACCCAAGCAGAGGCCCTGGTATCTGGGATTTATTTATCTTACCTAATAATAGACAAATATGCAAATTGACCATACCTCCGACACACCCACAAGCCACGCCCACCACCCAATCAGAGTGAGTATGCAAATTAACACAACCAAGATGGCTACAGCCACAGAGAGCAAGGTTTCCTAGGTAACAGGGGAACCCAAGCTTTCCGTCTGCCCTTGTCAGGCCTAAGCCTCCACTCAAGCTACAAAGTTTCAATTATAGAAGGTAAACAAATTCAAACAAATGGCGGCAGAACGGAGCTTGAGAGAGCAGGCCAGGGTTGTCCCCGGCAACAGGGGAAGCAAAGCTTTCCGCACACCCTGGCTGGGCCCACCCGCTTAAGGCTACAAAGTTTCAATTATAACCCCAACAGAAATGGCTGCCGGCCTCGGAGGGAGCCCAAGGCTTGGCTCCGCTCCAGGCTACAAAGTTTCAATTGTAGAAGGAAAATAAATTCCAGATACCAGGGCCTCCGCTTGGGTTTCCAGGGTCGTGGCCGGCCTGCAAACCACCACAGGCCCCTCGCTCAGGCCACCCCACACCCCAAGGGAATCCCACCCTGATCAGGGACACCCTTCAGGGCAAACCAGCTGGCCCCCACCCATGCATCAGGCCTCTATCCTATCTAATAAAAGAGTAATATGCAGATTGATCATCACTGCAACACACAACATAGCTGCCCCCATGTGGTCAAAGATCCTGCCCCTATGTGGACACCAGATGGCCACCACAAGATGGCCAGCAGGAGAGGGCAGTTGGGAGGCACCCAGCCTGCAAAGGAGGGCAGTTGTGAGGGACCAGGCCTGCAAGGGAGGGCAGTTGGAGGTGATCAACCCTGCAGGAGAGGGCAGTTAGGGGTGACCAGGCCGGCAGAGGAGGGAAGTTGGGGGCAAACAGGCTGGCAGCAGAGTGGTTAGGGGGTGATCAGGCTGGCAGGCAGAAGCGGTTAGGGGCAATGAGGAAGGCAGGCAGGCAAGCAGTTGGGAGCCAGCAGTCCTGGATTGTGAGAGGGATGTCCCAGATGGGAGAGGGTACAGGCTGGACTGAGGGATAACCCCCCTCCGTGCACGAATTTCGTGCACTGGGCCTCTAGTCTTCTATAATTGAAACTTTGTAGCCTTGAGCGGAGCCAAGCCTCCTGCTTGCTCCGTGGCTGCAGCCATTTTTGTTGGGATTTATTTATCTTCTATAGTTGAAACTTTGTAGCCTTAAGCAGAGGCCAAGGCAGGCCAGGGATGTGGAAACTTGGCTTCCTCCATTGTCGGGGGCAACTCAAGCCTCCTGCTCTCTCCAGCTCCATGGCTGCTGACATTTTTGTTGGGATTTATTAATCTTCTATAATTGAAACTTTGTAGCCTTGAGTGGAGGCCTAGTGTAGGAAGCTGTTATAGGGTTAAGCCTCGGACTGACCTGTGGCAGGTTCACAAACAAGTTCGTTTGGAGGGCAGACCCCTCCCAGCATAATTAAGCCTGATCCTGTAACTGATCCCTAGATCTTTCCTGGGTAGCTAGTGGGCTGTGGGAGGGGCAGCAAGTGCTGCCAAAACAAGTGAAACTTACAGGAATATTGTTAATTGCCTTGTTTGTCCCTGATTATAAATAAAGCCTCAGCTTTGCAGTCTGGATCTGTTCTGTAGCCTCAGCCAGGCACAGAAAGATCCACCCAGCCCCAGCTTTCAAATCTATCTCTCCTCTCTTTATTTCTAATATTTCTCAATCCCTGGCCGCCTCCACTTAGAACTGGTTCGTTCATCTCTCTTTCTGCGCGGGACGTGGAAAAGGGAGATCCCTGCCATGTTTGGCCCCCGCCGCATTAGGCCCCCACATTTTCGCAACCAACGTGGGCCATGAAAGAGGCAACAAGGGGTAAGAGGCAAGGGATCGCTCCCGAGAATTGCGCGCCCCACAGATTTAAGAAATGTAAGGTATTGGGGAGTGTATTGTATTGAACTGAATTGAAATAGCTGGGTGTAAAGCGTGGGTAATCCTTCTAAATGCTTTAAACTATGCTCATAGCTCAAAGATGCTGTTAAGCATAGTAAGATTCTTGATTTCTTTCTTAAGTTTTGTTGATGAAACCTGGGAAAAGGTTAGAAAGCAGTTGTGTGACCAATACTCAGCAAAAGTCCAGAAAAAATTCCTATTTTAATTGGTGATGGCCTTGATTCAGCACAGGAGAGCTTAAGAATGTTTATGTAGGGTGCAGTGGAAGGGTGCAAGTCTCTAAGAATACCATCTGCACCTCCTCCGCCTCCACGTGTAAACTACTTGTAATCAGGTAGAAAAGGATAAAAGGAACTTCTCAGCAACTGCCAATAATTCTTTATCTTAAAAAATCTTTTTCTTTCCTTAAAAAAATAAAATAAAATAAAAATAAAAATAAAAATTGAAAAAATAAATAAAATAAAAATAGTAAATGCCAGACCATCACTGAATCTTTCCCCCAGAGCAAGCAGGATGTGGGGGAAAGGAGACACGTGGCGATCCAATATGGATGTCACTCCCCAAGAAAGCCACTTCTTCGCCTCATCTTCGCCATCTTTATCTTTTTTTTTTTTTTTTTCCCCAGCTAATGACTTAAAGCTTTTACAAATTCATAAATGCATCTGGGATTTCTGTGCACAAGTAAAGGAAAAGGCCAGTTTAAAAACGAGTGCACATAGTTTTGAGCTGAACTTGACTCTTTGCTGTGTACAGGATAAAAACCCGAGACTGTTTTGGCCTTAAAAATGGCGAAGATGAACCGGAGAAAGAAATACAGGCCAGTTTCCCAAGATATCTAAAGTAACTCTTGAAATTTCCTGTCAGAGGCAAGTAAATAGCAGGAAGGAAATAGTCAAGTTTACATATGAATGGTTGAGAGTTTGCTTCTTGACTTCCCCAGCAGGAAAATTGTGACCATTTTGAAATTTAGAGGCTGGGCCAGGCTTATCGGCTGGAAATTTAAAAGAACTTGGAAGTTTACTAAATCAAATGATAAATTTAAATTATTTAAATGTATTGAATTGTTATAATACTGAAATGTTGATCTGAGTATGCACTGCATGAAGTCTAGAAGATAGAAGTTAATCTATTAATTAAATATACCTTGTATTTTATTTGAAATGTATCCTTAAAAAATGTAAAAGTATTATTGATTTGAGAAATGCTAAGTATTTAATTTTGCTACCTAAAATTTAAAGCTCTGAAAGTTTAAGGTTCAAAATTGAATTGGGAGAAATTATATAAATGTGGTTATAATACCTAAAATATAAAAATGTGTTTTTGAGAAAATAAAATGTGTTTTCTCTTAAATAATTAGGAATTCAAAATATGTTACTTCTTGGTCTGATTTAATAAAGAGGATTAATCCTGTGATCCAGATTAAATGTAATTGATATTCTTTAAGATAATTTAAGTATATAATCTTCAAATCACATATATAAATATATAAATATATATATTTGATCTTTCCAAGTGTATTTCAAGGTTTTGAGAGTAGCTTTTAGACATTTCACGGGCCCCGAAATGTTTCAAAAGTCTGTTCTCTCTTAAAACAAATATATTTTTTTAATTAAACTGATTGATACCTGGAATCACATAGAAAGCTTTATCAAATAAAAATTAATTAATATATTTTACTTATATACATGTATATTAAATGTTATGAAAGTTTTCGCCTGTAAGAAGGGCAAAAACAATATATTTCTTAAATATAGCCAAAATTTTCAATAGCAGTAGAATTTCAAGAAAGACAAAAGCCTCAAGCACCTGCATTTTTGAATCGGCTGGAGGTGGGACACTGTTTATGCTTTTAGATCAGACCAATAAAGTATCAAACCTATAAGTTTACTGAATAAGTTTCTTTGCCTTTTTTTTAAAATTAAAGATACCTACTTAAGTTACTTTATAAATTATTTTTTTAAAATATAATCAAGGTCTCATATAAATTAAGTTACATGAGAAGCCAATGTTTTTATAAGTAATTTAAATAAGTCCTCTATGAAAAGTTAGTTAAGACTTCCCATGATCCCTCTGTATATGCAAATAAGCCTAAGAAGATATTTTAAAAATATAATTATAAATTTAATAAAAAGGAGAAATTGGAAAATTTTGAAATCTCTTTCACTGGTATTACAGTGTAAACTGAGGATTGTTATTAAAATATTAAATCTAATCCATACTAGTGGTCACCATAACCTTAAGAGAAATTGTTTCATGTGGCAAAGATTTTTAAATGAAACTCTCTATAGCCTGATAAATTATTTTGGAAGGAAATAAAGAAAAGTTTCCTTCAAATATCATAAGGATTGGAATTGATAACCAATGCATTAGGCCTCCAAAGGTGGAGATAAGAAAAGATTAAATGACTTTCAGAAATTATTAGGGGACATTAACTGGTTAAAACCTTGTCTACACAAAAAGAAATTGATAGCCAGTTTGAAATTGAATTGCCATGGCCTAGAGCAAAGAATATCCTTACATGATATTATTCTACAGTTTCATTATAATTTTTGATATTTTACAACAGCATATTGTACAATTATCCCAAACAAACTTACAAACTAATTCTCTGAACATTTGGCAGCAATTTAAGAAGGACATGAAAGGATTTAACCCCTCCCACGGTGTGGAAGGCCCCCTGGCGAGGCACTTGAGCATTCTATATTGGTCCTTCTTGCCCTTTTTGCCAAGAGGGACCCTCTTCTCACAATCAAATTGCCCACAGCTGTTGCCTGAGTTTTCTGTTCATGCTGAGGTTGAAGCCGCATCGTGGCTGGTACCATGGATCTATCTCTCACACAATGGCGTGAGCTGGGCCCTCCCTGGAGAAGAAACCTGGGTTCCCCAAAATATGTGATCAATGCCAGGGCCCTGCCAGCAGGCGAGGGGATCCCAAAGCAGGTGCTGGACATGGAGGCCATAGGGGCATAGGCTACCAAGGAGACAGAACTGAACCTCACATCACCCTGCTTGGCCCTGGAGGATGGCTGGTTAGTCAAAGACGGGTAAGATTCCTCAAGGGAGGAACAACCTAAGACAGGCACAGTCACAGAGGGGCCATCAGGAGAGAATTTGGGGGTCAACAGAGGTGGGGCACAGATCCTCACCCCCCAACATTACAGTGGCTTGAACACTCGCCCCTTCTGAGGGAGGTCTCCTGCCCCATGGCTGCTTCGCGCTTCCCATGCCAGCTCAGATCGGGACCCAGGCAACAAACAGAGACTTGTCCCAGCTCAGATCGGGAACCAGATAACAGAAAGAGACTTGGCCCAGCTTGGATTGGGACCCAGGCAACAGAGAGTTGGCCGATGGCAGCTGCCCTATGTCTAAATCCAGCCTAAATCCAGGAATGCTCAGGGCTTTCTCAAGGATGCAAAGTAACCCTTTCCATTAATATTTACAGGATAAACTAAGATTGTTGTTAAAGTATTAAATTTTGACAGTAAAATAGTCAAGTTTTCAGATTAATTTAAATTGGCTAAATGAAATAAGTGAATATTCAAGAAAAATCTAATTGTACAAAAAGCTGTTTCTAAAGTATTAACCAAAATTTCTATTGGTAGTTCATTTTATGGTAAAATTGCTTAACACCCAATGAATCCAAAGCAGTCATATTCTTGTGCAAAAATTAAAAATAAAAGTCATCAAGACTGCATTAAAATTTTCTTTATAATAGCCTCATAATAATTAATCAAAACAGGATAGTAGAATAATATCCTGTAAGAAATATCCTGTAAGTAAATTACATCAAGCCTTAATTGCTTTAAAATTTTACTTTAAAAATTATTTTTTATTTATAATGCTGATAAGGCACCCATGAAAAATCTTATGGTGTCAAAATAAGCCAAAGGAAAATCATTTGGACAAAAATCAAAAGGATCCCAAGTCTAATTTACAAAAAAGAGTTCTTTATTAACCTTCGGTCGAGAATATGTTTATATTTCCAGAAAACTCCAAAGCCCATATGGATTCCTGCAACAATGGATCCCAGAAAGGACCTGATAGGACTGTTTCCAGCCACAGAATAAGTAGTGGCCCCCTAGAACAGAGGAGAAATAGTCCAGAAATAAAAATAGTGAAGATGCCTTGCCATGCTAGCAGTCAGCACCTGTGCATTACTGCAGGTTGCCCAGGACCAAGAGCAAGGAAGGTCGGTGTGCATGCGTTTCCAGACCATGTGTGCACACCTTTCTGCATAGAAGTCAAAATGTTTGATGTTTTGTGTTCTACCAGGACCCCTGACTTGAGGGTCTTGCTTTATTTCTAACACAGGGAATAGTATTAACTGCCACATTAAAAGAAATGTTATACCACAGGCATTAACCATTTTTACAGATGGATCCAGTTCCGAAAAGGCTTGCAGCAGGAGAGCAAAGGTCCTTTAAACCCCTTAAATTTCAGTAGAAATACAAGATCCTATTTATGCCTTAATAGATCTTGCTATGGAGCCCATTCAACCTATAGTAATAGTGCTTATGTGGTAAGTATGGCCAAAATTATTGATACAGCTACTATAGGGCACACAATTCAGAGGAACTTTTCATTTAATTTTCAGCCTTTAAAATGTTATTAAAGACAATTTCCATGTTTTATTGGAAGCAATGTCCTCAATCTGTTATCCACCTTTCTGTGCCAACTTTAGGGGTAAATCCCCAAGGACTTAATCCTAATCAAATCTGACAAAATGGATGTCACTCAATAGTGGAAAGAGCCTATCATACTCTTAAAATCATTTATTAAAACAAAAAGGGGGAGACAAGTGTTATGTGTCACCTCAAAAGAGGCTCAGTCATGCTTTTTATACTTTAAAAATTTTGAATTATAATGCAAAGGATCGTACAGCAGATGAAGGGCATCAGGCCTCCTGTGCAATAGCTTCCACTGGGTCAGCTAGGTTGAAGGAGGCATAGACCAGACAAGAGTTTTATCAGATTCAGTGATGGTGTGGGGAGGAAGTTGTGTTTTGTATCTTTTCAGAGGGAGCAATGCAGCCAATTTGGTGCCAGAGCGTTACGTCCATTACCACAATGGACCCAGAGAAGCTCCTGTGTCCCTTCACTCAAAAGGACTGACAGCTGCCCTGATGACAGAAAAGCAGAAGAAGAAGAAAACTGAAAGCTAAGCTACACAGGGGACTGAGGTGCCAACATGGAGTCATCTGAAGAAAACGACTGAAACACAGCAGATTGTGGAAAAGCAAGAAGTTGAAGCTACTTCTTCAATCATGTTTCTGGCCATGCTAGCATTGGTTAGCTACTGGTCTTCTGCAAACTCTTGCACAGCCAAGTCTGAGGACTCTTGAGTAAAGCAGCAAAAGAAACTTTCATTTAGTAGGAAAATGTTACTGTAGTTTGATTTCTTTATTGTTGTGTTGCATTGGCATTGTTTTATTAATAGCCATGTCTGGATTTTGCATTGGCATTGTTTTGTTATTGGGTTTTGCATTGGCATTCCTTTGTTAATGTTTTAATAGTCAGAAATTTGTTCTTGATGTTTAAATTTTACTTCCATTATTAGTAGCTTAAATTTCAAAGAAAGGGTGAGATGTAGGAAATCTGTTATAGGGTTAAGCCTCGGACTGACCTGTGGCAGGGTCACAAACAAGTTCGTTTGGAGGGCAGACCCCTCCCAGCATAATTAAGCCTGATCCTGTAACTGATCCCTAGATCTTTCCTGGGTAGCTAGTGGGCTGTGGGAGGGGCAGCAAGTGCTGCCAAAACAAGTGAAACTTACAAGAACATTGTTAATTGCCTTGTTTGTCCCTGATTATAAATAAAGCCTCAGCTTTGCAGTCTGGATCTGTTCTGTGCCCTCAGCCAGGCACAGAAAGATCCACCCAGCCCCAGCTTTCAAATCTATCTCTCCTCTCTTTATTTCTAATATTTCTCAATCCCTGGCCACCTCCACTTAGAACCGGTTCGTTCATCTCTCTTTCCACGTGGGACGCGGAAAAGGGAGATCCCCGCCATGTTTGGCCCCCGCCGCATCAGGCCCCCGCAGCCTAGGCCAGCCAGGGTGTGCAGGAAGCTTGGCTTCCTCCATTGCCCAGGAAACCCAAGCCTCCTGCTCGCTCCGTGGCTGCAGCCATCTTGGTTGGGTTAATTTGCATACTCGATCCTGATTGGCTGGTGGGCATGGCTTGTTGGTGTAGTGGAGGTACAGTCAATTTGCATATTACTCTTTTATTAGATAGGATAAAATTGCACTGTGGAACTCATTTAATCCATCTTTATAATGCTCATTTTAAAAAAGCAAAAATAGCAATCCCTAAAGTGTTCTATTTAATATATTACTTTGTATTATAATGCTATTCAATCTATTAACTTAAAGTGAGTGTATTTATTATTAACTGACATGCATGCATTTCTTAGACATCATTTTCTTTCCAAACAGAATGTCTAACAACTATTGGTAATAAAAAAAAGGATAAGATTTTGCTCTCATGCTATTTATTACTTCCTTATCTTTACTCTGTAATATTGGCAGTGGAACTCAGAAATAAGAGAGGACTCCCCCATAACTATGAAAATGAGCTACATACAGAGTGAAATCAGTATCCACAGACGGCAACTTACAAGACAGGCATCATCCAGGCGGCAGCTGGAGGAGAAGGCTGGGAACTGAAACACGTGTGTGTGTGTGTGTGTGTGTGTGTGTGTGTGTGTGTGTGAGTGTAAGTGTGGATTTGTAGCAGAGCTAGGGAACTGAATCACGTGTGTGTGTGTGTGTGTGTGTGTGTGTAGCACGGCTGGGGAACTGAATCACGTGTGTGTGTGTGTGTGTGCTGGGGAACTGAATCGTGTGTGTGTGTGTGTGTGTTTGTGTGTGCGTGTGTGAGTGTGTGTGAGTGTGGGTATGTAGCTGGGCTGGGGAACTGAATCGTGTGTGTGTGTATGTGTGTGTGTGTGTATGTGTGTGTGTGTGTGTATGTGTGTGTGTGTAATGAGAGTGGTGGACTCGTGAAGACAGGCTGTGTTCATGTGCACAGTGCACAGAACAAAGACAGCTATGGACCCATGGTGCTTCCATTTGAATCCAGAACAAAGCAGTCATGGACCCAGAGTGCTCCGCCGAGTCCAGCACCTTCGAGGACGGGGTGCTGAGTCCAGAAAGCTGGGGAGAACCAGGAACCACTTGAAGGTCTAACTTACAGGATGACGCTGCAATCTGATGCCACCCGCTGCTTGTGGCACTGCCCTTGCTCCAAGGAAACCTTTGCCTCCCTGCTCATGGCCCTGACCCTGAAGGAGGGACTAGAGTGTGGGTGAGGACGCTGGACTGTGGCCGCACTCTTCAAGGTTAATCGGTTGTCCTGGACACTGTTGTGAGTGTACACGTGGGCTTTCTGGCTCACCTGTCAGTCTCCTCTGGCCGCGGTGAGATGAGGCCACTGTCTGGATCTATTCCACTCAGGGCCCAGGCACGGATCTCTGGGTTTGAGACGCAGAGACCGTTATGCTTCACAGTCCCTTCTTAGCTGAGCTGCGGAAGAATCAACAAAATAACAAAAACCAGTTCAACCCCTGTTGCCACGACGGAGACATCTTTCTACTTCATTTCAGGAAATAAATTTAAACGTTGGTTATCAGCACGATAAAGCTGTGATGACACTTCCCTCCCTGCTGGGCTCTGAGCACACCACTGTGCTGACTCACAAGAGCGATCTTGTCTGACATGTCCCGTGGCTAAGAGGGAACAACCCTGGCTTCGGTAATTGAATCATGTTTAAAAAGTGGTAATTGTTTCAAGACAGAGAGAGTAAATCAAAGTAAGTTTCAACAACAGAACTTCTCCCACTGCAGTGATGCCTAGAATCAAAGAATCCCTCGCCCTGACTTTAAACAGTTGCTCATTTAACATATTTGTATTGTTGTCACATTTCTCAACGAATGAAAGCTTCACAGTGGGAGATTTCATGAGACACTCCTGCCCAATCAGAGCGCTCGGTGATGCTCTCGGCCCAACGCTTTCCAAATGCGGTCGAGTCTCTGATAAATGTAATTCTCAGGCCCTTCTCTCCACGGGGTGTGTGGGGGGGAGGGGGCCGCAAATCCCTTTCTGGTAGCTCGCTTGGTCTCTCCTCCCCACCGCGCCCTTCCTTCCCGTTAGACAGTGACTCCCTGCCTGATCGCGACCATTTTCTTTCTCTGTTAGTTACTGTGTTCCGTGTTTAGCAACGAATAGAAGGCTCGGGGGAGGCAGACCCCTCCCACAGGGCGTCCTCAGGCAGCCACGTGTGCAAGGGTCCCCCCCACGGCCGGCCCCCCGGGCAGCCTGCTGTCACAGCCCTGCCGGGAACCTCCGCTCTTCCTGCGGGGCATGTGCCCCCCGTGCCCAGAGGACGCTGGCAGTGTGACCGCCAGTTGTCCCGCACCAGCCCTCTGCGTGCCCATCGAGTCACCCAGTAATGGTGGCATTTGTTTGTTTACTAAGCAACTCCACAAGGTCGCTACTTTCATGTACCTTTTCTTTTTCAATCACCACATGGCCGCCTTGAGAGATGGTGGCCTTCAGGTTTGCTGTCACCGTGCGCTCCGTGGTATCTAGGTGTCTCCAGGAGCGAGGAGGCGACGGTGTCCATTTTCCCACAGGAATCTAGCCTCCCGCTCCTCTGCTGCGGTCTGTGCCTGGGAGGCTGAACTCTGCAGGCCCATCGCCAGGCTCCTCGCCCTCGGACTCCAGCTGGGTCCAGCCGGTGGGAGCACCAGGTCAGAGGCTGGGACTGCCCCCTCCCCCCGCAAACCCCCTGGGTTCTGGGCACAGCTGCTCTCTAGGACTCCAGTCCCGCTGGGGTCCCATTCCCAGGGCCCCGAGTTCTCCCAGGTTCTGCTGTACCTCCCTGTCCTCGCTCCTTTTCCAATCTAGGACAGCAGTGGCCTCCTGCTGTGTCCGTCCCTGGAGCTCCCCAGTCCCCGGATCCCCATACCTACCCCCCACCCCACGTCTTGAATTCAGCTCCCTGAGTGTCTGCTGTAACGACCTGGGGGGGAGGGGGGAGAACAGGGGGACTTGGTGCCGCCCCTGGGGTATCCGAGCAGCCCACACTAAACTCCCACAAAATACACGGGAACTGCCATCATAGAAGAATAAGGAGGCACACCCCAATATGTCCCCGCCCCTAACGATGAGATGTAATAAATGATGCACAGGAACCTTTAAAGGTGGAAGGGGAGCAGTTCCTGCAGCAATGGGCCCCGAGGGACCCCCAAGACTCATTCCTCTTTACGGAGGGGAGCTGGGCCGCCCTGAGCAGGCCTGGGCCGGCAAGTCCCACAAAGCGCCTTAGTGGGCGGGCTGGGGCCAGTCCCAAGTCTGAGTCCCCAGCCAAGTGCTCCTTCCTCCTTCCTCCTTCCTCCTTCCTCCTTTCTCCTTCCTCCTTCCTCCTTCCTCCCTCCTCCTTCCTCCTTCCTCCATGAGCCGCGAGCCTCCTGGGAGAGAGGGCCTCAGGCGTCAGTGACGGCCCAGTACCCCTTCATCGACAAGCCATGTCTCTCCTGGCAGGAGAGCAGAGTGTGAACCTGAAAACGTGGCCTCCTCTGCCCCCCGGCACCCGCCAGATGGAGAACATGGGGCGCCAACCACTCGTGTGCATGTCTGCAGAGTCCTGGGAACCACACACCCCTCCCAGAGAGGACGTTCTCCCAGTTCAGTCAAAGCTGCCGCTCTGAGACGTCCTTCCTCCTTTCCTCCCTTACATGCAGCCAGAGAGAGCAGGTGCGTGTGCATGGGAGATAAAGGGAGAGAGAGTGGGGGGTAGAGAGAGGGAGAGGGAGGGGGAGGGGGAGAGGGAGAGGTAGAGAGGTAGAGAGGGAGGTAGAGGGGAGGGGGAGGGGGAGAGGGAAAGGGAAAGGGAGGGGGAGGGAGAGAGGGAGGGAGGGGGAGAGGGGAGAGGGGGAGAGGGGAGGGGGAGGGAGGGGGGGGAGGGAGGGGAGGGGGAGGGGAAGGGAGAGGGAGAGGGGAGGGAGAGAGGGAGGGGGGGGGGGGGGGGGAGGGGGAGGGGAGGGGGGGGGAGGGGGGGGGAGGGAGGGGGAGAGGGAGAGGGAGAGGGGGGGGGGGGGAGGGGGAGGGGAGGGGGGAGAGGGAGAGGGGGGGGGGGGGGGGAGGGGGAGAGGGAGAGGGGAGGGGGGGAGGGAGAGGGGAGGGGGAGGGGGAGGGGGAGGGGGGGGGGGGGGAGGGGAGGGGAGGGGGAGGGAGGGGGAGGGGGAGGGGGAGGGGGGGGAGGGAGAGGGGGAGGGAGAGGAGAGAGGGGGAGGGGGAGGGAGAGGGAGGGGGAGGGGGGGGGAGGGGGGGGAGAGGGGGAGAGAGGGGGAGGGGGAGGGGGAGGGGGAAGGGCGAGGGGAGGGAGGCCCAGGGGGGGCTCTGTGCGTCTGGTCTGCGTGTGGGGGCGCGGGCCCATGGGGGTGGCGTGATTTCTGCCACGCGGAGCAGTTCTGTGGAGCAGTTCCACGTGGAGCAGTTCCACGCGGAGCAGTTCAGTGGAGCAGTTCCGTGGAGCAGTTCCACGAGGAGCAGTTCCGTGGAGCAGTTCCGCGGAGTCATTCCGTGGAGCAGTTCCGTGGAGCAGTTCCGCGGAGCAGTTCCATGCGGAGCAGTTCCGCGGAGCAGTTCCGTGGAGCAGTTCCGCGGAGCAGTTCTGTGGAGCAGTTCCACAAGGAGAAGTTCCGTGGAGCAGTTCTGTGGAGCCATTTCGTGGAGCAGTTCCATGGAGCAGTTCCGTGGAGCAGTTCCGTGGAGCCATCCGTGGAGCAGTTCCGTGGAGCCATTCCGTGGAGCAGTTCCGTGGAGCAGTTCCGCGGAGCAGTTCCACGCAGAGCAGTTCCATGGAGCAGTTCCGCGGAGCAGTTCCACGCGGAGCAGTTCCGCAGAGCAGTTCCACGCGGAGCAGTTCCGTGGAGCAGTTCCACGCGGAGCAGTTCTGTGGAGCAGTTCCGTGGAGCAGTTCCATGCGGAGCAGTTCCGCAGAGCAGTTCCACGCGGAGCAGTTCCACCCGGAGTAGTTCCGCGGAGCAGTTCCGTGGAGCAGTTCCACCCGGAGTAGTTCCGCGGAGCAGTTCCGTGGAGCAGTTCCGTGGAGCAGTTCCATGCGGAGCAGTTCCGCAGAGCAGTTCCACGCGGAGCAGTTCCGTGGAGCAGTTCCACGCGGAGCAGTTCTGTGGAGCAGTTCCGCGGAGCAGTTCCACCCGGAGTAGTTCCGCGGAGCAGATTTTTCCGTGGAGCAGTTCCGTGGAGCAGTTCCGCGGAGCAGTTCCGCGGAGCAGTTCCACACGGAGCAGTTCCGTGGAGCAGTTCCGAGGAGCAGTTCCGTGGAGCAGTTCCGTGGAGCAGTTCCACCCGGAGTAGTTCGCGGAGCAGTTCGCGGAGGGCAGTTCCGAGGAGCAGTTCCGTGGAGCAGTTCCGCGGAGCAGTTCCACCCGGAGTAGTTCCGCGGAGCAGTTCCGTGGAGCAGTTCCACGCGGAGCAGTTCCATGGAGCAGTTCTGTGGAGCAGTTCCGTGGAGCAGTTCCACGCGGAGCAGTTCCGCAGAGCAGTTCCACGCGGAGCAGTTCCGTGGAGCAGTTCCGCGGAGCAGTTCCACCCGGAGTAGTTCCGTGGAGCAGTTCCGAGGAGCAGTTCCGTGGAGCAGTTCCGCGGAGCAGTTCCATGGAGCAGTTCCATGCGGAGCAGTTCCGCAGAGCAGTTCCACGCGGAGCAGTTCCGTGGAGCAGTTCCACGTGGAGGAGTTCCGTGGAGCAGTTCCGCGGAGCAGTTCCACCTGGAGTAGTTCCGCGGAGCAGTTCCGTGGAGCAGTTCCGTGGAGCAGTTCCGCGGAGCAGTTCCACACGGAGCAGTTCCGTGGAGCAGTTATTGGAGCAGTTCCACGCGGAGCAGTTCCGCAGAGCAGTTCCGTGGAGCAGTTCCGTGGAGCAGTTCCACGCGGAGCAGTTCCGTGGAGCAGTTCCGCGGAGCAGTTCTACGCGGAGCAGTTCCACGCGGAGTAGTTCCGTGGAGCAGTTCCACGTGGAGCAGTTCCGCGGAGCAGTTCCACGCAGAGCAGTTCCGCAGAGCAGTTCCGCGGAGTAGTTCCACGCGGAGCAGTTCCGTGGAGCAGTTCCATGCGGAGCAGTTCCGCAGAGCAGTTCCATGCGGAGCAGTTCCGTGGAGCAGTTCCACGCGGAGCAGTTCTGTGGAGCAGTTCCGCGGAGCAGTTCCACCCGGAGTAGTTCCGCAGAGCAGTTCCGTGGAGCAGTTCCGTGGAGCAGTTCCACGCAGAGCAGTTCCGTGGAGCAGTTCCGTGGAGCAGTTCCACGCGGAGCAGTTCCGTGGAGCAGTTCCGCGGAGCAGTTCTACGCGGAGCAGTTCCACGCGGAGTAGTTCCGTGGAGCAGTTCCACGTGGAGCAGTTCCGCGGAGCAGTTCCACGTAGAGCAGTTCCGCGGAGCAGTTCCGCGGAGTAGTTCCACGCGGAGCAGTTCCGTGGAGCAGTTCCATGCGGAGCAGTTCCGCAGAGCAGTTCCATGTGGAGCAGTTCCGTGGAGAAGTTCCACGGAGCAGTTCCGTGGAGCAGTTCCACGGAGCAGTTCCACGCAGAGCAGTTCCGCGGAGCAGTTCCGCGGAGTAGTTCCACGCGGAGCAGTTCCGTGGAGCAGTTCCATGCAGAGCAGTTCCGCAGAGCAGTTCCATGCGGAGCAGTTCCGTGGAGCAGTTCCACCCGGAGTAGTTCCGCGGAGCAGTTCCGTGGAGCAGTTCCACGTGGAGCAGTTCCGCGGAGCAGTTCCACGCAGAGCAGTTCCGCGGAGCAGTTCCGCGGAGTAGTTCCACGCGGAGCAGTTCCGTGGAGCAGTTCCATGCGGAGCAGTTCCGCAGAGCAGTTCCATGCGGAGCAGTTCCGTGGAGCAGTTCCACGGAGCAGTTTCCGTGGAGCAGTTCCACGGAGCAGTTCCGTGGAGCAGTTCCGCGGAGCAGTTCCACGCAGAGCAGTTCCGCGGAGCAGTTCCGCGGAGTAGTAGTTCCACGCGGGAGCAGTTCCGTGGAGCAGTTCCATGCAGAGCAGTTCCGCAGAGCAGTTCCATGCGGAGCAGTTCCGTGGAGCAGTTCCACGCGGAGCAGTTCTGTGGAGCAGTTCCGCGGAGCAGTTCCACCCGGAGTAGTTCCGCGGAGCAGTTCCGTGGAGCAGTTCCGTGGAGCAGTTCCGCGGAGCAGTTCCGCGGAGCAGTTCCACACGGAGCAGTTCCGTGGAGCAGTTCCTCAGAGCAGTTCTGTGGAGCAGTTCCGTGGAGCAGTTCCACGCGGAGCAGTTCCGTGGAGCAGTTCCGTGGAGCAGTTCCGAGGAGCAGTTCCGTGGAGCCGTTCCGTGGAGCAGTTCCGCGGAGCAGTTCCATGCGGAGCAGTTCCGTGGAGCAGTTCCATGCGGAGCAGTTCCGCAGAGCAGTTCCATGCGGAGCAGTTCCGTGGAGCAGTTCCACGCGGGAGCAGTTCTGTGGAGCAGTTCCGCGGAGCAGTTCCACCCGGAGCAGTTCCACCCGGAGTAGTTCCGCGGAGCAGTTTCCGTGGAGCAGTTCCGTGGAGCAGTTTCCGCGGAGCAGTTCCGCAGAGCAGTTCCACACGGAGCAGTTCCGTGGAGCAGTTTCCTCAGAGCAGTTCCGTGGAGCAGTTCCGTGGAGCAGTTCCACGCGGAGCAGTTCCGTGGAGCAGTTCCGTGGAGCAGTTCCGTGGAGCAGTTCCGAGGAGCAGTTCCGTGGAGCAGTTCCGTGGAGCAGTTCCACGCGGAGCCGTTCCGTGGAGCAGTTCCGTGGAGCAGTTCCACGCGGAGCAGTTCTGTGGAGCAGTTCCGCGGAGCAGTTCCACCCGGAGTAGTTCCGCGGAGCAGTTCCGTGGAGCAGTTCCGTGGAGCAGTTCCGCGGAGCAGTTCCGCGGAGCAGTTCCACACGGAGCAGTTCCGTGGAGCAGTTCCTCAGAGCAGTTCCGTGGAGCAGTTCCGTGGAGCAGTTCCACGCGGAGCAGTTCCGTGGAGCAGTTCCGTGGAGCAGTTCCGAGGAGCAGTTCCGTGGAGCAGTTCCGTGGAGCAGTTCCACGCGGAGCCGTTCCGTGGAGCAGTTCCGCGGAGCAGTTCCACGCGGAGCAGTTCCGTGGAGCAGTTCCGTGGAGCAGTTCCACGAGGAGCAGTTCCGTGGAGCAGTTCCGTGGAGCAGTTCCATGGAGCAGTTCCGTGGAGCAGTTCCGTGGAGCAGTTCCGTGGAGCAGTTCCGTGGAGCAGTTCCGTGGAGCAGTTCCACGTGGAGCAGTTCCGTGGAGCAGTTCCACGCGGAGCAGTTCCACGCGGAGCAGTTCCGCGGAGCAGTTCCGTGGAGCAGTTCCGTGGAGCAGTTCCACGAGGAGCAGTTCCGTGGAGCAGTTCCGTGGAGCAGTTCCACGCGGAGCAGTTCCGTGGAGCAGTTCCGTTGAGTAGTTCCGTGGACAGCTGTGGTTTACTTTGCTCAGAACAGCTTTCCCTGGAGGAGAGGAAGCAGCCGGCGCTGGGGGCCCCGCACAGTGCCCCGCGGTGCTGAGCCTGCCCCGGCCAGGGTGCAGGTGCCGCGGGAGCCGCCCGGCCGTGCGTTTTCCCCGCCTTTCCCTCCTCCAAGGGAGAACACTGTGCCCGCACCGAGCGCCCGCCCGGCCGTGCGTTTTTCCCACCTTTCCCTCCTCCAAGGGAGAACACTGTGCCCGCACCGAGCGCCCGCCCGGCCGTGCGTTTTCCCCGCCTTTCCCTCCTCCAAGGAGAACACTGTGCCCGCACCGAGCGCCCGCCCGGCCGTTTCCCGGCCCAGAGGGGCCACTCTCTCCCTGCGGTTGCTGTGTTTCATGTCCTCAGGGCTGGGTTTGCTCTGTGACTGGGGTGAGTGTGAAGGAAGTCAGCCTGGCAGATGGAGAAGACTCAAGCTGTTCTGACCAAATGCTACCTTTCTGCCAACATGCACTTTGCTTGCGTCGCCAAGTCCCCGGGGTCGTTTTTCAGCCGGTCCAGGACGCCTCACCGCTCGCCTGTGAGTAACATCGGACAGGGGCTCCCGGAGAGGCCAGGGAAAGGATCTCCGTGTTTGGCTCAATGTTAGCACCACAGGCACACACTGCAGGACCTCGGAGAACCAGCACTTAGAAGCCATGCCCAGTGCAGACCCCGCTGGCTTTGTGTCCCTGGCTGGAGAGCTGAGGCTGAAACCCCAGCACCCCTGGGGCTGGTTAAGGTGAGGGGCCCTGAACTGGGGCCAAGCACCCCACTGCAGTCCTGGCTCAGCTAGCTTGTCTCCAGGTTCCTGGTGGCTTCGCACAACCTGAGTCACTACCATGGTGAGATGTAACGGGGGCAGGACTGGCGGATTGAACCAGGAGTAAGCGAGAGGATGGACATAAACCTGTGATAGGCTAACGCATGTGTGGCTGCCGTTTCATCCTCCTAAAGCCAGTGGACCAATCATGTGGCGGCCGTGACACTGATTTTAATTTCTTAATCGATGTTGGTGTCTGACTCGATGCCAAGAATCCAGTTGGAAACTAAAATGTTGAGTTGATCATCTGGATCGCATAGCACACACACATCTCATTGTTTTACATCCCCAATAGCTACCCTTTGGAAACCATTTTAAGTGACTGTTAGCATTGCGGACTCCCAGACTGAGAAACGCTTTGTAAGCTGCCCTGTGTGTAACCCCAGCAATCCAGGGCTACGTTATCACATGCCAAAATCACGTGAGGTTTTAAAGCATGGCAATTCTTATGAAAAATGAAGCAAAAATGGTTCCGAGTTAGGGTGCCAATAAACAGCTGTTCTGGTCTCTGTGTGCGTGCATTTACATAGAAAATGTACAAGTGAGAGAGGGAGAGCCACCCCTCTCTACATAGGGAGAAGGTAAGGAGATGCTGACATGTGTTGTATAATAAGAATACACATGTTCATATGCATGTGTGATGTCCACATATAGAGAGAGCTATACACACGTATCTATGGCAATCGAATGCCAGGCCCCCATCCCAGAACAGTAAGTCAGGAGATATGGGCAGCGCGGTGCGTGTGAGAGCTCCCCGGGCAGTTTTAGCCTGCAGCTGGGCTGAGACACCGCCCACCGTATGTGGAAGGCCTCTGTGGAGCATTAAACCACACGGCCCATATGTTTCCATTCAGACCAGAGGACAAGACTAATACGGCAACGGGAAAAGTCTTCATCTGAATGCAGCCAATTCACGGCACTTTTTCTCAAACCTTCCAGAAAATGAAAACAGACATCACTTACCCTCCTGGTTCCCCGTGGTGGTGGATGGAGATGCCAGGTGCTTGGTGATGCTGACAAGTTAGTGACAGGGTGCTCCCTCCCCTCTTACCCAGTCCCTTCCTTTCTTTTCTTGTTGCTGAGTGTGACTCAGTGGTTGAGCATCTACCTATGAACCAGGAGGTCATGGTTCAATTCCCGGTCAGAGCACATGCGTGGCTTGTGGGCTCGATCCCCAGTGGGGGAAGGGTGTGTGCAGGAGGCAGTCGGTCAGTGAATCTCTCTCATCATTGATGTTTCTATCTTTCCCTCTCCCTTCCTCTCTGAAATAAATAAAACTATATTAAAAAAAAAGAATGGCAGTGTCTTAAAAAGACAATGAAAGGAAAACCTACATAGAGGCAAAGTTGTGAATGTGGAAACCAGGAAACCAACCCGGGGATGAGGGGGGAGAAGGGTACTCACAGCCCAGCTTCACCTGCAATCTATAGAAGCCCCGCTGTTGCCATAATGTTCACAGATCAATAGACGTGATACATCACATGAACGAGATGAAAGATGAAGATCACATGATCACTAGAGGCAGAAAAGCTTTTGACAAAATCCAGTACCCATTTATGATAAAAACTCTCAGCAAAGTGGGAATAGAGGGATACCTCAACATGATAAAGGCCATATCTGACAAACTCACAGCCAACATCAAACTCAATGGGCAAAAGCTAAAACCATTTCCCCTAAGAACAGGAACAAGACAGGGATGTCAACTTTCACTACTCTTATTCAGCATAGTACTGGAAGTCCTAGCCACAGCGATCAGATAAGAAGAAGAAATAAAAGGCATCCAAATTGGAAAGGAGGAAGTGAAACTCTCATTATATGCAGATGGTATAATATTGCACATAGAAAACCCTAAAGACTCCACCAAAAAACTACTAGGTCTAAATAAATGAATTTGGCAAAGTAGTAAAATTAATATTCAGAAATAGGTGGCATTTTTATATATCAATAATGAACTATCAGAAAGAGAAATCAAGAAAACAATCCCATTTATTATTGCAACAACCAGAAAATAAGGCACTAGAAATAAATTTAACCAAGGAGGTAAAATACCTGTACTCAGAAAATTATAAGATGCTGAGGAAAGAAACTGAGGAAGATACAAATAAGTGGAAGCATATACCATGTTCATAGATAGGAAAAATTAACATCATTAAAATGTCCATACTACCCAAAGCAATCTATAGCATGAACTCAATTCCTATTAAAATACCAATGGTGTATTTCACAGAACTATAACAAATATTCCAAAAATTTATATGGAATCACAAAAGACCCTGAATAGCCTCAGCAATCTTGAGAAAGAAGAACAAAGTTAGAGGGGTCACAATGATGGATATCAAGCTGTAATACAAAGCCACAGTAATCAAAATAGCCTGGAGCTCACACAAGAACAGGCATATAGATCAATGGAATAGAATAGAAAGCACAAAAATGAACCCACACCTTTATGGTTTTGTCACTTAAAATTTGACAAAGAGGGTAAGAACATACAATGGAGTCAAGACAGCCTCTTCAATAAATGGTGATGGGAAAATTGGACAGATACATGCAAAAAAATGATACTAGGCCACAAACTTACACCATACATAAGAATAAACTCAAAATGGATAAAAGACTTAAATGTAAGCCATGAAACCATAAAAAATCCTAGAAGAAAACATAGACAGTAAAATCTCAGATATTTCTCATAGCAATATTTTGTTGACGTATCTCCTTGAGCAAGGGAAACAAAGGGAAAAATAAACAAATGGGACTACATCAGAATAGAAAGTTTCTGCTCAGCAAAGGAAACCAGCATCAAGATGAAACGGGAGCCCGCTGAGGGGAGAACGTATTTGGCAATGATATATCTGATAAGGGGTTAATTTCCAAACTATATAAAGAACTTCTATAACTCAACAGCAAGAAGACAAACAATCCAGTTAAAAAATGGGCAAAGGACCTGAACAGACACTTTTCCAAAGCAGACATACAGATGGCTAGTAGACATAGGAAAATATGTTCTTCACTGATCATCAGAGAGATGCAAATTAAAGCCACAATGAGATATCATCTCACATGTGTCAGAATGGCTACCATCAATAAATCCACAAATGACAAGTGCTGGCGAGGATGTGGAGAAAAGGGAACCCTCCTGCATTGCTGGTGGGAAGGCAGACTGGTGTAGTCACTGTGGGAAACAGTATGGAGTTTCCTCAAAATATTAAAGATGGAACTGACTTTTGACCCAGCAATCCAACTTCTGGGATATATATGAAGAAACCTGAAACACTAATTGAAAGGATATATGAACCCCTATGGTCATTGCAGTGTTATTTACAGTAGCCAAGATCTGGAAACAGTCCAAGTGCCCATCAGCAGATGAGTGGATAAAGAAGCTGTGGTACATCTACACCATGGAATACTATGCAGCAGTAAAAAAGAAGGATCTCTCACCCTTTGAGACAGCCTGGAGGGACCTGGAGAGCATTATGCTAAGTGACATAAGCCAGTCAGAGAAAGACAAGTATCACATGGTCTCACGCATATGTGGAATCTAATTAACAAAATAAACTGATGAACAAAATAGAAACAGAGGCATGGATATATGGAACGGACTGATAGTTGGCAGAGGGGAGGATTGGAGGGGGGGGCGGATGAAAGGGTTTAAGCAAAAAAAAAAAAAAAAAATCTATGTAACACATAGACCCAGACAACAGTGTGGTGCTAGCCAGAGGGAAAGGGGCGGGTAGGTGGGGGTGAGCAAAGGGGGGAATTGGGGGTGGAAAGAGGCTTTGCTCGGGGTGATGGGTGCACAGAGTGACGAGCAGATGCTTTGCTGAGTTGTACACTTGAGACCTGTATGGGCTTGTGAACCAAGGTCACCCCAATACATTCAATCAGAAAAGGTAGAGAAGCCTTGTCTCAGTCCTGGCCGTCAGCACAGCGGCCCGGGTCCCGGGCGAGGAGGAGAGTGACGCTCCTCACAGGACTGTGATGCTGAGGAAGGGGCCACTCCGATGGGGGAGCGTCCATGCTGGGGTCACTGTGTTTCCATGGAATGGGGGTTGGTGGACAGGCCCCACCTGTAGACAAAGAACCCACTGAACATTAGTGTCAGTTCATGCAACGTTTACACAAGCAGATGTGTTTATGGGAGTGTGATCTGCCCAATTTACAAGCAAACAGCCCTGTCCTGGCTGGTGTGGCTCAGTGCATCGTCCTTTGCACTGAAAGGGTGCTGATTCGGGGTTACCCAGGTCGATTCCTGGTCAGGACAGATGCCCACGTTGTGGCTCGATCCATTGGGGTGCATGTGGGAGGCAGCAAGTCCATGTCTTCTCTCTTTCTCTCCTCTCCCTAAAGAAACAACAACACAAAAAAGCAACTCTTTCCCCACGGAGACTTACTTAAGAGGTTTGAAACTTCAGATGAAAAAATGCCGCAAAATCTCCCTGACAGGCAGTACACTGCCGTCTAGCACCCTGTGGCGTCTCCCCTCCACACGAAGCAGGCGCAGAGGGGGCTGTGTCAATGGTCAATCAATGGCCACTGGACAACCGCCAGGAGACCGAGTCCCATACACTGCTGTCCGAGTTGCAGATCGCCTCTACCACAGCCACTCCTCATGTACTCCCTCGCCTCTACCACAGCCACTCCTCATGTACTTGTCCCAGGGCTCAAGCATGTGCTCCCATCCAGCGTCACCGTGTTGCAATGGCAGGGGAACCTGATTGCATGCAGCCTCAGGTTGGCAGGTTGGGCTGGGGGCTGCAGTCGCCCCTTTAACCAGCTGCCAGGTGATGCCAACGTTGCAGCCTGTTGACCATTCTTTTGTGGCAAGAATGCAAAAAAAAAGGGGAGAGAATCCAGGGTTTATGTCACTGCTTTTGAAGAGAAAGCCTGGCTCCTTCGGCTTTCCACACAGAACAGTGAGGAAGTGACAGGGGTTGTCTGAATGAGAACATGGACAGCAGAGAACCCTGGAGGGCTCTGGGACAGTCTCCGCTCGCGTGGGTGTGCCCAGCACCACGGGGTCCTGGCAGCTCTGTGTTATTAGTAGACCTTGGGGGCACACTGAGGGCTGCTGCTCAGTCCAGCTGCCACTCATTCCAGCTTCATGAAGAAAAGCAAGCCCTGTGACGTATGCCTATGATGTGCAGTTTCATAAATGTCGTTCTAATCCCATGCCTCACAGATAGCGGCACAGAAATGCAGCGATTCCTTTATTTCAGCACACGGAGCATCGTCAATCTTGGGATTCTATTAGGAAAGCCTTGCCCTGTGAAATGAGTTAATGGCTCCAAGTTTTTCCTGCCTCCCCCTTTTTCCCGGGTCATTGCTAGAACCAAGAAACCAAAATATCAGCTGCCATTAGCAATCTGAAACTCTTCGCCTAGACAGAACTGTGACAATAGAACTTGCAGGCTTGCCTTTTATCCGTGTCAGAAGGATGAACTCTGCAGGGCCTCTTGCCTCCAGCCCCTTCTCACAAGACTGAGTTAGAAAAGTGAGGAGAAGACTATCCGATCCCCAATATGGGCTCCCTGTGACCTGAGATAGTCACTGAGCCTTGGTTTCCTCATACAGAAGGTGAGATTATTAGTAATACAACCTTATTGATTAACTAGAGGCCCAGTGCACAAAATTCATGCACGGGTAGGGTCCCTAGGCCTGGATGGTGATCAGGGCCAATTGGGGCCCTCTTTCCCCCAGCCGCCAGCTGCTGGCCAGGGCCTTCCTTCCTTCTGAGCCTCCCCCTAGTGGTCAGCACAGGTTATAGCGAGCAGTCGAACTCCCAAGGGGACAATTTGCATATTAGCCTTTTATTATATGGATGCTGTTATAACTGTGGGACCTGAGCTGATGCACACATTGGCTTCAAAGGCGTCTTGAGCAAGGTTATAAATCCTCGCGTGAGACACATGGATCGTGCCGCCTGTCTTCCTCCCCTAACCTACATGTGGTTTGGCAGCCGGCACTCTGGGTACATGGGGACAAGTTCACGTGCATTTTAGCTGCTGCAATCAGTTTTATCTTCTGCATTTAGGGCCCAAGCTGGGAAACCTCGCAAGGGCAGTCGTGACGTCTGTTATTCGCTGCTGGGTCACAGCGCCCCATCAGACAAACATGGAAGCCCCATCAGTGCCAGTGAAATCACACAAAGGAACGCTCCTCTCCTTCTGTCTAAGCATAAAAGGTGAGAAACTCGGGCTGGGAGTCAACGGGAATTTGAAAAAGTGATTTTTAGTTTGAAATCTGCATCATGACAACCCACATCCGTCCACTTTAAACTTTTCCACTAAAGAGGGATTCGGCGAGAGTGCCCGATGGTCTTCTCGGAGAGGCAATGTCCTTCAGTGAAATCCCATTACCTTGTCAAACTTCAGAGGGAGTTTTGGGGGGGAAAAAGTGCAGAAATATGACAACGGTCTCCATTCTTCCCCCCAAAACAATGTAAATAGATGGGTTTCTGCTTCACCAGGCGTGGAGAGAAAAGGGAAAATTGTAAACGAGCAGCGCCTGCCCCGCATGCTCCCTTCCGTGGCCATCCTGACGCGGTGGGTGGGTGTGCGCCGACACCAGCCCTGCCCGCGCCCTGCACGGACAGCCCTGTGGCCTCCTGTTCACGGAGGGGGAGCGGGCTGCGAATAATGTGGGATGAGAAACAAAAGAAAGTTAGTAAGTCCTCCGACGGCTAATCCCTTTCCATGTCAAATTCTTAAAATGCCTCATAAAAGCCACTAAATAAAACTGCCTACAAGAATCTTACAAAACGAGCAAATAACCCTAACTTCCGAGATGTCCGTACCCTGAGAAGAAGCGGGCAAATTCAAAAACAGAATTCACAAAAGCC